>JANQDE010000060.1:0-110624 GCA_037157785.1 Cephalotes varians | reverse complement strand
AATGACAGAACGCGCGCGCGAGTACCGGCTGCAGAAATTCACAAGCTTCGCCCACTTTCCACTCGCTTCCGCTTTTCTTCTCGACATTCTTCCGTCGTTACGATCTAAGAGCGACACGCGATATGAAATCGAGACGACATCCGAATATGGTAAAATAAGGCGAACAGAACCGATAGCCGACAGGATCGCGACCAGTCGAAAATAAAAGTTACGATGACGTAACTTGAGCATTCCTCCAAAGCGTAACGTGCAACGTATTTTGCATAATGATCTTGTCGCAATCGTTTAAATCATCGCTTCCAACCGCGTCCTTCCGAAACGCGACCTTCTTAGCCCACAAGCCTCCACATCCGCTTACTTCATATTTAATTTCGGCGCCGGTTAACGCCACGTGGACGATCTTGTTCGCGCGGATTCGCGCGTTTGTTAGCCACGAGCAGGTCGCGCGGTACCCACATCGTGCGAGTGAACGGCAATAACGAGCCAACTATCTGCCATTGTTCGCCGACCCGAGGTAGCTCGCCTACGCTCCCTAAACGACGTCGGTGACGAGCAAGCGATTACAACAATGACACCCGACAGTGACAGCGACGAGTAGCCGGTTAAATGAAGCGAAGTTAGAAGTCTCAACGACCTCGCGACGCGAATTACTGACTCGCTCGTTCGCGGTCGCCCGAGAATTTTGATCGATCAATTTCAATCTGCGCCGCTCGGGAACGTCAGACGCTCGTTTACGACGCACTTATGTATCTCCGAGAGCCTCTCGTCGTTGCGTCGTCGTCGTCGTCGTCGCTCGTCGTGATACAAAGAGCATTTTTATCTTTGACGTACAGCGTGGTCTCGAGTATCGCTTCACGTCTCGTTACCTTCGAGACCGCAGCGGTAAGTCTCTCTAAGTCCTCTCCGATATCGAATCATTGTCCGCGTGCAATTGCGATGGTTCCCCCCTACGGAAAGGAGAAGTGGCGCAAGGACGTCGATGAATGAAAGCGAATAGGCCGCGCGAAACGAATAGGATCGTTTCGAAGTTGAAACGAAGCTGCCCCACGACATTTACGATCACTTTTAATAGCACCATTGGCAATAGTTCTGAATCCCAATGTGGTATACAAATTAAAAACGCTTTAAAATCGTTAAATGCTAAATAAATGTAAAATAGTATTGCCACGAGGCAATATTATTTTACATAAGTATATCCGGAAGAGTTACAGCTATTTTGAGCACATTTTCGAAAATAGTTTGTGCGTAAAAATATGGAGACAAGGTAAGAAAATAAGGAGATAAAAAATATATCTAATTTTATAGATTACAGTGATCACTACAGCATTTTGACGTTCAGCCGGATAGAAAATTTCGCTAACAATGCGTTGCAACGCTACTTTCTAATTAGTCTCTTAATTCGACGAAAATTATCGGTTAAGCGATCTCTCCTGCCAACCGATGCAAAGGCTATCTAAATAATTAGCGATTAGGAATAACATTAAGAATAAATTCACTTCCGGACAAGCATGTAATATTCATATAAACCATCCGAAGGATAAATATCACTATTCTTCAACGAGATTATTATAAATTGACACAATAGTCATACAAGACATTTTCCGCTCCCCGCATTTTATTTGAAATATGCGTTATAATAATGGTACAGATCCATAAGTAAAAGAATAAGATTACATATTCGTAATAAATTCTATAAAGAATTAAAAGTTCAGATATAATGTTTGCGATAAATTAGTGAAAATAAAATGAGATCTCATCTGGTTTTACACGAGAAAATTCTAGCTATGCCGCTACGAGATAAGACTAACAGGATAATTTTAAGAGTATTCGAGCTTATCGATAAGTCCATAGCGGTTACAGGTATATCTTCATGCTATTAACAGGACAAGAATAACATACGTTAGGAAAACTTTTTAGGATTTTATACGAATCATCTTAATCGCTCTCGCAACCTAAGAAGTGCGTAACAAGCCAGCAAACGTTTAATGGAGCACCCGACGAGAATCCTCTCTTCCGGCTCTGCGTGACCTTCGACGATGGAGTTGCTTTCATCGATAATCGATAACAGACTAACTAGAGATATATCCGTCGACAAACATGGAACGTATGTTGAAAAGTCCGGGCCCCGCTAGCGGTAACGTAACAGCCTAATCAAAGCAATTTAAAAAAGTGTATATTTTAAACACATTGGTTTATAATTTCACAGTATACGGTACCTGATATTTCCGACAGTTATTCCAACGGATAGGTGAGAGACGAATAACTTAAATCTATGCAGGAGCCATCAATAAAGCGGTTACTCCTAAATAATTTAATTTAATCAAAAAATACGGAAGATATTGAATATCTTCTATATTGAATTTTGAATAAGATAAATATATATTTTTAATGAATTCAAAAGAAATCTCAATATCAAGTTTAATGTGTAAAATACTTATTAAAATTATTATATATATATATGATTTTATTATTAAAATTAAGAATTATCAAAATCATATCTCGGCATCATTTAAATCACAAATTAAATCACAAGTATACTTTTAATTCGAAACGGAGACTACACTGATTCTATATAAAATTAGTATTGCTTACATCCGTTATTTATTACGTGTGGAAGTGATCCTGCGTACGCATTGCGAGTTCATTGACTTTTCGTTAACACCTAAAAATTATTCCGTACTACTACAATAACGTTCGTTTTAATTGATCGAAAATTCGGCAAAGGCGGGAAGATGAAAGAAACGCAAGGCCAGTCCTAGGTCATTGCCGTCTTCGCTCGTGGTACGCGTAATATCTATCGCGACGACTATACTTGGAATCCTATTGCTATCTACCGGGTGTGCTATCGACTCACGATATCGGAATCGAGAATCTTTTTGCATGGCGGTTTCCTGCTCCGCCAGGGCCGTGTTAACGACTGGGGTGATTAAACCATTTACCGCCGTTACGCCGGTTGCAATAAATGTTTTTAACGAACGTTACTTAGTCGTTCGGTTTAATAGATCCGTCCGTTATGTCGATTTCGCCAGGATCTTAATTAAACAGGGATGCGGAAAGGACGATTGCGGATGCGGATAAGAACGATCCGAGTTTCTTACGAGCTTACGTTTCTCGGCGATGAAGTTTCTTATAAAAGGGAAGATCAATGGCCTGCTGTCGATTATACTCAGATCTCGATCGCGAGAAAGAGGAAGAAGGGAAAGAAGCAGAAAATCACGGCAATGTCGCGGTCAACGCAGAATCAATGTGTTGCTCGGCCGAGAAAAACGGACTTTGTATTTTTCCGCGAGAGAGAGAAATAACGAACCTTTGAAATTTCCCACAGGTACCGGACGGCAAGAGCGGAGATACGGCAAAGAAAAGCAGACGGAGAGAACGCGGGCGCGAGGATAATGTTGCTGCATAAGGCTCGGCGAATGCACCGAGCGACGCGTGGGTGTTGGGCGTTGCATGAACCCGTACCGGCTCTAAGTGGCACCGCGCGAGTATTCGTACGTGAAATAGCGTCTTACTAGCATTTTCTCGCCAGTAGGTACAGATATACAGCATGGACCTGGGCTTGTCCGCATTGGTAGGACGCACTATCTTGCGCTCTTCTTTCGTTTCCCCCCTCTCCTCCTCTCTCCTGCAAAGAAGAACTCTTTTTGCGGAACAGAGAGATTCGAATTTAATAGAACATTAATATTTTCGCCCATTTAAATATTATACCATATATATATATGACTATCAGTAATATTGATCATACGCGTAAAACACACACACACACATAACTCTGTGTCGTCTCGCGCCGCATACGATATTAATAAAGATAAGGGTCAAACAATAAAGAAAAAAATCTTTTTATATTAATAATTCTAATTAATTAATATATATAATAAAATATAACAAAAGCACATGCGCAATAATTCGTAATTATATTCGTTACCTTGCGATTCAGATACCCGTATACAAAATATTCTTCTAGCAAAAGAATTTTGTTTAGCGACGAGTTACATGACACGCTAATTCGACGTATCTTCCGCGTCTGCGGAATTTCGATGTCGATGCGAGATGTTGGACGCGCGGTCTATACTTTGCGCCAATTTACGAGCGATAACCGAGGGAGAAAAGGACCGGGATAGTCCAGAAATAAAGGGCGGAAACTGATTTCGCGAGTGCTCTCGCGCTTGCTCGCGCAGCGTAATTTAATCGCGCGCGTACGCGCGGCCTAGCCCGCGGTTAGGCTTTAGCCATGCTCGTCGATCAAAACTTCTTTTACAGATAGCCCCTGATGATACGTCCCGGGGGCTACACCTGCTCGTGATACGCCACTTTGGTGTAACCTGCCCTGCGCGAGCGAGATCGTCTATGTGTTATATAATACGAGATCGGCGTCCAGTACGCCGGTACTGCGTCGGTACCGGTGGTCATGGTGGTTATGCTGGTTACAGGGGTTACGTCTGGGCAGAGTGCTGGCTGTAATACGGGTACAGTCCCGGCTAAACATTTGAAATGCAGCGAGTCGCGATGCCACCGACTTCCGTACAATTGCCAATCGATGTCGTTCGGGCTCCGAAGAAATCTGATTATGAAGACGCGCACAAAATTGAATTTTTTGACTGAATCAATCTGTACGAATAGCTATCAGTCCTTTAGACTTCGAGAATTGCCAAATCGGAACAGACTTTTTATTGTAAAAAATTATCTCGAAATTAAAAATACTCCAAAATTGTTCGAATAGTCGATGCTGATGGAGGGCAACGAAGCTCATAGTCAGACAAGAGATGAAGTTCCGAAGGGTGAAAAAGCGAATAGTAAAAGAAGAATGGAGGCGAGATGTCTCGGTTAAAAAGTTGTATCTGACGGTTCTCGATCGAAGACGCGGAGATGATGCCTCCACGAGACCCGACAGAGCGCAACGCAGCGCGTAGGTATAGTTAAGATTCACTTGTCCGCTCGTTCGCATTACGTATCGAATTACGCGTGATTACGGCATACGCGTATTAAAAACGAAGAACGATCAATTTACTCGCGATCATCGCGCGCGGCAGAACCGGCGACGACGTCTCGTACGCGCGACGATGCTAATATTACTCGTAATAACTGTTCGCCACATGCGTGCGCGCGCGCGCGGGTACCATTAGACCGCGTGAAAAATGCGTTTTCCATTATTGCAGGAACACGCTCCTCGACGAGTCTCTCCGCGCTAAGGGACGACGAGGACGTGCACGACCGTGACACGCGGGTTACAGCGAGTGCGTACGACGTGCGTCGTGGCGTAAAGGCTCGTTGCGCCAACCTCGGTTACTATTATTATTAACAATATAACAGAGAATAACAAGATCTCTTGCCTCTACCTATATTTCAGCACGGTATAAAAATAGGCACGTACAAATATAAATGAAAAGATAAGATGGTAACATATAAAATAAAAAATTTAACTAACATTTAAAGTTCACGCTTAGTAAGTTTATGCGTCTCTCTCTCTCTCTCTCTCTCTCTCTCTCTCTCTCTCTCTCTATCATGGCTAAAAATTAAGAGATTATAATATTAAGAGAAAAAAATTGAACTGTGGGTTACTTGATCTCCAAAATTTTTATATGTAGCGAGATCGCGGAGATTTCAGCTTTCGACTTGGAGAAATCGCTCGAACAACACCGATATCTGGTACCGGTACATGTCGAGGCGAAATTGCAAAGAGGAGACACGCATGTTGCGTATGCCGCATCTAATAAGCCGCTTTAAACGCAAATCTAATATCAAATCTTTCCCCATCGTCGCCGAACGCGCCGACTTTTCCGACTTTTCCACGCGGCTTGCTGATTACGTGGGTTGAGTCGAAATGAATTTGCGATTCGCCGGTTGTCCGTTTACGACTGAGCGTTAGTGTGCGGTTGTTCGACAAGTTAGTGGGATGTAAAAAAATCTTTTGACTTGTAACGATTTAAATTTTACGACGGCGTTCTAACAAAGATTGTATCAATATTTTGTTACATAAAAAAACGTGGAAATGCAAATGCGATTGAAGGATATTACAGGGAGATGAGGCATAAAAACACGATTAAGTGAAATACAAACACGCGAACACTCGAGAGAATGAGAGGAGGAGATGATACAGTAAGATGATCTCAGACGAGACCGAGTCATAATAAAGAAGATTAAACACGCGTGCCGAGAGAGGAAGGTATATATCGCAGAGGATCGCCTTCTTACGACAAGTCGTAACTTTCTACACATCCTTTTTAATGCCGATTCGCGCGTTTAATCATTCACGTGCGGCGCAGAAAATGGAGAAGCTGCACACACCGACAAATTCTCCGCGGTCTTTTCGCCGTGCTGTTATCCGTTCTCTTAGCCGATTCTACAATGGAGTCGTAAGTCGCAAGAAATTGACCAATCATAATCGATCGTTCGTCTCACGTTCGACTGTGATTGGTCAATTTCCTACGGTTTACGACTTACGACTCTATTGTAGAACCGGCCTTAACGCGAGAAATTATCGACATGATAGTCATATCGTGCGTCAGCTTTCGTTTACCACTTATGCACATTGCACTTCCGTTATTTTCGATTCCGTGCGGTGTGTGCGTGATACTCTAACAATCCTTAGCGCGTAACTACGTAATTGCGAGTTCAACGACCGTGAACAAGAGCCTCCCCGGTGGCACTTTTCCTCCGAGGGTCCGCTCCGGCCAGCGTCTATTCCCGGTGCCGCGTGTCTATTCTTGCGCGCGACCTTGCGAAAAACGAGAGCGCGAAGCGAGCGATTGATACCGGCTCGTTATCATTATGTCCCACCGCCTCTACGCAAGCGTGCCGTAATTACGGTGCCTAGAACCTCGCGACGAACGAAAAGTGACCATTACGTCCACGCCAGCGCACGCATGATTTCAAACTAGTTTAACACGCGGCGCGTTTTCACTTCAAGGCCGCGCCGAGTCGCGGGAAAACTAATCGGCGGCCACGTCTCCTCGATCTGTCCCGCGGCAGCTTTTCGCGAACGGATCCCATCTCAGGGCGGTGCCAACGATCAACGATCGCGATCTAGCGAGAAATATCGCGTGCTACGGGCGATTCTACAGTCGGTATACGTTTTCGCCGAGATTATAGTTATAATTGGCTCTAACCGCACGGTGTATGCAGCCGGCTACTGGTCTACGAGAAAAATTCAGCTGCTGCAACGCCAATTACTTTGTAGAGATATGTATGTGAAGGCAGTGGTGCGCGTTTCGAGCTAACAACGTCGATCCATTTCACGAAGTTCGGATACGTCTTCAACATCGTCGATAAAGTTTGCGATAGGAAATAGCGAATAAATTAAAAGTTTATACCTGTCGCATGTATTCTTTAATATCGGAGTAATTCAATCCGCATAAGGAAACACTGAAGACAAAAAGATCCGAGGTTATTTACGATCGAGACTCCACTCCGCAATTTGTTGCCATCGGTTGCACCGTGACACCGAAAGTCAGAACCGCGGATGATTCACAAAGCTGCCCGTTTCTTCCTCTTTCTCTCTAACAAAGGAGTCGAAAATGGAAACTGGTCCGGAAAATGAAAACAAACGCTGGAGTGGATTTCTCATCAGAAAGTCGCGATTCGTCCAGAACCTTTGTATGGAGTTTTCAACGATTACCGGATTTCCACAAAAGTTCCCTGCAAAAAAAACCTTGAGACTCCTGTCAGTTCACGTACCTTCGCTCGTACCGAACTTCCTGCTCTTTCTCCCCCCCCGTAAACGCGAGTTCCCTTCGAGAAGCCTTACGCCCGTCGTTCGGATTCGTGACTGGGAAGTGAGATGCACTGACCCATGACTGGCCTACGAGCGGATAGTCGTAGACCCGCGTGCAAGGAGGAGACGACGCCCGTTCTCCGGCCAACTCCCACGTCCCGCGGAGTAGCGTCTCGGGCAAGGCGGGCCCCGGGGAATTACTATATCAACCGGCAGCGCGCCGTGAGAGAAAGAAAGGACGTTAATGAAACAACGTTGGTCACGTCCGCGCGTTTCATACTCGGTATCACTCGGAAGACTCTTACGAAACGCTATTACGGTATCGCTGGACACCGCGAGAGTCGTTACGTCGCCGAGCTGAAAGTCATCTCGGGAATCATAACGCGTGTGCTATTACGAGTCGAGATATGGCACGCGGTACACTGTCAAACGCGAAAACAAAACGGCGAGGAATCGACACGCGCGTTGATTTCAGTTAAATAACATTGGAATTTTAGAGACGCTTATCTCTCGAGTCCGTTTTAATCTTCTTCGCGATGTTTTCTTTTTTTCTTCGTTTTGCAGCTTAGATCCGACAATTTTATTTGCGCCGTTGCGATTTCTCGATCGAATATTCCGACACACGTATACGTATTCCGGATTATTGGACACGAACATCTTAGGATTCAAACAAATACTCTTTGATTCAAGACGCAAGTCGTGTGGAGTAAACCGATGAATTCGAAACAACGTTACTTTAATCCCTTAAGAAATAAGAAGTAATAAATATCGAAACATGAATGTATAACGAATATATAATGAAAAAAATTAGAAATTAAGATTAGTATAAGTTTGTCCGAAAGATGTAAATGCTCAATAAATCTGAAGAAGTCTATCGAATTGATACTAGATGATTAAAACAGAAATTAACCATCACTGGAATTTATATTCTACGTTAGGATTCTTCCCATTTCACGCCGTATTTAGCGCCGTAAACGCGTTCCGAATACAAAGGGTCAAAGGGTTCTCCCCACGTTTGAAGTTTCAATTTTTCTATTCCAGACGCTAATGGGTTCGCAGTTAGCGGTGACGCTCCGCTTTCGGTCGTTACTCCCATTACAAGTTCCATTGTGGAAGACGGCGAGAGGCCTGCGGCACGGCTATAAATAACGAAATTTCGTAAAAGCGCATCCACATTCCTCGCACGAGGCGATGAGTCAAAAGGCGGAGAGCCGCGTCGCTTCTCATTTTTCCCGGCTCTACATCACTGTCGTATTGCGTTAACGCGACGCCGTCCCATTTGCTCGCACGTCATCGTTCATGAGGCCCTGATTAATCGGATATTCTCCTAGCCCTGTGTGCACCTATCCTACGATCGCCTGCCCTACGGCTGAGTGGGGCCCCTCTCGCTTCGGTCCCGAGATCTACGCAGCTCGTTACCGTGTCAAAGAAACTCGGTCTGCGTGACTGCACGTGCGCGAATCATGAATTCCCAAACGAGCACGGGCGGAAGAAAGATGAGAAGAGAAAAAAAGAAGGATATTTGTCACGAGGCTCCACCAGGCTTCGCTCTAATAAGAAGTTCAAATCGGACGAGTCGTTGAACGGGGAAGCACACAGAATGTGCTATTAGCAGCGCGCGTATAAATGCATATGTTTTCAATTTGAACGTTCAAGCACGTTCGATTTGTGGCGGATGAGAATATATGCGCGCAATGCGGATGACTTAACCGTATGGCTTTCGAACGGTAAATTAAGGCGCAGTAACTCAATGGTAAAATTGCTACTTTCTCGATGCGGGGTAATAGAACGCGCGACCGAGCGACTAGCGTTAAAAATAATTCCCTTGACTGCCCCGACGCGCCTCGTCCAACGCCGCCCGCCGCACAGTAATGGAAATCCACCTTTGCGAGATAACGCAGCGCATAAATAAGCGCGTTAAGAAGGTTTACGAGACGTGTTGTCCTCTCGTGTACCGCTCCGGCAAATCGACCAATGCGAATGTATATCGCGTTACTATCGTCGTCGTCATCCCGGAGGCATTCCGCGCGACGCAGTCGTTACTTTCACTCGGAGATCCGAAAAATCTTCGTCGGAAAAAAGCGGTCGGTTAGGGAGAATCGAACGAGAGAATCCGCACGCCCTTCGCTCGCTCATACTTATGCATGAGTTCGTGTGCACCTAATACACAGCCGATGAATGATTTATGGAACGATATCCGCTTTTTATCGGGAGCCCGCGATTCAGGTTGTCGTGCCTCGGGCACCGGTCGTGCCGCCGAGATTGCTCTCGCCGGAGGATGCGAGATGCTGCCCGGGCTGTAATTGCACTCCGGTCAAGGGGAAACGAGGGGAAGGGATAGAGTCGAGTCAAGGATCGGTTTAACGAAATCTGTTGTTAGCCGGCGACCGAGGGGAACTTTGCCGTTTATCACTCGGGGATTTAATCCGTGTCTCGCGCGTGAGGAATTACGCGCGCAAGGTGGTACAAGCGATCATCGCGCTCCGCCACGAGGAGAGGATTTATTCCACCCGTTCACCACGTTCCGGTTCTGCTCGCCGTTCCCCGACTATCCCATCGCGAGTAAAACTACTCGGTACACAGTTCCAAATTATATCGGCCAGTATGTCGTTAAGCTTATGCGGTCAACGCGTCGTTACCTAATTTTGTATCACGTGCCAATGCTCCCGTAATCTCATTACGAAAGCCGAAAGCTTTGCCAAAAGGCAGATTGCGAATATGTCGAATTATTGACAAATCTAGAGTACGCGCGAGCGTTACGCAAGTTCGCATCAGCGCACGCGATCGATTTAAATAGAGATCAATTGTGAAAGCTCTCGCCGTAAATATATCACCTGCTTCTATTCGTCCGTACTATAATTGAACTGTACTAATTTAAACACGCGTACCAAGAGATCTCGTTCTAACAACATCGTTCCTTTGCGGGGAAACTCGGTCGACGACCGCGTTTAGGTAACGCAGATGTATATAGTGACTACCACTAATAGCCAGGCCTTGTGCAACGCTGATCGATTATATCGCTTAGACGTGGTGTTTCACTCGACGAGTAATAACAATGCTAATCGAACGTCATTATGGTTTCGCGTCCATATTTACAATCCATCACGACAAATCCGCTTGCAATAATCTCGCCGCAATATGTAATTAATTTTATGCTGATCTATTCGTAAGGGACAGAGAAAATGCATCCTGCATTATGCCATCCATTTCCGTTCGTTAACCCTGACATTATCAACGACGAACACAAAGATCTCTTGAGTCCAATTATTGTTAACTCGATATTAAAATTTCATTTTTTTTTTTAAATAAAAATGCAATGCAAATATGCATGCGTGTAGCAAAGAGAGTTTTTGCCGGACGTTCGCAGGATTTGCGTAAAAATGCGAGAATGACGTTTAGATAGGTAACAATACCAAGTATGAACACGAGAAGCCCGGTTAAGCGCGGTCATTAAATTTATCACGAACGGGCAGTTAATCTTCCGACGCCGGTTACCAGTACTTTTCATAGCGAACCTGACAGCCGGCTCCAGTGATTTTAACCTGCATTCGCGCCCGCGCACGGTGCGCAGTATGCGAAATATATACGCATAATGCGGCGATATTTCTCCTCGTCGCCACGCCGACAGTGTAGGAAGTTCGAAACGCATTCCATTAGCATAGCTTAACATTAAGCGCTCACACGTCCCGGCTCCGTGAATTACAGGCATTGAATCTTGAATGATTGCACGATTCAAAGGGCGTACATCAACAATGTCAGCCGGAACGCAGGCTCACCTGTTTCCGACTACCGCGCGAAAACTTAACGAAAGCCCGCGTTCATTAATTTCGAATGAGTATTACGTAGACTACGCACCGCGCGATGGTCATTCGCGTCTCTCGTGAAATGTTCAACGATCGATCGTTAATCTCCCATGATTGCTATCTATTAACTCCATAATCGTCGCGAACCTCGCTATTAAATAACGATTACGAATTAATTATCTCGATTATTTGCCTATCTAATTAAATGCGATCGATAAATCATTATTTTGTAAGGGAGTCTTTACGTTCTCAAATAGCCTTCAGTCCCGAATTTAGATTTCAACCGGGGTGTTACGTACCCCATATTGCTCGAGGTGTCACAATCACCTGGTTATTCGCTCAGACTTAACGAAGCCGCGCGATTCTCCGAGATCGACGAACTCCAGCTGCTTTCTCACACTTTGTCAGCATCCAAGGTTGGCCGTTCGCCGCGTTCACGGATTCGTCACACTTCGATGTCAGTGACCTTCGTCACGTTTTTATTTTTAAACAACCGGTCATTAAGAGAGCTATAGGCTTACCTCGGCTCTCTTTGCTTAGTACAAAGGCGTAATAGCAATTACAGCCTTGATGCAACATTATCGAAACCTCTAGGAGTAATGAACTCCTGCAGATGATATCGGTAAAAGTAGTTCTCGGAAGAGAAGAGAGAGAAAGATTCTCTCTACACAATCCTATGGAGGTCTACATATAGATTCTAACAGAGAGGCCCTGCTTTAACTTATTAAAGGTAATATCGCTGTTTTACAGTTTATATTTAATAAAACTATTGTATAATAAAAAAACGTTTTTCAATTTTTCATCAATTAAATCGAAGTGAGTGCAAGATGAATTATCGAGAGACACTTAAGTACGTTCTTATTTTTTATGTCTATTCCGGTTACGTGGAATGACAAGCAGCATCGTACACAATATTTGCTCAAGAAGTACCGCTATGACCATCTCAAGCGAGTGTGTCAACGGTTGGTGAAAGGTATCAATGACTTTTCTCTCACTGACCCACGGCAAGGAACTCTCGATCTCTAATATCAACGTGTCTACTTACATAATCGCGGTAATGTTCGTGCGTGGAATTAGTGACGCACATCAGCATGCAGTTTCATGCGCTCTTATGTCTTGTTACGGACTAGGATAATCCATTAACTTTATATAAGTACAGCAAATTCATTTCTTCAGCAATATGTAAAATACGCAATATTTGCTTTAAAAAAAGATTAATAAATTTAAGTGGTTATATTCTTCTTTCAAAAATCATGTACGTCACAATTTCTCTCCTTGTCGCTCTAAGCGTAATCGTATTAAAAAAATATGTAGTCACCAACTTAAGACGCACCGACAAACACGCCAACGTTCGGCGTTCATTAATCAATAATGATCACGCAAGACATATTAGCGATACGCCAAACAAGACAGAGGACCGCGCGAACTTGGCGCAAACACGATCGACCGGTTAATGCACTTAATTATTTAATACCCCTGCGTGACAAGGTTGCTACATCGGCGGCGACAACGAAGGCAAAGGAACCGGAGGGCGAGCCGATGCGTCGAATGTATCCGCGCGTATTACAATGACGACGTGCCGATTTATCTCAAAGGGGAAAGGATCCCGGAGGCGCGCCGTCAAATAACGCGCCGATTTGCGACATCCGGCGAACACGCCGATTAAAATAACACCGTATCCTCGAAACGTACGAAACGGCACGTAATCGTCCGGAGTCACGCAGACGACTCTCCCCGCGGGAGGACGCGGCGAGAGGATGGAAATTACGCAGCATCCTGTACCTCGCGTTTTGCACATTTAATACGTTCGATACGTTCCTCCGTCCATCCGGACGCACGACCGCAGAGCACCGCTCTCGGATACCGGTGCAGGCAAACAGGTAACGTCGGATTACACACTCGCCCGCAACGGGAGTCGACCTTCGCTCGTGGTGTAAGCCCTCCGCCCGCGGACGCGGCGGCACATCCTTCGTGTTCCCAGCAACGATGGTTACGGATCACCGTCCCGGTTACGGCAATCGTGGACAATGGGCCGTACTAATAAATCCGAACGAAGCGAGAGCGGGAAAGAGTAGTTGAGACCTGACCGGTCCTGGCCCTGGGTCGGACATTAATTGGGACCGGACCGGTGCCTCTAACTCCCGAAAGCTGATAACAATCGGTCGACCGACGATAAGATAAGATCGGAAAAACCGATTATATTCCTCGATTTGTTCTCTTGTTTTTGCTTGCGTAATTATTGGAATCGACCGTGCTCCCGGGACAAAGGAGCCTCACGATCTCACGTGAAAAGGAGGAGGAGACGCTCGAAGGAAGGAACCGTACGAAATATTTACATAATTACGCATACACAATAAGTTCGAGCAAAGAACGCGCAATTAACCGCCCGTAATGTCCACTACGATTTATGAATGAATAATTAAACCTCGTTCTTGAGCTGTTTTTGAGAAAAAGCGCAATAGTCGTTCTTGTTCTTTGTCAAGTTTCGAAACGACGCACGTAAATGTATGCATGTCATTCTTAAGCCGGTTCCAGATGCATCCGTTCGTAAGATGCTCGTCAAGTCGAGACAAATTTAGATGATGCAACATGCATTGCGAGGTTTTAACAATTTAATTAAAATTAATTCTAATATAAGATACATAATTTAAATAAAATTCTAATATTCGCCCTAGGAAAGAATTCATGTCTAATACACGGATGCGTTATTTGAAAACAGTTTTGTATTCTAATTCGATATCCTAATCTGCATCGATTAATTTATCATGTAACTCGTTAAAAAAACTCGTATATTCCTTCGTGACTTACTGCAACTATTCTACCTGACCTATAATCGAAGAAGCTGAGGCCATCGATTTTCTCCATGTGAGAAACCCGTCTTTAAGACGATGGTCAGTCGCTCGGCGAAATAAACCACAGCCAGAAGCCTTTGTGCCGGTCGTTCGTGGCCGAGTGGTCACCGCGCCTGAAGGTAGAGAGGAAGCCGGGTTCGCTTACCGGTTCAAACGCTTTAACCACCTGCTTCCGAAATTTGAGCGCCGCGCGTTTGAGCGTGTACACATTTTCGTCGACGATTCTATTTTTCGTCGTCGTCCAAGACGAGATGCTACGCAATCAGAGAAGAACGCCGATCGCCCTTCATGAGCTAATATTTATCAAAGATCTAAATTTTCCAACGCTTGCTTCAGATTTGCCTCAGAGCAATATTGGGTATTATTTAATCTCGGCATTCTTTAGATTGGAGCCTACGGCCCGTATTTATAATCGTTACATAAATATCATATTGAAAACTGTATGAGATACGAGTTTCATAAATTTTCATATCGTAAAATAATTCAATAATTATATTTTGATTAGAAATCAATTGAATTACTTCCGAAACCTGACACGATTAAAGATATAATATAGAATACTCCGTGATGTATACGCGATGAGATGATAATTGAATTTCAATATTAAACATCTTTAAAGAAAATTTAAAGTTAAATTATCAATAAATAAGGATAGATAAACTATATAAAAAATTAGAATAAAAATTGGCATATTTATTATAAAAATAAATGTATTTGATAAGCGTCTTTCCTTATTGAAAAATTATTTAAAATCTTACTATACCTGAAATAGTAAAATATAAAATATTTTATATTTGTTTCTCAAAGGAAATCTGTAAACATTGCTTTTTCATATCTACTTATATTTAATCTTGGAATAGCATATAGAAAGACCAAATCTTATCTTAAAAAATACATAAGAAAGGAAAAGTAAAACAACATAATTAAACAATTATTCTCTACTGTGATAATCTTTCACAGATAATACATATATACATATTTATCTTTATTTCTCATAAATATATACAAAAAAAATATCTTGTTCCAATCTTCATCGTCCAAGAGATGTGAACACCATGAAAGAATTTTAGTAAAACTTTTATATTCTAACAATGCCAGTATTCCATTTGACGTAAAAATTTATAACATAGACATTGTCATAAATTTGTAATAAAATTATTAACTATGCTTTCATAATATTCTCAATTAAATTTCCTAAAAATATTTAATAAATTGACAATTATATCAATTTCAAGATTAATTTATAAATATTTGTAATTTATTCTAGAGCCCATTCATTCCAAGATAATAGATCTGTATGAAATGTTGTACTTATGCTACCATTTATTTTACGCTTTTAAATCGATTTATACATATATGTACATATCTTACATATATATATATGTCTGATATAATTTTCAAATCTATTCCTAAACAAAATAGAAAATATGTCACTCACAGATACGATGCGTAGCGGCAAAGTTGCGATTATGTTGAAACTACGTCAAATTATCAAACGGAGATATACATAAATGGAGATAAACATAATGACAGCAAGACAGAATAATTAGTATTTAGAGAAATAATTGTTACCCGTTCAAAAACTAATTGTAAGTGCTTATGTAAGCAATAAATGAAATAACATAATAATGATTTATTCACCCCATTGTCTGCGCCGTCGCTCGTTGCATCCCAAGCCTCCTCCTCTCAGATTCATCATTGTAGTCGTATTACACAACACTCGGGAAACATATTTAATTACAATTGCGCGTATTAATTACTGGAATAGGATAATCGTGCGGCTTTTTGAACGACACTCCCAACGTTAATCGCACACAACTACGCGCATTCTATTATTATCCATTACATGAAAAATAATGCAAAAAGATACGAAACTTGATTATTACCTGCTCGTCATTCGCGTCTATTATCCATTCGACACCAGTCCAGAATCTCGCCAATTAGCACAACAAATAAAGTTTCAAAAGCACGGCCAAGAATTTTATCGCAAACGCGTCACGCAATCGAAATATTAAATTACAAGTTGAGTTATAAATATATTTATTTAATTAAATGTATCATGACTGCGCTTAATTCGAAATTAAATCATTTCATATCACGCGACGAAAAGTAAATATTCGAAAATAAAATCCCGCTTGCTTAAAATAATCATCAAAGATTTTTATTAATCACGGAAGTTAATTAAGCGCACGCGTTAATAGACAGGCTAATTGTTCGTAGTAAGGAATCGTGGTTAGTGTCTCCCGTTACTTGCCACGATCGAGAGATATTAATGATACACACCACCGCCGCGCCGCGCCGGCTCGAGTCTCACTGCGCGAATGATAGCGCGGCGACCTTGTGTATACACGACGCAATGGTATAACATCTCAGACACAAGCGGAATACTGTGTACACAACGAAGCGCTGTAACGTCCCAAACTCAAGCATGCGGAGCACCGTCTATCAAAGCGAGTAAATCGCGCGGTTTCGCGATTCAGTTCGCTAATGAATGAAAGCGTACAACATGTGTAGTACCTCTAAATTCGAGATACTAATTTCTAATTTCTAAATATGCTATTCTTACCTTAATACCTCGAATTTAGAGATACTACACGACATGCTTAACTCTTTAAATGTTTTATTTCATTTTGAGAACGTGCATCTGTGTGCTTAATTATTTTTAAGTTGCAACGAGTACTGCACATTTTACACGTTGTACATTTCTTTTTATTTCAATTTTATATAAATTTTTTTCTTTGTACGTTTTCTTTTTTATGTCCTAAAGTATTCTTAAATGTGTTAAAATTACGAATGTTTTTTGTTTTACCTAAATTTTACTTTAATAGTAAAACGCAAATTTTTTATTACATGATGAGTATACTCGACATAAACATCGAAAGAGTTAAGAGTGTAGGGAATTATAAGATATTATTTTTCAATTTGCAATTTGTTAAAACTCCTCCGTTTGATTTTGTTTGTTGTTAATTAACTAGATTCGCGCGTTTGAGCCAATCGTAAAACTTCGTATTTTTCATATTATTTTCGCGTTTTGATGAAATTTCGATTCCGCGACATACATATTATTATAAAGTGCGCGTCGCGTGCGATTGACGTTGGAAGTGTCATGTAAAGTGCCGCGCGATCTCTCACCAATGATTAATACGCGCAATCATAATTAAATATGTTTCGCGAATGTCGTATTGTACGAGTGCAATGGTGAATCTGAAAGAAAATCTGAGAAGCATCGAATGACGACGGAGCAATTATAAGGTGAATAAATCATTATTTTATTTAATTTGTCATTTGCAAAATTATTTAATTATAATTATTAATTATAATTATTTTATGTGTGGGCAACACAATTATGTCTATAGATATTAATTATTCTAAATATTGCTATAAGTCATGCATATTTCTGTTTGATGTAGTTTTAACGCAAGTTGTGTATCGTATCTGTGAGTGACATATAATTTTTTATTTTGTTAAGTGCTCGCATTATTGGAACATAATATTTTTATTTCAATTCCTTCATGGTGTGCTCATTGGTGTGTTTATATTTCGTGAATGACGAAGATAATTGAACAAGATATTTCCTACTATCTATGAGACATAAAGATAAATTAATAACAAAATCAATATTTACCTTTATATAGTTGAACTCGTAAACGCGAACAGCGTGCCTGTACAAAGAGTCGAACGATTTCGCCCAGCGGCGAAAGGCCTTGTACTCTTACAATCGATTGGACACGGTAAAACGCGGGAAAAGTATCGCAGCGCACCGTCATCGCTGCGCACCGTCGTATCACATTCAACCTGCAGTCTGTTGCACCCTAAGCGTATTATCAGCCAATATTATACCGAAGCTTTACGACTGTTTCGCGATCGAGCGTTGCGTAATAAACAACTCATAAAACATTTGTGTCGCAATCATAAACTTGAGAAGCGTTTCTAAAGAAGCGAAGACCTTTTTCATGATATTTCTTATCGCAGAAACATTTCTCGTAAAATACTCATAACCGTCATACAATCGCTGTTATCATATTTGGCGCTGCCGGTCCGGAAGATACAATAATGAGATTTTCCGAGACACAGTGTCTCGAAAATTTTTGTCATTACACTCGATGACAGAGAGACTTCTTCGTCTTCTCGAAAAAGAATATCTTGCGACAGTTAGCAGAAAAACGGTTTTCCGTTCTCACGTAATCTTGGAGCAAAGCCACGGCGCGTCCGGTTTTCCCGTGGGAAATAAATAGCACATCGTCGATGTTTTCCATAAGACGTTGAAACATCCCATTGGCTTCTTGTACTACTTCTACGTGGAGCATCGACTGCGGCTGTTTATCGAATATCACGTGAAGAGTCGACGGGGCGTTGCATAAACGGCTTAAAAGTCTCTTCCACGTGAAAAATAATGCGCTGAAAATAGCGAAAAAAGAGACGCGGCCGCAAGTCGGACGGGCTTTGCCCGGCTCCGCCATCGCGGAGTCATTAGCGGTGAATTAAACGGGCGAATCGTCACGGAAAGCAATTAGAAACTCCCACAAATCGACGGAACGTCGCAATAACTTAGTCGAAATTTCATTAAGGAAACCTGTACAGATGACTTAAGTGATTAAAGAATGTTAAAGAACGGCCGTGAATTCGCCTGAGAGAATGTCTGATTACATCTGCGTGTAAAAGTATCTTAAATTATACTCGATGCAATAAAAAATTAAGTATATAAAATCGGTAAGCAATTAATCATCACGACTTAAGTAATAATACGGAGATAAGCTTGGATAGAGCAGATTAAAAAAGAAAAATTCATCCGCAATCTTCTCTGCGAATAGAATAGAGATGTACGCGAGTATCACATTCTTATCCCACGCATCGCACGTTCCTTCTCCACACGCACGAGCGCACGGAGTGCAATCTTTATTTCACGCCAATAATCCTCCGACAGGAAGTCAGAAGCATGCACGCACACATGGACACGGATATGGGAATCACTTTGAAACGTCTGCGAGGACCGTGACTTCTCTTTCTACAGTTTTTCTCGCCGCGTAAACAATGCTTTTCTCTGCAAATATCATAACGAATCGGAATTTTAAATTCCCAAGGACGTTCTCGGGAGATTAAAATGACCGTGTAATCTAATTTTTTTCATTCGTTCGTAAATTATTCGTGAACTGTTTCGCGTCCGCCTTAAGTGAAAAGAGAATCCGGCGCAAAATTCTTTCTCAGCTTCGAACTCTCAATACAAAAAAGAAGCTATTGAATTTGTTATGGACTATATACAGCAATTGCGTTATTCCTTTCAATATCAAACGTGTACGTGTCATTCGTGAATTTATAAACGCATTTATAAACGTATGATAAATGGCAATGTGTTGAAAGCTAAATAAATAGCTTATAAGTAGAATTCATTATAATCACGCAAAAATTGTCTGAAGAAAAATTTCGCCGAGTAGGACATATATATAAAGGGAAGACGGGGCGAGATACGACGGCCATTTATGTACACGACCGCGTGCGTATGCGAGCGTGCTCGAGCGTGTTCGTGCGTGTCGGCGCACGCACTTCTGTAGATGCGAATATAGAAGACTCGGATAAAGCAAAAAAAGGCATGGGACAGCATCCGACGGCGGAAAGATACGTCTGGCAACAGTGCTGGGACTGGACCAGCTGATTGTGGCACCAGGGCCGTCTTCACCCTTCCGAAATAAAATTTGTACTTTCGATCGATTCGAAGGAAACGATCTACTTAATTTGCATCACGTGGCTAAAATACTTAGATTGAAAAATTCAAAAATTGAAACGATATTTTATATTTTTACGTAATCCGAAATAAAATTATGGTCTTCTTAAATAGAAACATTAATATTTTTGATTTATTTAATTATTAAAATTATTTAATGGTTGAAAGAAATATAGAGATATTCTCATTGAAAGTGACTTCGCCCGCACAGAGACCGTCTTGGCGGAATTCTCGGATTTATCATCGGTGCCAATGATTATCCATTGCACAGGCAAAACGTACTCATCTGGGACAAAGGACTGCCATTCGGCCTGGTTAACAATGCACCGGCACATTCGACCATTCAATAACTCTCTCAGCGGCGAGGAAAGGTGCCAAACCGGTTTCGTAATTTCCAAATGAACGATCGTTTCATTTCGCATCGAGAACCTTTCGCGGAAGCTTTGTTCTATCCTTTACACTTTCTGCAAGACTCAATCGGAATCGAATGCAAGTTTTCGAAGTAAGATTCTGCAGCGCGACGTTGAATTTTATGATTTCTGTTGTAAAACGCATGGATGGTGCGAACGCGTATTTCTAGAAATTGCATCATGCACTCCGGGCGAAAATAATTTGTGATGCAACGTCGTGCGGAATACTGTGCATCGAAGGCTGAAGAAGCAGGTGCCGAAGACATTTATTTCAGAACGCGAGGAAAGACCATGCGAATCGCGCTCGTCTTCGCGCTCGGAAATCTTTATCATTTGACGTTCGATACGGTTCGCGAGAGGGGACTTCGTCGACGGACTAAGAATCGTTGGAATCCGGATTGTGCGCTGGCAACGAGATTAAAGTCGCGGTTCTCCGATTCGACCTGCCTTGCCGAAGCATCTTTCCCCGATGGACCAGTTCCGGCAGCGGTGCGGCGGCACTATCGCGCCTGGCGAATGGGAATAGACTCGACGGCAGAAGAGAGCGAGGTGCAGCGTAGGGAAAGACGAAACAGGAGCAAGATTGGAAGAGAAGAAAGGATAGAGATAGAAGAGAGGGAGAGATCCCGCGCGGAAATAAGAATAACAGGAACGGCAGCTCGGCCGGAGATGCGAAGTCAGGCGCGAGGCGAGAGGAGAAAGGAAGCCAAGGCACCCCGGACTGGCAGGAGGTGACTAGACGTGACTAACTCCGCCGAGTGCGAGAAAGAAAGCGAGAGAGAGAACTGGAAGAACGCTTGAAAAATGATCGCCCGTAAGTCTCGGAAAGCTTGCCCGCGCGCGCGCGCGTGCGCGCGCGAGCACGTCATGGAGCGAGATGCGTGGAATCCTAAAGTCGGAGCGACCTCCTGGAGAAAGAGGCCCGAGTTAGAATCTGGCTGGTGTTTGACACATGACTCATATTCCATTGCGACATTAGTATTTTTTTTTCTTGTTGCACATTAGAATCTTACGTGTCTAAAACTCATGTTTTTTTATAATGGATATTTCAAAGAACAAACCGCTTATATCCATCATTCGGAATTAATGTTGCTTTCTCTAAAAAAGAAGGTACTAAAAGACGAAGAAGTTGTACTTTCATTCACTTCGGATAATCACTTGATATGAATCATTCAAATTTATCCCCGTCGCTCTCATCATCTCTCGCCTCTCGCTGCGCGTCGCCCCTTCAAAATTACATTCGCGACGTTCCCGCAATTTCCATACTAAACAAAATTATCGTCCCGCTGTCGGCGTATTTTCTACCGTGTTCTCAGTATTCGCCTCGGCTCATCTCATTAAGTCTCAGCCTCAGAAAATTTTGATTCCCTACTCGTTCCCCTCACCCTCGCTATTGTGGCAGCAATTGAATCTTATATTTAACGATTCCTGTTAAAAGAATATCGAAGGACTTGAAGTATAAAGATAAATTTAGCATATCCTAATACATCTAGAGATATTTTATTATACATTCGAATTCATTAAATAATCTCTTCAAAGAAGTTGAATGTGATTGTTACAACGTAAAATCGTAATTTATACTTTTTGGTGCTCCGTTTTCGATAAATATGTTGCTTCGTTTTCAATTCGAACAAAATTTTTCATTCACTTGGACGACAGTGCACGAGTCAGTGTCGTAAAAAAAAAAACAAAGTACACCCAGAAATGGCGATATAAATCATTGCCATCCAAGTCGCCTAAAAAGGTACCTGCGTCATCCACACTACGAGGTCCTTTAATTCAACGAGTAGGATGTGCAACTCTCAGATGACAAAGTTGATAAAGTAAAGGGAAGATAAATGTGTGTGTGTGTGCGCGCGCGCGTGTATGTGTGTGATAAGAAAGAGAAAAAATAAAGAAAACAATCATGTTAAATATATCGTGTATTATTTCCAGATCGGTAGCTGCGCATAGTTTCGGAAGGATCGAGAGACGAGGAAACAAGAGAACTTAAGACAGTCCAAAGCGAATTCGCGAAGTAAGTTTGAGGAGGAAGGGCGGGAGGATCATCGCGCGCGAGCGCGAACAGCGAACATCAGCCAGCCGGTTAGCGTGCCGGGGCTATAATCGTCCTCGCGTGTAATGTACGATCGGTAGGAGGACAAGAGCCGGGTGGTGATGGTGGTACTGGTGGGTAGGTAGGTTGGCTGGCTGACTGGCTGGCTGGTTGGCTGCATGAGTGAGCGCGACGTAGAAACTGGTGTGCGCCGCCGATGTCAATGACACTGCGGTGCTGCAGCTGCTGCACACATAAGTCAAGCCCGAGCGACACCGGCATACAACACGTGCGACCCGCGCAGGTACATACGCGAATATGTGAGTGCATACGTGCGTGCGTGCATGCGTGCGTGCGTGCGTGTGTGCGTGCGCTCACAGGTTCGCTAGCTCGCTCGTTCGCGCGCGCACGGAAGAGTTCATCTTTCTCTGTGCGTGTATCGAGAGGGCAAGAGTCAAATATTTCCATCCCGTCCAGTTGGACCTCCAGGCTAAGGCGAGGTGTCCACTCTCGGGGAGTTTTATCATCGAGTGCCGCGCTCGGTAAGTAAAGCTCTCTCGGGTCTGAAGATCCATTGAGAGACACGCTTCGTGTTTATCGGAGAAATCTTATTATCGAGAGTCGTCGTTGAAGAGTAAAACTTATACACGCGGAGTGTGTGCTCTTATCATTTTAAATAGTATCCATTCCGCACACGGAGAAATCACATCATTATTTTATTACTTTTATCTCTCCGAGAGGAAAGACATCGAGATATTCGCAGGTGGGTGTCGGTCGAAATTATTACTCCAAGTTATATTTAGCAAAGAATTTTTATCGTTATTCCCAGAAAGTAAAACTCATTAATATTTTAATAAAGGAGACGGAATACGCATTCGCGAAAGTGGTCCCACAATCTGCTTCGCGCCTTCTTCGTGGACCCCCATTTCGGCGTTGTACGTGCTGGCGCCCATCCGACTGACGCACGTGCCACAACACCGCGTGTGCACGCACGTATGCACCATCGTAATTACTACCTGACGCGGGTTTTTGACGATGAATTAAAGATAATGATTTGCGGGCACAGACCGAGGGATCCAGCGACGGCACTGATACTCTCGCGCGATACATTGAATATCCGTAGCGATCTTTCAAAATAACTCATTGTTCTGAGAAACACGACCTCGTGCGAGATTTCAATCGGAGTAGAACGTACGAAATTATGCAAATGTGAAACGTGCAAGACGTAATCGTTCAATCTCGTCTCCCTTTTGATGCTGGGTAAGGTGTCGCTACTGATGAAGCATCGCCCTGTAATCGAAAGGAATTTATGTCCCTTTCACGCTAAATTGGGTTAACTAGAGCGGCATATCGAAGCGGAGTAGGGATCGAAACGGAGAGAGCGTCGTTTACAGACGCATGAAACTCGTTCGTGAGAATGTTTTTCGCGGTGATAAAAGACACCGTAACGACGTACCGCGCGCCGCGGTTGGAACTTAAACTGGACCGAGTTAACGTTATGAGGTGATGAACCCTCCGAAATAAAAGAGAATCCAATTTCATGCTCCCTAATTCCAAGCGGTTCTCCAAGTGTCTTTTTGCGCATAAAATGATATGCAATTCGAAAGAAAGACAATCGATTTTTTATTTCAACTATTTCACCCTAAAGCTGAATTGAATTTTTTTAGAAATCTTTACTTTCGAATATATGTTCTCTCCTCATTCATCGCTTTTTCATCTCGATTGCTTCCGTCTCTGTCGAACTCGCACGAATCCGATTGCGCGTAAAAAGAGATATATATGTACACGGCAAAAGTTTATAATGAATGACGAAGCATTAATCCCCGGTGTCTCGCGTTATATAGTTACATTTGGTCCACGTGGTGCGAGGACGATCGTTCTCGCGTGTCTCCGCCGCGTGTTTGCTCACTTGCATGCACGTCTCGGGATCGAGCGGAACTTTTTTTTTTCGCGTGGTTGTAATCATTATAAATAATTCCGCGCCCGTTCGTCGCTCGCAACGACCGCTTATAAATTCTGGAACGGAGCTAAAAAGGAGAAGCGGCCGATTCTGAAAGAGCAACCGCAAAAATTGTTTTCCCGTGACTCAAGGGCTCGTATTTTATGACGGTGGTAAAGGCATAAGGTAAGAAGGTATCACATCCCACGTCGCAGCCACGTCGAAAACACCGAAAGTTACGTCGTTGAAATTAAAAGAAAATTAATACGCGTGCACGTATGAGATAAATAAATCTTTTTATTTCTTTTTTCTTCAAACGAAAATCGTATCGCGCGTAAGATTTTCCTTTCAATTAGTTTTATACCAAGATTTTAACATTTGCTTCTTCGCGCCTTACTTGTCTAGATCGCTGACTGAACCCCACTTTTCACATGTCACTGTATATAATCGTCTCACCAATCGTCTTCAGCAAAACATCTGCGGGTTTAACTCAGCTTCTGCATTTGCATATTACACGTTACGTTCCGCTCCTCCTTTGTCCCGGATGCACGCGATGCTGACCTACGTGGTGCGAACGATCCCGCGCGTTCTTCGGTTTTAGAACTTCAAAGCGATATTACGCGCGGCATTCGAGAGAAGCGAGAGACCCTATGTGACAACTGTGGAGTAATTTACTCAAGATGGGCCGCTACGCTTTTATGAAGATACGGGCGGCAGGGCCGCATTCGCACACTTCACGCCTGCGGCGAACGAATTCGAGAAGACCATAAAACTTCTTAACGAAAATAGCGCGGAGTTCTAAAAGTTTGAATTATTTTATATTTTGCATTAACTGCTCTAAATTATTCTGATTATTCGAGAGTTTAAAGTTCATTTTCTTCGGTCGATCGAGGTGGCGCGGAGAAAGTCATTTCGCTCGCTTTGGGGCAACCGACCCTGTAAGAGATCTTTCCGGGCGTCATCTACACTTTTGTCCGCGCCGCCGGTCGTCAGCCTCCGGATCTCTCACGAGAGTGCGAATTTGTAGCGTAATCTTCTCTCGTTCGCGCCCGTCAAGTCTGATGCACGACGTCATTTCGAGTAATGTCCTCTTGTCAAACGCGTTCGCGCGGGCGCGCGAGCGGACAATTTTTATAAGGACGGCTGATTCTCGACGATTCTTATAATAGCTCATCAACGCGAGGCGACACGTGCTCAATTACCTTCATAAGCATCACGTCCCACGCAATTTATTCCTCTCGTACTATCACCACCCGACAACGGGCTACGAAGGAAGATCGCGCGAGCACAATACGCGCACATACCGCGAGAAAAAAAGAAGAAAGAGAACATGCGTGCCTCGGCCCTTTCGCAATTCTGGATGAACATACCGGATCTTGGCGAAGGCATTACGGTGCAGCGAAACGGTAAAATTTGATTCTGCGCAACCGGAACTGGACTCACAGGGAAAATATACTATATAAAAATATATAGAAATAAATATGTAGAATATATATTAATATATAGAAATAAAAGTTTTTTTAAAACAAATATGAAGAGGTAAAAGTTTCATTAGGAAAAAATCGACACCGAATTTGTAAAAAAGCAAAAATCAAGAGAAAATGTACTAGTTTTCGATATTACTTCATGAATTTCACGATAATTTCTGATATTTTCACGATTAATCAAGACCCCTCTCTCTCTCAACTTGCGACACCGTTACTTTACGTTAGTAATTGCGGTGCATTCCTATCTCGTTTGTCAATAAGTTCAACAAAGCGGCTTAATGTGACGTAAGGAAAGGGTTAAACCGGCCTCGGATTCGCGCGAGACAAGAAAAGCCAATTTCGCTAGACGCGTCTGAGCGTCTGAATAGAGCGAGCTCGTAATTGAGGAGACGTTTTATATGCTCTCGCGTCACGTTTCATAACTTCTTACGCCATACCACCGAGCGAGAGACGTGACTGATGTTCACCGGTAAAGGCGGTGCGAAATTTTGTTAGTGCGAAGAGGAACAAAAAAAGTAAAATTGCGAAGCAAATTCGCAAAGTAATAACTATATCGCAAACGAAAAAGACTTCGGGAAGCTTCGAGGCGAATTGCACGTCGTTTCCCACCGTTGGTCGAAACGAGCTAACAGAGACACTCGGATGTGTTTGGCGCCCTTCGCGTTTTCTTTAAAACCATCGAGCTCGGAAAAGGCTCGGCAAGGCTTGCGTAAACAAACAACAGGCCGAGCTGCTGATGGAAATAACGAGCGCGGCAAAAAGGCGTGTTCTCACGTGCTCGCGGATTCAACGTCGTCGTGCTAAGAGTTAACGGTAACTCACCGCGGCGAAGCGCCGCGATGACTCACGCCAGACAATGTTGCCAGAAATGCAGTATTCTCTCTGCAACATGAATATTCTTCTCAACTCGATATATTTATGAAATAAAACATTGGAAAGATCTTTTTACTTTTTCTCGTGACTTTTTATCGTTACTTTTTTGCTAGAGAAATTATTATCAACGAAAAGAATACGACAGTTGTGATTATGAAATATAAGTAACATAGTATTAAATAATAAAGAAAATTACATGTTATATAATTTTTATACTCTATAATTATATGCTCTTCTTCGTGTAATTATCGCATTTATCACGTCGTACATTTGAAGAACATTAATTTCATGAACATTACACTTTTTACAATCTCTCTGAAGAAATTCGATTAAAAGACAACATCGAATCTCTCGTGCACTTACGTACAACGAGAGGATTGCGGAGATGTCGTCTACTTTTTGGAAACTCATGACTGTATGTTGCCATTACGCGAAACGTCACTTCGAGAACTTCCGTCCGAGCGGATCCGAGAACGAAGTTGAACCTGACGGAATTGAGTTCAACACTTGAGTTGCCCCGATCTCGTGCCGAGGGAGACGGGCCCCGACACTTATCCAGCCTCGCAGCACCGCCTCCGCCTTTTCAGTCGGGCGTGTTTAGAGACACCGCCGGCCGTTAGGCTCGGATCCGGTCGTGGGAAGTAAAATAACGATAGCTGTCGAAGAACGAAGAACCGTGCCGATCCCCCGAGATCCTTCGTCAACGGTAATCGGAATTCGCGACGATCGATTCGAGAGCGATCGAATTTCTATTTCTTTTGATACCGTACTCACATTTTGCTGCAACATTTCGTTATCATTCCGCTCCATTCGGGGAGATCTATTCTCTTCTTGTTTACATAACTGCATTCCGCGATAATGCGTGCCATGCAATTGCTATGATTAACGGCGGCTATGCAAAATTCTGGAGAAAACAGACGAATGCAACAATGCACATGATAGTCGTGAGCAGTTATGCATATTGCGCTTAATCACGCGTGCGAATTGCAATTTGGAAGGTTACGGGGGTATCTCTCTCTCTTTTTTTTTTTAAGGTTGTGTATGATTGAGGGATGATTACATTGCGCAACGTGTAATTTCCAATATCTGTGTTTTCATATTGGCATGGATTAATGATAGACTAATAACGCGGTGTGACATAACGGCTCGAAAACTCAATAAATAATGGTTGTTGCAAAGCCGTGAAAAGAAAGATGACTTTGCAATATCGCGTCGTCGCAGTCTCATCCTCAGGATCTTTTTATAATCTGAAACCATCTGGCTGTCAATCATCATAATCGATCCGTACAATTCTATAATATCAGAGAGGAAAACAAGTAGTTCGCTAGTACCGTAATGTCTCCGTTAATTTCATGAACATCCTCTTCCTCTAATTTTTCTTTTTATTTCAAGCGCACATACCTTCTGAATTCGCGCCGGAAACTTTCGTGGTGTAAAGTTGCCCTCCAAAAATTTATTTGTTAATAACTTTTTAACTAAGAGTGTGCAAACGAAAAATCGAATCCTGTTTGGAAAACGAAGCTCTATCGATTAAGGCTACTTCAATCTAATTCTTTGCTCATAGTTGAGGAGCTAGTGTGAAGTTGGTCCTCAAAATTGTTTTGTTAATAACTTTTTTACTAAGAGTGTGCAAACAAAAATTTGAAGCGTGCACACAATGAGCTATAGAAAGTTTTATTTTTTTCTGATGTTGAGAGACTAACTTCACACTGCATTTTTTTATTAACTGCAAACTTTGAAAACACCGCGACAAGTGATCTTTATAAAATTAGAATATAATCTTATTGTTTTATCTTATTATAACATCCTTACACGTGGGCGCTATCAAAATTTTTATTCGACTCTGTCGTCGAGGTCGTAACTTTCTCAAAGCGAGCCTTGGCTCCGATTGCCGGCCTATCTGCGCGAACAATCCCGTAAAACGATACTCGTGATAAACAGAAGCCTTAAAGGAACGCAGTCGGTGTTATCGACTGCGAAGAGGTCGATCGGGGAAGTCACTTTCATCAGTCGTGAGAAATCTTCTACGATACATGCACGCGCTACGTAACGTTCCTTCATCCGTTTGCGAAATCGTATCGTCATCGTTAATAAGCACAAACTTGTCTAATATTTCGCGTATTTTGCGTATTTCGAGAACGCTACTTGAGAAACAAACGCGCGGATCTTACGAATCATCCGTCTTTTTTTTCCAAGTACAGACATTAACTGCGTTCAGCAGGAAAAGCAGCTTTGCCTGTAACTATTGTAAGATTTTTTAATATGATTGATTACATATTTAGATTCACTACGGAATTAAGAGCAAGAACTAATTATACTAAAAAATTTTACAACAGTTGCAAAGCTGCTTTTCCTGCTGAACGCAGCCGTTTGTCAGCAGGTATTCAATAAAATTAGATATTTTTATTGATTAACTAATTTTACATCACACATTATTGTTAGCAAATTATTAAAGCGTAACAGTGGAACGACTGTAACAGTTATTTAGCCGACGCACACTGCGTTGTTAACCGATGTGAACGCCGCCGTAAGTAACTCACGCGTTACGCAAACGACTTGCACTTTCGTGCTCCTTTTTTTTTTCTTTCCACATCGTACATACAAGCACCCACGGGCGAACCGCACACTTCCCATTTGTACGAGCCGCGGCACTTACCGCGCGCGTATTTTTTCGCAGACGCATCGGCATTTTACTCGCTGCAAATTGCAGTCGTATTTTTTAAAGAGTGCAAAGTGAAAAACGTTCATCTACATCACATACTTGTTACATACCTGTCAAATAGAAATAAATACACCTTCATAACTGCACGGAATTTTTTTGAAGCGATATATCCACAATTTTAAAACATTTTGTAAAAACGTATTTAGCTCCATACGTTGAATCCATGAATACATTGAAAAATAATTTGATATTATACAATTTATACAATGTATAATTACATGTACATTTAATTACATGAAACACGATACCTATAATTTCCATTATAAAGTATAAAATCCTTTGTTTTGAACGATAATTCAATCGTGCTACCTTTCGATACGCTCACATATGAAGCTAATGAGAGTATTTTTCTATAAAACTGTTGTGAGAGTATGTGTTTTTATAAAACTGGATGCTGCTTCAAAAGTATTCGTTTCACATAATTATCAAAGCACATTTATTTCCATTTGATGGGTTGCAGAGCTTCATGATGCAGCGCATGGCTGCTGTAATTGAAATCGGGCGAGAAATAAATCGGGATTACACGCGGGGATAGTATCATGCGTCGACGAACGAAAGCTGCGCTCGTCAACTCCAATTTAACGATCATTATTCGTTTGGTCCGCTATCCGCTGCGAGCGTAGCTTGGTTTATCATTGGAGCGCGAAAATATATCGCGCATAATTTTCGGCCCAAATATTTTCTTTGGGCGACGATTTACGATTACGCTGTGTACACGATCATGCGGCTGTTCTCTGGTCAGCATTAATTATAATACGAAAATGTTTTAATCAAATAAATTTTCAAAATAATCAATTTCGCAGTCGAGAACTTTTCCGCCAACAAGCGCATTAACGCCGTTCTATTTATACAAATTAACCAGATCGCTATTAATTACGGTACGCTGAGTAATGACGTTAAACCGCATTCCCAACTAGACCGTAAATGCGCATTAACATCATAAATCTTGCGAATACCGCGATTTTGCGACGCAAATGATTTAATTTAGATATTAAATCCGACATTTTCCATCGTGACTTTGCGATAAGCGATTTGCCTATCTAACTCGTGAGTCATGAGATTTACGAACAAACAGTTTCTGCAATGGTTTCCCGTTTAACTTAATCTCGGAAACTTCGCTGATCGTTCGTCATCGGAACGACCCTCGCGTGGTTCTCGCTCAAAGTGCTGCACTCGAATCTAACTTAGCAAAGACCGGCCGTTCGAAAGGAATGAGGATAGGAGGAGGAACGGTTAGGCCAGGCCAGATATATTTAACCTCTTCGCTGCGTACTCGGCGCGCAAGGAGCAACACTTGCCTCTCTTCGCGATTTAAATAAATGCACGCTCCGAATACCGGTCATTGTTTCGACGCGGCATTCGTCGCGGCTTACGCAGTTGCGGGACTTTCTCGTAGCAAGGGACTTTCTCGATGAAGATGAAGATGAGATTGCCATCACGAAAATTCAGTCGGTCCGACCTGGACCCAAACTGGACTCGACCTATCTCCGATCGACAAAGGATCTTTTGATCAATCACATCATTAATATTATGTGATTCACTATGTGATTCAAGTAACCTTTTTATCCCCTTAGATAAATCAAAATACAATTTGGAAAAAAACAGCGAGAATTTCATATCTTGTAATATTCACGGAATGACACTGGTATTTCCAATATTTCAACACTTTGACATTTCGATATTGCACGAGTTGACATATGTTGATGAATACTTGCTGAACCAGTACCAAGATAATATTTTCGATATGCCCACGCTTGTACTTCTAAATAGTTCTCTCAGTAATTTTATAGGAGCTTTGTAACCGGACTTATCCGGAAATATCGACGTGTACCATTTCGAATATCTCGAACGAGGTCCCTCTTTGTCAACCTACACAAACTAGTCCAATTTGGCGCAGACGAATGTACAGTTTATATCCCGTCATTGACATCGAAATCGAAATCGTAGGCATCGTGAATCACGAATCGGCCACGGCTGTCTCCCGTATTCTGATTCAGCAATTAATACCGCGTGTCGCAATTCCGCGAACGTGGAGCAGCGATTTCCGTCACTTAGACTTTCGAAACGAATACGCAGGCACTTGTTGCGCAGTCGTATCTGCGTCTCTGAGTTCTTTGTGCAATCCTTCGATAAATAAAGAATCAGACCGAGAGACCGCGAACGATTGAGAGCAATACTCTTTGCGAACGTAGTATAGTAGTTCCGGATAATGATAAATTCTGAGACTTTAATTCAAAACAACTTCAAACGTCGGGTATCAAAGATACGGAAACGATGGGCAGGCGTTCTCTGCATAGATCTGGAATCTCTAAAAGCGAGAGGGTATCGCGCCTCGGCGATAAAAGTGATCCGCTGAAACATCGTGAGGGCCCTTTCGCCACGACTAAACGCGTAAGTGGCGTGGAGTGGTTGGCCGGTAGTCTGGTCGGAAGTGCACGGACACGCACTCGCACGCGCCTCTCGGCGAAGCGAAACAGGAGCGAAAACGAACGCGTGCCCGAGCGAGACGAGCGAAGGAGGCGCTTCCTGGAGAGTAGAGGAGGAAAGAGGGAGACAGAGAAAGAGGGTACGCTCTCGTAACGTAATTGCGTAAGTATCGTCGGCTGGCGAACGCGCTCACGACTATTTCGGATCCGTTCGAGTTATGCCCGATATCGCGCCTTCGAAGGCTCCTCTTCGAAGAGAGACGGACTCGCGAGCGAGCGAACGGCGCGAGTCGTGTCTCGGACTTTCACTCTGATCCGTTACGCCTCGACAATATGCGGCCTCCTCCTCCTCCTCCTCCTGCTGTGCTGCGTTGTTCCGCAATGATCCTGATCTGATTCCTGTGTCCCGCGGGGGTTACGAGGTAACGAGACGTGGAAACGCATCGCGGCGAAAAAAATCTGCGGCTTCGTTGTAGCGCTCGTGCAATCATGCGGAAAGTACGGCGAGAATAAGTATATTGTATCGTTTCATTCTTGTTCGTTTGCCATCAGCTAATATCACATAAAATGGTACATATTAATCTTTCAGACACCGCTTGCACGAAGAAGCTTCTCCGAAATTACCAGCTAACAAAACAAGAAAACACACGTCAGTTGCCTGACATAGCCTCGATTTATTATTTTCATGTTAATCAGCATAATAATATATCTATAATAAACCTTGTAAAGTAACGAAAAGAGGCTTTAGCTCGATTTTATCGCTTAAAATTTTACTAATTTTTATTGCGAAAACCTCTTCCGATTGATTGTACCTATTTAGCGTTTAAAACTAATTTAATATTATGATTAGAACTCGTATTAACAGTATATCTAACAGTACACTGAGAGAAAATAGTTGTGGTATATTTTTGACAACTCTGTAATTTAAGTATCTGGCACTAGTTTTATAAGGTAACAAGAACTAAAGTAGTATTAAATACTAGAAACATATAGTAACGGTAACAATATATGTGAACTATTAATTGATAGTGAAATAGTGAGTTCAACTATCATTACAGTTATATAGACTTTATACAAATAAGATATAACTACTACATTTTTTTAGTTTAGACAAATATTTTTTTAAAGTGAAACATAACTAATTATGAAACATAATTAATTATTGTTGAGATGATTTGAAAAAAAATATTATTATTATGCGACTATTTTTCTGTAGTTTGTTGAACAATTTATTATAAATGGTTTATATTACTACATTTTCTTAGTTCGTATTATTTATTCATTGTTGTTATTACAACTTTATAATAGTTGAGGCGCTATTTGTCCTCAAATTTCTAGTTGCTGGTACAACTTTTTTCTCTGAGTGTAGACTGTACGTCATATTTTTCATTTGCTATTTCTCCGTGGCGCATCATCGGCCCATTAAATATTAATATATTAATTCTCTAGCAGACAGTCGAAATTTTATTGCAAACACGCGCCTTCGTATTCGAACCATAATTTCCTTTTTTTCTCGATTCTTCTCACATCTTCGAACCTCTTTCTGCTTTTGGATTATAAGCAACCGAGGACCGTCGCATCGGATCTGATGGGACGGGATACGCCACTGCATTTTCTCAGGTGCAGGGCCCAGGTACGTACAAGATTCACGACGACGACGACGGCGGTAGCGGAGGGGCGAAGAAAGGGAAGAAACACCGGCGATCGCGCCGAAGTCAGGGAGCGGAGAAATTTATCGTCGCGGTCGAACCGGACACTCGAGCTAAAAATATGGGCAATTAAAAGCCCGAGCGCGTGTTCACGTGCGCGCTCGTTCGAGTAGCGCAACTTTTAAGGACCGGCGTATCGAGAAGCCGTGACAAATCCGGAAAAAGATGTGTTCMCCCCCCCCCCCCCCGGGGCTTTCTTCGGCTCTCTCTGGTCTCCCCTCCCTCCCCGTGAATATGAAATATCCTGACGTGTTGACGTGCTGATGTTTTAAAAGGTTTATTCGACGGTGGCCAAAGTGCTTTCGAGGGAGGCGAGGAGAGGAGGGCCCTTAAATGTCCGGAAAATGATTGTGTCGTAAGCCGAAAATGTTACGAACAGCTCTACTGTGCGCGACATAATGGAAACGGAATAAACACATTACTAGTGTTCCCGTAATGTCTATAGCTCCCATTGACTGTCATCGTTGAATGCTTTCGAGTGATAAATATGGTCTTTCCCAGAAAATGTCCTTAAAAATAATTACGCTTTGTGTCTCGTGCAATAATTAATTTTTTTTTGACAAAAGAATCTTTTTAACAAGAATTTTCAATGAAAAATTACATAATAGAGAATAGAGAAATATTTTAATCATTTAAATAACAAAAGTCATTTAAATAACAAAACTGCCGATAACTAATAAAAAAATATAAAGAGGATGCTACGTGTGTAAATAAATACTCTGTAATACGAAAGTTATTCGTAGACACGTTGAGGGCATAATAAATTGCGAATCCCTGACTATCGATATAAAACATGCGGGCGCAGCATGATGCTTTTGCGAGGCACAGTTAATGCGATCGCGACACCGGGATGTTTTCAGAAGCAATAGCGGCGACTTTGCCGTGGCGGGATGATTTACGATAGAAGCGTTGGCTGAAATCAGAACCCGAATTTGTGCGAGCGGCGACAAAGGAGAGAAAGGGGAAACACTGGAAACGAGAATTACTTCCACGCCGCGCAATCACGGCGACGCGACGCCTCGCCTGGCAACACACACGTGGTTTCAAGGGTCAATCAATAAGCCGCGCAAATATCAATATCTCTCATCGGCGTGCGCAAAATCTTAAGTCGGCGCGCGCCCGTGATTTTTCCCGGTCTCGTTCATTAACCGACGAGATACGGGAAAAACTCGTTTTCTTACCGGTTTCCTCATCCAAATGTAACATATTTTGTATCGTAAAATCTAAAAATAAGATCAAACGTACTATTAAATGGTCTTAGGTGCGGATGAAAATGCGGATTGAAGGGTCACGAGAACATATCGTAAAGTTCCGCGTCGAATGGGGTCGAATCGTTGGGTGAATGATTGCTCTTTACAGTGCCCAACCGCGATACGTAAATGAAAGTTGCCCGGATAAAGCGGAGATATCATTAGGTACCATTAGTTAGAGATTGATTAGATATAATTACGCTTGGCGACCTTAAAGGACACCGTTTTTTATCGCCTCGGAAATCCGTGCACGTGTGTTGTATTTTTACGTTAAGCTGAGCCTACTATTATTTCATGACGTGGCGAAATCGCGGACATTACTATATTTAGTTTTTCTCGAATTATAACCGTCATTCCCGTTTATTAAATTATCCGTAACAGCAACTGAGATTTACGAATAATAAATATATGTATCATGTAATATAAAATAATATTTTATGTATATAATATTTATGGATATTATATATATATATATAAATAATTTATATACATATATATATATATAATAATAATAAGTAACAATATATGTTTTATGTTGATACGAATATCTAACGGAATATATAAAATATTGTATACATATAGTTATATATTTTTAGTTTCTGTACTTTTACATTGTTATATCTTTTAATATTGTTTCGTTAGATCTTTTATTTTTAATTTCGTGTGTTACGTGACAGTAGTTTGTTCAGGATTCCGAGGGTTGATAGACGCGAAGTGGGATTTTCCACAGCGGAAGCTTTGCGGTAGTACGGGTTAGCCGGAAAGATCGATTGTCGTACTGCGACACTAATGTCGGAGTTGGCATAACTTGGCAGTTCGCGTTCTCGAGCGGCTCTGAAATCGAACTATGACTCGCGAAAGTCCTTCCCCAGATGTTCCTCGATGACGTCTCTACAATTTAACGTAATCTCGTTCGAATTCAATTACAGACCGTGAGATATCTAATTTGAATTTATGGGAATGTGATCAGAATTACAGTTGTAAATTATCGATAATTGCTGTTATTAACACCTAAGAACGCGAAAATGCGCCTTTTAATTACGGATCCAAAGTGCACGAGCAGTAGCTTTCCCGCGATGGGAATGTTGTAGCAATTACGGCAATTACGCCAGATTACGGTTATTGATGGCTTATGTTATCAAGGACTGAACGAAGCACAAATACTGCCGTTACACGTATAATACACGTTGAATCTTCCAACATTTGGTTATCAAAATACAATGTGCGTTAATTATTTAAAATTCTAAGAATATTTAAAAAAATCTTGTTGAATATCGTGGCATATAAATTATATTGTACACATCATATTGTACACGCATTGTATTGTACACGTATAAAATTGTTCCTGAGAAATAATACGTGCGAGAGGAAAAAGTTGAAAATGTCAGAGTCAACGTACGCCAGCTGAGCCCTACTTCCTGAAGATACGTTCCGATGAAGACTCTATACGCGTATGAAGACGCACTTCGTGCAGCCTATAATTTGCCCTTTTTTTTCATTATATCTCATCCGGAGGAAGTACAGGAAGGGAGGGAAAGTCTCGTTACATGGTAAAACGGCGTGTACACTCATCGCGCGTGACATACGAATCCACAATATTACTATTCCAGCTCGTATAATGTTAATTCCATTCTTAGTACCACTTATGATCATATCATGCGAAATACGCGCAATTTTGTGCACTCGGGAACGAGCCCGCCGAGAAGAAACGCGTTGTTATTCAACACGCGCGACCTCCCTGCTTCTACATTTGCATGATACATTTGATACGCGCGCATCTGGCCGGCGCCATCGAAAAAATCTCGGATAAACCACGCGCGATCGTAGGAAAACCGGTCGTTTCACGGGGGAAAGCGGAAAACTCGAAAATGTCGCGTTACGTCACGCGCGATCGTCGATCATCGATACGCGGGTGACTTTCTCGGCGAGATCGATACGAGGAAACGCGCTTATTCGAGCGCATCGATGACGACGACAATAATAATCGCGTAGTAATTATGAGCCACTACGATCGTTATCGTCGTTTATTAACACGACACAGTTTATTCCGATACGACATTCTATTAAGAATGCAGATACGATTTTTATCCGACGGATAATGTATTTCTTTTGTCATTTAAAGTGTTTTCACGATGGTTTCACGTTGACTGCCAACTAATGGCTTTTAGACGAGCGAAGAATTATCAGCCGTAAAAATGATTCTGACGAATATTACGACACATACTGACGGAGCCCACCACAACATGAGATTGCATGCAAAGCGCGCGGCTCGCGCGGAATCAAAAACCCGACTTTATTCCGCGATAGCGAGCACTTTTCTCTTTGTTGCGTCACTTTTGCTCGCGTTGGCGTGCACGTGTGAAAACCCGGCGAGCGCGGCCGTTCCCTTTCTTCGCGGCGTACTCATTAGCGAGTCGCTCTGAGAGCTTTTATTATTAGAATATACGTGGTGTCCCAAAACGTCATTTTGAATATCTTTCTCGTCAGATTTTTTTATATCATTCGGAACGGATATTTTGCAAAAATATTATGAAAGTATTGATTATTTTAGTTAGAACAGCCAGAAGTTATTTTGAAAAGAAGATATAGGATTTCTCGATTATAAGCTTTAAAGAAAATTTAAAAAAAAAACAGGTAGCAAAGGATAACAAAAGGATTTTTCAATAATTATAAGCTTTAAAGAAGGATTTTTCAATAATTATAAGCTTTAAAGAAAATAAATAACAAAACCATATTTTTCAGATTATTTCGCATGAATTCTTTAAGAGTTGTAAATTAAGAATTAATTATGAAAATGTAGCTCTTTGATAATTTGCAATAAATCACCTTCTTCGGAAGCGAGCCAAAAATTCTACAATGAAAATGGATATTCGACGGTTTCCGAAGTAACAAAATCATACTTTTCCATCCGTTTTACATGAATTCGTTAACAGAATCATAAATTAAAAATTAATTACATTTAGCATGTTAAAACTTGCAGTAAATTTTTTTGGATGTTTTGGAAGCTACGAAAAAAAAACGTCTCGAAGCAAAGAATCCGTGAAAAAAGACGTCCATGCGTTATGCCGTGACTTTGCGGCATCGAAAAAACGGATTTCTGCAGCGGGAGAAAAAAAGGCGAATTCCGCTCCGAGATTAAGCGCGGTCGGTGACGACTCGGAGCTGATCGCGCTAATGCGGAGTTTAAAGCGGAAAACGACGTCCCTCGACTGACGGATGATTACTCTGAAAAATATAATATGCAGATTTCGCGCGCGACACGATTTTACTTCTAGCTTCTAATTCAACCGTCTTGCGCAAAATATAGTTTTTCAGAAAATCATAGGGCGGCGAAAATCACACTTAATACACTTTTTGTACCTTTGTAACTTCCTGACGCATAATACAACCTAACCTAACCTAGATGTCTCTATTAGATTAAATTTCGCTAGATTCTCGATTTCATCTCCGTTGAATTATTTGATCGAAAAATCAATAGCCGTGTATATTTCTGCATACGAGACATATATACGCATTTTTTTTATTTACACAATGGATGGTATATCTTCCTAGTGCAATAAAATAACCACAGTGGTTTTTCAAATGGTCGTTGCGGAGAAGAAAGCACAAGCCTGTCTACTTTGCTCTTAAACGAATACTCGAATTATAATCGTACAGGCATAGAAAATCGTATTCGTGACCCGATAATATCGCTAAATCAGTCAATGCTCAAAATTGGAGCACGCTCCAACGAAAGGGACACGATCTTTCGCAGGAACAAGATATCTGTCATGTTGAGATTATCATTTATCTTTTTTTTATCGTTTATTCTTTTTGTCACGGTATAATAATAAATTTTCGATGATCAAAAACATCATTCGATAAATTCAAATTGAAAGGACAAGTGCATGATGGGAACTATCTTGAATCTCGAATCGCTCTATTATTCGCGCTTAGAGGCAACTTCACGTCTCTTCCCCTCGACTCGAATACCGACGTATTTACCATTCAATTTTGGCGAGGGGCTAATGGGTACTCCCTCGCGGGAATAATAAGCCCCGCATCCACTCGTCCCTTTCAATCTCCTCCCCCCGTGAATCACCAGCCGGGCGAGGGTAGTCAATTTCGCGACCGGCAACCGCCGGTCGACGACGCGGCGTTCGGTATTGTTCGTGACGTGTACTCACCATGCAGGAGAGATTCGCGTCGACCGCGTACAAGGACGATCCACCGGCGTGGGGGACGATCCGCCGAAAAATCCAAGGGTGCAGATCCCGTAGTCTCGCCGGGTCAGCAGCCGTGGTCGGCCCCGCCGCTTTCCCCTCGGACGGAGCACCACCGTCGGACGACGACGGTCGGGCGGGCGGTCCCGGCGAAAAAAAAAAAAACAGAGGAAAAACGTGCGGATATCACTTGAACGCGTCGACCTCGGTCGCGCCGGGAGTCAGGAGAAGGCGGCACGGAGAGACGGCGAACGGTATGCGAAACGAATGAACGAACGGATGGACGGACGGACGGTCGAGCGCGGTAAACGCACGCGTACCAACCGTACGGCGCGCGGGTTCAGCGGCCGACTGAGAGGATGCAGTTCGCCGCTGGTCCGCCATGGTCCGCTCGCGGACCCTTGGTAGCCCCCTCGTGGTTCCGAGCGCTCTCTCCCTCCCCCTCCGCGCGGCCGCGCCACTACTCGACTCGGAAGAGACAAAGCGGCTGCGCGCGCAGCCTCGCATTTTTTGACCCTCCGTCTCGCGGGCTCCCCCCCCCCTCTCTTCTCGGCGCGCGCGCGCGCGCGCCCGGCCGCGACCGTCCGCACCCCACTTCACGGCGCCCTTAGGTCTTCGATTCACCGCAAGAACGTACCGCTCGCTCGCGAACGGCGAGCGTGTATGTGCGCAGCGAGCGCGCGGCGGATTCGTGCGCGAGCGCGCGGAGTCTTTAGCTGCGATCGCGTCTCCGCTTCGCTCGAGGGGGTCGTCGCGTCCCGCGGAAGCGGGACTTTTTCGCGAAATTCAGTATGACGCACCCGAAATCGCCGGAAATCGCGCCGACCGCAACCGGCGCGGTGACGCGAAGCGACTGCGGGGGGAGGGAGCGCGATTTCCACTTATAGAGCTATCGAAATTCGGGTCACGTGATACGAACGGGCCGCGCCGATTGGCTGGCGTAATAGGAGAAATGTAAAAACTCGACTTGTCGCGCGACGAAACGTTTTCCGTATTAACGGAGCCGCGAGGAAAGAGTAATGTAATATTGATCTTGACTGTCGAGTGCCTCGTTGCTGAGAGCACGCGATTTGCAAAGCTAACCGAGAGCACAGCCATAAATATGCAGATTATAAGCATTTATCTCTACCTTTCGATAAATCGAGCTCAAGAGAGACACGAAATATGCATATCGGCAAATTCATCGCGTTTCATCTACCTCGTCTTGCGTCAAGCTGAATCTATAACGGTCCTCGGATCTGACAACGAGACACGTTTCATTGTCGGTGATTCGGCGATGAGACGTGCCTTTGTTTGTTCCTCTCATTCCCGAACGTCCTTTCTTGCCCAATAGTGGCTCTCGAATCAGCGAAGACCACGGGTTTTCGCGGCCCCCTCGAAACGCTCTGTTCGCACGTATCTCCATTAACGAGAGAAAGTCTCCCGTTAATTGAAGGAACGCGCCGTCGAGACGGCTACCGTCATGCTCACGCGCATATTACTATATTTCGCTGTTACAAGACATCGCGCTTTTCTCCCGAACGGCCACTGTTTTGAATCACGCGCGGGAAAAGGCGCAACGTTTCCGCCGAGGATAAAAGCCGATCTTGACGTTCCCCCTCGTAATCGTGCGAGTCACCCTCGCGCGATCAATGCGGGAGCGCGTTTTTCGGGGGGGGGAGAAAAATGCCGCGGGGCAACAAACAGACGCCCCCCTTACAAATTAGCTACGACGGTCACGCTTGCGGACGGCAAGCAGGAGGTTTTACATATATTTGCCGGAGGGGGGGAGGGAGAAAGAAGCACGGAGAAAATAAAATAACTCTTCCGCGCAGCTCGCGCTTTAATTGCTTATTATTAAGTCCCCCCTCAACTCTCTCTCTCTCTCTCGCTCCCTCCTTCACAGTGTAATTACTACACCTTATTTACTAATGGCGTTGCCGCCGGATATCATAGTTGATCGCGGTTACGCGTTAGGGGCGTCGTAGGGTCTGTAAACGGCTCGATGCGCGGCTCGCACATTGTCGTAGGCCACGAAGCGCGCGTAAATTTGCATAAATATGGGGGTCCCGACTAATGGGATGTCCAACACACGGGGTAGCTCGGCGATGAGCGCGTCCCTCCCTCGTCATCCCGACATCCGCTTCTGCGCCGCACTTTATCGCGCGCTCCGCCCTTACATCACGGGTGCCTTTCATTCAACTCGGGACCTTGATTCTGCCCTCGTTAGTAATAATTAATCGCCGTCCGGCATCTCGCGCGTTAATCGTTGCGCGATCATCGGGGATCGCGCGGAATCATTTGTTTCTCGCGAGCGTTACGACATTGCCACGACTATGAATTTAACGAGGATCGTAGACCCTAAGTGGTCTTGTTAATCTCGTTTTAAATGATAAAAACGACGATGAAAACTTCCCCCCCCCCCGATATTGCGATCAGCCTGCAAGAAAGATCTATGGCTTATCGCCGTTTGATAAAATTATCCTAGTGAGCCAAAATGTTGGCAGTAGTAGTTTACCAACAGATTCGAGCAAAATATTGCGGCAGATTGCCAATAGAAATCACGAACAAAATATTTTAATCAAGAACATTGAGTTAAAACAAAAATTTGTTTATTATCAAATATTTCTTTGATACAATTTTATAATATTTTTCATCGGAAAATAAATTCTTATTTTGAGTACATGATAACAAGTTTTTCTAAAATTTGTGATGAGTGCATTTTATTATCAAGAAAATTCTTCGTTGAAGATAAAGATAAAGTTAGTTAAAAGAAGAAAAGTAAACTGAGTAATCGCTTTTCTTAGCGGATAGAATAATATTTTTCTGTGTATTCTCACGAGATTTACGGCATCTTCAGAATAGAAACGATCTATCTAGTCCAGCTTATCGATAAATACTGCAAAAATCATAAAAGAATCCCTAGATTCACAAAGTATACACTCTGTCGCATTGTTAATCGGAAATAGTATAAGAAAAAGCATATGTTGTGACACACGAATAAACATAGCATTTGATCCATTTATCTAATGCAAAATTAGATAATGATCAATTCTTTTTTTTATTACATAAATATTACATAAATTAAATAAATATTGAAGAAGGCTGTGATTTAATAAATTCATATTTTTATAAAAATAATTCGCATTAGCACATGTTCCAATAAAAAAATGTATAAATATAATATATAATTATATATATATTATATATATATATATATAGTTTTAAAAACTTATAATTATATTCAGATATTTTTTAAATCAAGTTGATATTTTGCTGAGATTGCACAAAATATAAATGACAACATCCAGAAGTGTTCTCGATCTAGTTTGGCAAGGAAGTGACATCTGTTATCCGTATCTTGTAATTATTAAAAAACGAAATTCAGCTCTGTCAGCAAGTCCGAATTCTTCCTCTCTGTACAAACTTGTTGCTCATCGACTGCGTTATTGTTATTGCATTATTCACGAAATTTAAGGGGCCGAGAAGAGATGAACAGGATTCATTGCGATTTATTTAAGCATAAACAGATATAATATGATAATTCCGAGCGGCTTGACACCATTTTTTGCAGTCAGCTGATGCCACTGAGATACGAGGCGCGTTCCATTTGGCGCTTGCGACGTTCGTGGGGATCATTTGTCCTTGTTTAACATTCGATAAATAATAAGGATGAAGTGATTTCAAGAGCGTCAAGTGGAGCCTTTGTCACTTCACGACACTAGCGCCCACGCGCGCGTTCCAGTATTATTGTATTTCGGTGGCTGATGCCCTCGTGTTTCGCGAATCCCGGCGTCATCTGAATGCAAAATATACGTAATTTTGTGCACTTTACGTAATACGTACGTAAACGGAATCTCGACAGCTCGATTGTCATATAATTAGACGATCGTTTCATTATCTATGCGAAGCATAGAGAACGTGAGAGCATCCACATCCAACATCGCTTTTCGATAACATTGGTTCTTCACCGTACTATGAAGACAACATTTCTCATTACAGTATTGGTACGGACAAGTTTATAGTAGTAAAGTATAGTAATAAAGTATAGTAGTAAACTATTTCATTAAACTTTTAGATAATCTGTGTATCAGCGCTAAACGAGGAATTGTTGCATTACGTTAGTGATGATGTACCTGGTGGCTCTTATAGATATTACAGCTTAACGTACGACGGTAACATTAAGATACGGTTGGCGTCGATGTGAGTAGGAGTTAAATATCATTAATGTTTACCAACATTCCTGTTCTATTAATAAAACATAATTTTTTTTATCGTTTTGCCACACATTGTATGCTTTATATCTTTCTTTAGAACGGGGGATGCTGATTTGTATGCGTCACAGATTACAAGCAAGCCGACGTACGAGCCGGATCATTATTGCCTGCAATCCGCAACTTGTGGGGAAGATATTATTTTCATACCTAAGAGGTACTATCAATTATAGTTTCTCCCGTTTTCAAATTTATTTTATTAATAATCTTTTTAATAATAAAATACATTTCCTGTCCCGTTCTCTTAGTTTTAAACGGCCTGTAAGTATTGGCGTTTATGGCCATCCGTCCCATGAAATCAGTAAATATACTTTATTGGTGTCCGAAGTAATAGTTGAAGAGGATACCTCGTCTTATGACGAGACATCCGGAAATACTTACAGAACTCGTGACAGAGTAAGCCATGTATCAATTATTATGTAATTCTATCTTTCTTATTTTCTATGTATATACTTATTATTTCATTTCATAAGCATCTTATTCTCTGTTCATCTATTTTAGATTAGAGACATTTTGTTTTTTGCTAATCTGGATCTCTTGTTTGAATTATTATTTTGAACATTGAAGCAATCAAAAAATCTAGAAATTGAATGAGAAATTATCGATAAACATGTTGGAATATGAAAACCAAATCTTTCTTGAAATCCTTCAAGAAGATGGATTAGTTATCACAGCTAAGTAAGTATATTTTACTTTTGGTGTCGTACATCATATAAGAATGTAGAATTTCATTATTTATTGGAAAATGTTCATAGGGGTCTTGGTATAGAAACTGTTTTTGCAAATGTGATAAAAGCTTACTTGGATCCAGGAAATCTCGTTATAGTCTTGGGAACCACTGATCACGATGAGCATTACTTTATTGATTTGCTTAAAAGTTATGGAACAAGTAGATTACCGCTTATAGTCAATGCTGAATGTTCTTCTAATGAAAGGTATAATTTAAAAAATTCTTATTTTACATATGCATTAATAATAAGATGCATATATACATATTTAATAAAATCAATTATCAAATCCAGGGAAATAATGTATTTGGAGGGTGGAGTGCTGTTTATATCCGGTCGCATTTTGGTGGTAGATCTGTTAAAAGAAAGAGTTCCACTGCACTTGGTCACTGGCATTCTCGTCTATAGAGCTCACAATATTCTGAATGCTTATCAAGAAGCATTTGCATTGCGTTTGTATAGACAAAATAATAAGACTGGATTTATCAAGGCGTTTACAAATTCGTCACTGGCTTTTACAATTGGGTACATGCAAGTAGAACGAGTTATGAAAGCTCTGTTTGTGAAGAAATTATATTTGTGGCCGCGTTTCCACACAACTGTTATTAATTGTCTGTCAAAGCACGAGCCCGATGTTATAGAATTACATGTGCAGATCACACCAAAGATGCAGAACATTCAAACCACTTTGCTTGATGTTATGAATTATATCGTGAAAGAATTGAAGAAACTCAACAAGTATTTAGATTTAGAAGAATTGACTGTGGAGAATGCAATAGCGAAGAAGTTTCACAAGCAGTTACATTTGCAAGTAGATCCAATCTGGCATCAACTTAGTACAACGACCAAACAATTGTTTTCTGATTTGAAAACATTACGTTCCCTCATTATATCTTTAACATACGAGGATTCCGTTTCATTTTATGCTATGCTAAATCGTTTACGGACTATGGAATATGCCATGAAAGCCGGTGGTTGGATAATGTTGGATGAATTCGAGAATCTGTTTAAATATGCCAGAAGTAGAGTTTACACAGAAAAGAATGAACTGAAACCAGAGCCAAATCCAAAGTGGGAAGCTTTATCAGAAATTTTATTTGAGATTCAAGAACAGAAACATAAGAAAAAGGATTATGAAAATATCGATAAAGTTCTTATCTTAGTACATGATAACAATATATGTCGTCAATTAAAGAATTATTTAACTATGGGTGCAAACGAATATTTACTTTATGAGGCGCTAAAAAAACTATCGCATAATAAAGAACAAAAGACAAGTAGCGATAGTGAAAATACGAAAGATCAACCATCGACATCTGAAAGTAATACAAATGAAGAAACGCAAGAAACTCAAGATACTTACGTGCTCACCTTGTCACAAAAGTGCGCAGAAGGAACTCAGCCAAGTACTTCCACAGAAGATGTAAAACATCAAACATTGTTTGAAGAATGTTCGCAAGTAAGTTATATATTATGACATTTAGAAAATATTTGTAGTTTATTGGAAAAAAATACTTTTTTTATTAATTCTGTTCTCTGATTTTAAAGATTACAGACTTGGATTTAACTAGAGAGAATTATGCAGCATCCGCACCTATCGTTTTCATACAAGCCATAAAGAAAGGAGGAGATCCAATGGCTTTACAACGAATATTAAACGAGCATATGCCAAACAATATTATTTTGTATGTAACCGATATCGGTACCGTGAGGCAATTAGAAATATATCAGAATAGTAACCCGTCATTAGATTTGAAGGTATATTTTTTAATTTATGGTGGGTCGGTTGAGGAACAAGAATATCTCACTTCCTTACGGCGGGAAAAGGAAGCATTTCATTCTTTGATTAATACGAAAACTGTGAGTATTCCAATAATAATCTCAAAATAAAAATAATATATTGAATAATTGTATTATTATAATTTTTATTATTTTGTAGACCATGGTTGTGCCAGAAGATCAAGATGGAAAATCGGACGATTGTTTGGCTCTTGCAATTCAATCAGATAATACAAATCAGGATAATACGCGTAAAGGAGGGATGCAATCTGAACTCAAAATAATTCCGAAAATTATTGTTGATATGAGAGAATTTAGAAGTGAATTACCAGCTATCCTCTACACGCGCGGTATAAAGATCGAACCAGTGACATTAGTGGTAAGTTAAATATATGTAAAAAAATGTATTAATACAAAATACTGTTTTCATATGGTTTATAATGTTACAGGTGGGTGATTATATTTTAACACCAGAAATATGTGTTGAGAGAAAAAGCATATCTGATTTGATTGGTTCTTTACTTTCTGGAAGATTGTACAATCAAGCAGTTTCTATGACAAGGCATTATGCTAAACCCATGCTCCTTATAGAATTTGATCAAAATAAACCATTTAGTTTTCAAGTAAGCAATCTTATAAAAATGACATAAAAATTTTCACAATTCTCTTTATATAATTATATCTATTGTTTTAGGGAAATTACTATGTTAGTAGAGATCTTAAAAATACCAATATAACAGCAAAACTGCAATTATTAACTCTTCATTTTCCTAAACTAAAAATTATATGGTCTCCTAATCCACAAGCTACAGCACAATTGTTTGAAGAATTAAAGGTAATATACAAATTTATAGATATATGATTTTATAAAATTTTAAATGTATATACATAGAAAATATGATTAATATATGATTATAATATATATCATAAATAATTAATAATAATTATAGTAGATACTCAAGTTGTATATTTTTAGCAAGGACGAGATCAGCCTGATTCAAATGTGGCTGCTAAAATTGGAGCTGATGAAAATACAGAAAACAAACAAATAATGGTAGAAAAGTATAATTCTCACATCCAAGATTTTGTAGCTAAATTACCAGGTGTGCATTCGAAAAATTTGCGTATTCTATTGAATAAAGGGGAATCATTAGATCATCTTATTAAGCTATCACAAGTAAGTGACTTAAGTGACAATTAAAAGACTTAAACTCTTTTTACATAATTTTCTCTTACAATTTGTAACTAAAAATATTAAAAATGAATTATCTTTATAATTAGGAAGAATTAAAAGAGATACTTGAGAATAAAAATGATGCTGAATTGTTATACAAAGCTCTACATGAAAAATGCTCACCAACAGATGAAAGTTCGGGAACTAGTAAAGGTGTTTCTAAAGTACGTGGTAAAAGACTTTTCTCAAGAATAAAAAAATAATGTGAATAATGTATCTTAATAGATATTTTTTAGTGTAACCTTTCTGAGATATTAGTAATTAAATGTTATTACAATTTAATAACATTTTGTAAAATATATAAGAAAATATTGTCATTTTCATAAGTAAAAAATGTATACTGTAAAAAGCAATATAGATAAATTTATTAGATAATAACATAAATATATAAGATCTTAATATATAAAGATACAATATATTTCACAGGATATAAGTCAACAAAAAATTATTCGTTAGTAGAATACCGGATAAAGTTTAACTTCTATTCACGGAAAATTATTTATAAATTACACCTGAAATTTTTTGAATTGCATTATCTGTTTCAATTTGTAATCGATATATCTTTTTATTACTTACATCGCTTCAGTAAGATTCTCAACGTCACTTTCTTCATCGCTGTTATTAGTTGCGTCAAGATTATATAAAAATGAATCATTTTCAGACATAGGAAAATAATATCTGAAATAAATAATAAAACATTTAATACACAATTTTTTTTTATATAGATAAATTCTATGCAATTTCGATCATACTCCGGTTGATCCCAAACTTTTTGTGTAGCAATTTTACAATGTTGTTGATTCTTCATATGCTCTAAGACATTGTCAGATTCTGTTTCGCAGAAAATACATCTTTGTAACTGAATTTGCCTTTTTATGTAATTGACTACTTTCACCTATAATTTGATAATAACATTAGAGAAATATATATATATATATATATGTATATATAATTAAAAATATAAAACTAATAATTGCACAATTTTTTACTTTTTGATAAAAGGTCAGGTTTTTAACGGTTTCTTCAAAATCAAAATTGTGTGTTTCTTTCATATGTCGCAGAATACAAATAAATTCATTGTTGCTATAATTACAAAATAGACATATTATTCTGATAGATTCATCATTCCAATCGGACCACGAACTTTCTTCATCTTCATTTTCACTATTATCACCTCCCACGTCAGGATTTGTTTTCGAATTAGCCTGTAGAAATAAAAAAATCATATTTCTGAAGTGTTATCATTTCTTGCTTCAAATTGCATAATACCTGTTTTTCCCAAGTCCTTTCTGGCTCTAGATAATTGTTTATATAAAATTTATCATACGTTTTATTATGAGGATTTATGCATTTGTGGAATTTTTTTCGCATATGCTCTTTTAATACCATACGGTCCTTGAACGTTCCCTCACAATAAATGCATATTAAACTAGAAAGAATAACACGAATAATGTATAATGTATAAATATTCTTAATATATGTATATTAAGAATTAAGTATACTGCATTATGCTGTTGGAGTATATGCAGATTCAATTACATACTTTTCAATATTGTTTTGAATTTTGTCCAGAAGCTCGTCAACAAACACTAAATTTTCTGGCTTGCCAAGGTAAAGATTGTGCTTTTGATAAAGATGTTTTATATACGTGGCACGTGATCCACAGATTTCAGTGCGGCAGAATATACAGCCGCGCTTAAAACTGGTATCTGCACGTTCAGCTGCTTGCTGCGCTAATGTCCATTCCTTGTAATAGTAATTGCAAATCGTTACAAAAAATTACAAATTATATATCAATTGGCTTTTCATTGATGCATATACCAATTTAGCCTGATGTATCTCGTCTCTCAAAGTCTTGTCCTCTGACAGACAGTCAGAAAGCAGGAAATAACGTTCATTTTTACTTGACTGTCCATCTGGTGTACAATCCATTAACAATGTGCTACAATAGGTCGTCAATGGTGTTTCCTTAAATTTTATGCTCCAGTAACGTACGTAACTAAAAATTATCAGAATTATTATCTGACTGCAAAGGATACAAATTTTCTAAGAATTGATCATCCTACCTCCTCAAACTAGCTATTTTCCAAACGTCAGCTATAACGAGGCGATGCGCCTTAAACAGGTGCGTGAGGAAATCTGTCTCGTTCGTCGGGAGGACGAACGTGCAGTCACACAATAAGCATTTCGTATCGCATGGCTTATCGTCCAAGCCGACGAACTGCGATTTGTACATTGCGCATAATCTAAACTTTAAGTTTGATATAAGAATAAACCCTCGTGTTACAATTATCTTATTTCTCTCAGCCAACTCGCATTCATGTTAACTTTTACAAGTGCAGTCCATTGTGCCACAAGGAATCTTGTACCAAGCCTGTTCAAAGCCATCAAAATATTTCAACACCGAAGTTCCTCGAGGAATGTTTGCATTCTTTGATGTCGAGAGGATTCAGATTCGCTCGGTGATCGCAACAATCGCGGCGCAACAACGGCGAGAGTCCATCGGTTGTTCGGGCCGTTCGGGTTGTCTCGCGACTCGGCTTGCTTCGCTTTCCGAAATCGCTTCGGTTCGATTCGGCGATCTCCGGCTTCAGCCACACGACGGAGGCACACGGAGAACGCGCTGCACGGACGGATAGAGTAGGTCGCTATCGTTCGCACGCTTTGCTTTCGCTTTTGTCGTAAATGAAGTAAATGATGTAAAATGAAGATCCTCTGCGTCATTTGTCACGATTTGCTGATACCATCCGAAGACATCTTTTTCACTCGTTGCGGACATGTATTTCATCACCGCTGTCTGTTGCAGTGGCTCGAAAGGTAAACAGGGTTATGTTTTCACGCGATGGATGCGCGACGTCGTTTTGGTCGTACTTTCTGCATGCTTTTCGTCATCCGTCTTCCTCTTCCTAGAGATGAAATGTATATCTCGTTTCATTTTAAAGCGAGGATCGCAGAAAAGTGCCAAATAAAATAAATCCATTGTTCATTGTGAGATTTTCAATTTTGTTAAAATAGACGAATCGATCGGGTATTAATTAATTTTACATGTATTTATCCCATAGATCGAAGACCTGTCCACAATGTCGTGACAAAACAACAGCAGATAGAATCCACAAAGCCCACTTCACGGTTTCGAACACCGAGATTGCCCCTGATAATGCGGATAATTCGACGTTGCAAGGGAGGATCGACAGCCTGCAGTTTCAAATTTTACTGAACGAAAGGAACATCAAGCATTACACCTCGAAAAATGTGATTCTGGAAAAGCAAAATGCTGGCCTTAGGCAAGAGGTACGAAAGGTGGAAAGCGAAATTAGTCAGAAGAACTCGGCTATATATGCTTTAAAGGAACAGATAAACTATTTTAAGGAGAAGTATCGAGAATATGAAATTTTGAAAGAGAAACTGTCTCAGAAAGAAAAAAAGGAGGAGTTCCTAAAGAGGTGAAGCAGTTACATTCGCCTATGTTGACTGTCTCGTATAATTTAATCTTTGGCAGCTTATCTCTTGCTTACTGATCTTTGTTGTATCTTTTTGCAGTATATATAGGACATTGCCAATGAGTACACTTGAGGATATAGGATATAGTATACAGGAAGTAGTTGGAAAAACGCCTGATCGCAATACCGTAGTCACTCATATTTCTATTACGAAAAAGTATGGTATCTCTTTATATGTCTTAATCTTTTTATATATCTTGAATATCTTACACCTCTTAACACTAATTTCACTAGGATGATATCAAAGAAAACGAAAGAAATGGAAAGTCTTCAAAGTGAACTTACAAGGCATAAAAAGTACTTAGATGAGGAGACCTCTAACAACCTGTACGTATTTTCAATACTGAATTATATCTTACGATCTTTAATATTTTTGTTATATTATTTCTGTGTTTAGAAAATTGGATATACATCTTACATTTTGTGAAATTGTATCCCTACAACAACGAATGAATAAACTGGAAAAGTTGCTTGAGACCTCATCGGACCAAAACTATGTTACCAAATCTAATAGCCGAAGAAACTCTAATGAAAATTCTTTGATTAAAGCGTCGACAATAAATTGTTATCCCAAGGTAATTTATTTAACCTGGAATAGATTATAATGAAAATTGTTTTATTCACAATATATTTCTTTGAAAATTTTTTATTGTGATTGCATTGTAATTTATAATGCGTTTTGAAAAGTAAAAATAACATTCAAATCCATAATGCATCACAATGTAATAATAGATATTTTGATTATAAGATTTTTTTAAAGGCTCCTGATTAGTCACCATTATTATGACGTCATAAGGGAGAAAACTGGAAGTTTTATGCATTTGTAAATAAAGAGAATTTGGATAAAACAAATGAATAAAATCGCTTTGAAACAATTATAAGAGGCAGAAGCTATCCTTTTCCCTCCTGATAATCAATAAATGAATCAAGAATTCTATTCTCATGATAAAAGACTGAACTAATAGGCATGACGTGTTGACACTTCAAAATTTTATCTTGCATTCTATTTCGTTATCATGTACTTAACATGTTCGCTACCACGCGTCATATGTGTGACACAGCGATTCGTTTCGAGAGCCGTCACATATGTGTGACATTGTTGATTACTCAACATATGTACAAGTTGATTACCAATTATCAATTGTTGTACTTTTATTATCAATTGTTGATTATATTTATGTGTACAAGTCAAGATGTGCGATGTCTTATTTTGTAAAACTGTTGCAAAAAAGGCATAAAGGTAATTGTGAAAATGTGACTTGTCTTATACTTACCAAATTCATAAAAATAGATCGATAGTAAGCTTCGAATTTTATACGAAAAAACTTTTCTTTCAACAGTTGTCAAATCATATGTTTTCCTGCTTCATTTCACGTACCTTTTATGATTACAGACTGTCGGGGGAAGAGGAAGGATAGCTTTTGCCCATTTTTACGAGTATTTTAAAGCAATTTCATTAGTTTGTTTTATTCAATTGTTTTATTCTCTTTATTTACAAATGGCATGCAAGAAACGTGTCAATTCTTGCTTATGATATCACAATATGCTCACGGGGATTAGTCAGAAGCCTTAAAGCAATAAAAATTAGGAACCAGCATTAATTCTTCTTCATTAGTTTTTGCATGAAATTAATTATTTATATGTAGGATGATTTTATATAGGATGCATTCTATTATCAAAAAAGTTATATTACTTTAAACAACACTTTTTTTCCTACATGTATAATTGATTTCTTATCCTTTAGCAAATAAACACAAAACAGGAAACTGCAGATCAAAATGATCCATCGACTCTAGAGGCAGAAGTTGAAATCATTACTGATGCAAACCAGGAAAACTCTAATTTTACACTGGACAAATATTCAACCGTTACAAAAAAAGCGAAATTATATTTACAATCAAGTAACAGTGAATCAGATAACAGTTCATAATAACAAGAATGATATCAGGAATCTCACAGAAATAAGTTCATAATCAAAATAGAAAAAAGATGTTAAAACTAAAAAGTCTTTCCATGATATTATCCTTAAATTAAATATTCGTAGAAAAAGCAATTCAGTATTAAAATTTATTTGTGCTACAATTTACATCAACATTTGCTACTTTTATTAAATTATAATAGAAAATAGAATTTTGAAACATTAGTGAACATTACTCGAACTATAGTGAAATCTCTCAATTTTCACTCATTTAAATTTAGAATTCTACAATTAGTTTTGTTCTTGATGGTACACTAACAAAATATTGCTTTTTTTTTATTTATTCTCTTATTATCATGTGTGGATATGACGAACAAAAAAAGAATTTCAACTTAAAAAGAAAGGTTTCAGAATAGTAACGGCAAATAAAATAAAAAAGCTTGTTAATTTTTTAATTCCATATAATTAAGAGGAAACACTAAGGTGAAAAAAGGCTACTTTCGTGAATTTTTTTTGTGAAAACTAATAGCTTGTATGAATTATTGTCTTTATATATTCGAAGTACATACATTTACGAAATTATTTAAAAAAATTTCATTGAATAATATTAATATTTGAGCTTCAGTGCTCATTGATATGCATCTCGTCTGAAAAAACATAGATGCACGGGCGCTCGTGCTGCGTCTGAACGGGAGGTCTGAAATAAATTTTTTTTTATATTTTAAAGTATATGAGTGTAGTTTCAGTTGCACAGTTGCTTCAAATCATGTTGTTAAAATTCATTATTATTTTGAGTAAAACTCAAGCATTTTTCAAGTAATCTTTTATCAGATCTTCATAAATGGAAGTGGTTGCATCGATGACAGTTTCTGAAAGCGGTGCTTTATGTGTATAATCCTGATCACGTTCTACTCTATCGTATATTTACTATAGTTCCGTTACAAATTTCAACATAATATTTTAGGGACATATTTTTAAGACTCCAAGCATTACAAAAATGCAAAAAAAAATTGATTTTTTGAACCCATCACCGTGATGTTTCCCTTTAACTATTTTTTCTACAGATAATTTATATAGCAGATGTGATGTTTTAATTAATATATTTTAAATTTTGTATCAATAATAGTATAGGACATTGCGCGAGTGCCGTTTTTTCGAAAGTAACGCTAAAATGTGTATATTGAAATTAATATTATATAAAATTTGTTTGTACCTTCTTTATATTAATAATTGAGATGTTAATACGTTGTATTGTGTACAGATAATGTGTACTTATTAATCTAAAATCTATTTTTTAATACAGGTATATATTTTGTTTGTGTTACATCTGTAGTCATCTACCTCAACAGAAAGTTACGCGCGATTCTCAACGTATAGTATATAACTCAGATTTGCTTGAACTCTTTCCAATTAAGTTCCACATATCTATTTATCTATTTAATTTACCATGTGCCAAAAAAAAAAAAAATATTTTCAGAATATAAAATAATGTAAAATATAAAAAATATATATAGTAAACTTATTAAAATAACGGATTACTCGTTTAGAGATTCGAAGAATTAAGCAATGACCATTTTGTGTATCTATAAACTTTTATTCGGTTTTCATAGGCGCTACATCATTTTCATACGTAAAGAGATAGACAAAAGGAATTCTGATGTCACATGTGTATATGTACACGGGATATTTCGCAATACAGGTAATTTAAATATTACAAAACGCATTGATTCTTATCAGTAGCAGTCGTGTTTTAACAATTGGATTATTAATCGGAATACTCTCATATCCTAGGAACCGAAAAACGAGTACTTTGTACGTAAGACTAGTTTCGTTCTTCTACTCTTTTGTATTCTCCGATTGTAAATGCGAATAAATTCAAAGCCGTCATTCGAAGCGTTATCTAATGCGTCAATATTTTTATACTCGCTTATATATATTACTTTTTATTTAATAGCATTATCATACGTCAAGCGCCGGTATGAATGTACAAAACACACTTTGGGTCTCCAAACCAAGTTTCTGCTAAACTTGTATATTAAAAAATTGATTTGCAATCGTATTTACTATTACTGTTAATTATTTCAGTTTTGGTCAATATGGTAACTTGTGCAAAATTTTTTGTATGATATATAATATAAACGTCTGCATGAATGAGTGATATTGCAAGATGATAAAACCATTTTGTCAGTTATCAATTATTGTTTCAAATATGTACAAATATATGCGTCGTTAAAATTAAACTAACTTTAAAGCGATGGAATTACAAGATACATACAGTATTCTTGTGTATTGCATTTAATTCGCTTAATACAAATAGTAATTACAAGTAGTAACAATAACAATAAATAAAAAATATAATAAAACGCAAATGTTTATTTTTAAATCGTATTTATATAGTTATATATATGTGTATGAGTGTATATTTAACAAATTCTGAGTCTTATTACATTACAAACTGCAAATAAATGGAGTAGCAAAATCATTGTATGTTCGCGATACAAATGCCATTCTAAGAATGAATTATGGTACTTGGTTTCTTGAAAATCTCCATGACTTTCGTACAATTCATTCGATTTTCGCGTCGTCTTTCGATTGCGAGTACTGCCTTACAAAATGCATAGGTTTCCGAAATCGTACGACATCCAATTCTTCTTAAGATTACATTGTATACTAATATCGAAGTATTAGTCCACAGTGTGTTTGTGTATGTGATTCGATCTTCTTCACTGGATTTCTCAAACTTCAATCAAACATCTGATATTCCCAATTGGATTGGTTTATCGATTGACCCATCTCTTCACCGCTTCCGCCCAGTTGGCTTCATCATCGTCTTCTTTCTCACCGTCCGCCTCTTCTCTTTCGCCTCTCTCCTGCTCCTGTTCGCTGGACAGTGTGGCCGACGGTGTTTGCGGTATGCTGTTACGAGATCGCAATTCCGCCAAAAAATCATTCTCCTGTTGATAACGCCGTTGCAGTTCCTCTCGCCAGGAATTCCCACCGCCGCTGCTATCATCTCCATCCTCACCGGCTTCAAAGTCTATAAATAGACGCGATCCGTTTCAAAATTCAGTTGCACAAATTCATTTATTATATTTATCACTTTCAGTCCAAACGATAAAAGATAAAGTAGCATATCTATTCGCTGAATTTAATTCCATTTCTTTCTCTTTCTCTTTATCTCCGCAAGTAGATCTGAACTTCGAAGAAAATTCACGTGGTCGTACCAAGGGAATATTATTCGATATTTGTACATAGACTTATAACTATAGACGAATAAGAATAATCATTTATGAAGATGTATGACAAAAATCGGTAGAACAACTTATCTTAATATCATCGTCAGAAGTATACATCGTAGTGTGTGCATGATGCTTATGAAGATGACAGAAATGTAGAGATGTTTTTAGATATGAATATGAATATGTACATATATGTACAGTTTGATCTTTGCAAAATTAATGTTGAAAAAATTATAATCGAAATATCAACATGAAACTCGTAGATAATCAGCGCTTGAAAAATTTCGGGATTGCTTCGATTAGAACAGCGACATTGCGAATATCTAAGGTGCAAACGAAAGTAAAAGTAATGAAAGTCTCAAAGTCGATGTAAAGATACTTACCTAGCGGTTTTCTGATGTTCATTAGTCCTGAGTTGTGAGAATGGTCCTCCTGGTCTGAGTCTGCAAGCCACCAGGACACATTCACGGGGAGTGCATCACACACATTCCACAACACGTCTAAAGTGTCATTTGTATATTGTATATAGTATAACGGAATGTCTGTCTCGGCCAAATTCAATTAGAAAGGTATACATATAGTCTGTCTAACAAGAGCGTACAATTCAAAAATTGCTTTATTATAATAAAATGAAAAAAATTGCATACATATATTATTTAATCAATACTTTCATATTCTTAAGCTATTTAGTCGTCGCCGATAATTGGCATCTTCTAGGCTTGCTTTCTATTTGATTGCATATTCTCGAGATAAAAATCTCCGTATCGAACGAATCTATCCAATTAATTGTTCCATCATCCATATATTTCTTCAAGCTTTTAGCTTTATATTATTTTCAGACGTTCTCAATCGGATTCGCATCGGTCAGATTTCTTTGATGCCATTTTCTTCTTTCCATTGAGTACAGACATCTACAATGCTCTGAATACCAAATTATCCACGAATAAAGTATTAATCCGTGCTTTGAGAAATAATCCTGAATCTACCGAATGTATAACGATTTGTTGAAGAAGTCTGTTCATGAGACCAAGATGATTCTAATATTTTCAACGTGTTTTTCGGAGATTTTTTTATTGTGAAGAATTGATAAAATTTCAATTTTATAAGGCAGAGATCTCACAGGATACATCTGTACTCTTTTCTTTCAATCTCACTAGTCGAGAATTGATAGAAAACATTTCTACAATTACACCCTCTTTGTCTATCTATTTTTCGCACCATGGCAGATCAACGATTTTTATTTCTTCAAATCGCTAGTTACTTGCTTATATCTTTTTATGTATTTCGCAGCTGATTTTCGTGATATTTCTAGTTCAGTCGGTTTCAAGGGTTTCACACAATTATTCGAATTTTCGATGTAACAGTTTTGCCGATCACGCTCTTATTAGACAGACTGTACATGTCCTTATCCATATCAAAATATTTCGTATCTATTTCTAATTACCTTTTTATTGTGTAACGCTTTCTTAAACATAGGTAATTTTGAGTTTTAATTTTTCGTTTTACATTTGTATCAAGTACGGGTCTTTAATCAGTTAGTCTAAAAATTAATCCGATTTCTCGAAGTTTTCTTTACAAAATAATTAATATTCGGAATTTATTGGATTGCGGATTAGATTGTTGTTGCTGTCATTTGTGGTTGCGTGTAGTGTAGTCCGTGTGCTGTTCCACTAGGCTAATATTAACTAACTCTATTCTAGAAAGAAAATAAGTGAAACCGTGTAGAAATGGCAACAGGCAAATATACAGACTATTTTCCAACCGTTTGGACTAACTTTAGCACTTACTCTTACTAACAGAAGTAATGAGAAAGGTTCGTATGCATACGGTTTGTATCTGGAGACTATATGTTTATGACTCTCATTCGTAAACTTTTCTCGTTACTTTGTTTAGTGAAATACGGCTGAGTTATACCGAACGTTTTAAAAACAAACTGTACAGAAAAAATATACACAATATCCCAGTATTGCACTTTCTCTTAATTATTAAAATATATAGATTAAGAAAACTCGCAATTGTTAAAAACTTTTTGAAAACTTTGAAAAAATATTTTAAATATGATTAAAAGTAAAGTCTAAATGCAAGTAGATAATGAAGTAGCGTTGAATAATGATTTCCAATCGAGTTTAAATAGGAAAAAAATGTTTTGTATTTTCTCAAAATGAACAATTGTAGGAAGAAAGTGTAATAGTTTTAATAGGGGATCATATGTATATTTCGATATTGATATCTTCTGAAACGAAGGATCTATATGCTTTTCGTATATAATCATTATTAAAAATTTGTATTAAAAATTTGCATAAAAATGTATAATGCAAGATGTTGTGAACTAGACTCGAGAGTCATCTTATCTCGATATTTTACGATTAGATCAATAGAATTCACCTTCCTGCAATGATTGTATACTTACGCGATTACGACTTATGATTTTCCAGAATATGAACGTATATACATAGAGATGCATTCAAGTTCGATTCGAGTATATTCAATGGAAATATCTTATTTATAGATAGCATTTGTATATAGATTATTTTACAGATCTATGAATAACAAGACTAGGAACAGATGAAGAGCATCTTTTTCATGCTATATGATCCTTTGATGACATGAGAAAATATAAATGCGACGTGGCATGCCTGTACATTCAGCTCAAATGCGACTGAGAATATTTTAGAGATGAATGTTAATAGCAAGTTGAAAGATAAATCTTGCGTCATGTTATTTCTTGCAGTTTTAAATCGAGTTAATAATAATACGTACGCGTTGTGCGAGAAGTCATTAGCATATCGTCTTAAAAAATTCGAAAAATATCTATTTTATATGTTTGAATGATTAGGTGAAGAAGAAACGTTTTTCATAAAATGGCATGAAACACGCAAACTAATTAATATATACATCTGTGTACATAGTGTAATAGTAGTGAGAGTAGTAAGAGTAATAATAATAATAAGAGTAGTAGGAGGAAAAGTAATTGCAATAGTAATAAACAGTGTAGTATTAATAAATATGATTTTGTTGTAAAATATTACACACGATATGGTGAAGATCAGTTTATCTATTGCTCACCTCGCCTCCGAGACAATCGAATTTGACATATTTATGGCGCCGCTGATAACGAAATTGCTTAATAATCCGTATTACTAACATGCCATCAGCTAAAACACGGCGATAGATGCTAACATACTCTACTCCGTAGCTAAAAGCTTGCAATATCAAATTGATCTGTACAACTCACGACGAGGCGCTATATTGCCTCTTTACAATTACCTTTAATTCTGTTTGTGAGATAGTAATACCTATATTCTGCGAAATTAATATACCAGCTATGTATTGAATTTAATGTACTATCACGAAAAATAGGCTGAGCGGTATCGTGTAATTATACTATTTAAAACTATAAGCACAATTGGACGTAGCTTTGTCAGACGAATTTTTGTCAGTATTAAGTTCGAATTTTTAGGAACAATTTTAGAAATCCTAAAAATATTTCTCATATGTTATTTTACCATAATGTACGTTTTCTTCCTATTTTTTCTAACATATTCTTAACTGAGGAATATTTTCAAACCAAGTTCTGCTTTTACGCATCTACGTCCAATTTATCAATTATTGATACTAATCGATTTTATAGCGCATCATTATTTAACATACCTGAATTTAGTTCCCTCACGAGCGTTGACATGGCATTAGTAACGCTGTCGGCAGCTACCAGTAAGTCGTTTCTTAAGGATCGGCCCAAACTATTATTGGCACTGCTGGAACCGCTCCCTGGTAAGCTGTTTGTCCTGAACGCAGACCTGACATCGAAAATCTCTATTTTCTTGGCGCGAAGCAATTTTCAAATAAAAATTGTTTAAACAAAAATTGCAGCATGCAATTTTTATTGCTCAAGCATTATTCAGAATCTGAACGCAACTTACACATTCAATTCGCTATAGTTACTCGCGACCAAGACATAAGCGTCTAAAAATTTTTAATTAAAATTAACTCATTAATTATAACAATATACACATGCACAATACGGTTTCAGGAAGCTACGATATTTATTGGTGTCTAATGCAATAATATACTGTCTAACAAAATCTAACAAAAATATATCAATATGGCAAAGAATGCATCGCAAATGCTTCGTCTCCGATTATTAAGGTATTTGCCGCGTTTGACTGTTACAGTATTTGCAGAACGATATTTACATATCGCAACGCTTGCGTAATAAATACGAAATAACAATGTTTTAAAAGTAGATGGTGTTTTACACAAGCTTAGCAAAAAAGAAGGATCGGATGGGTAACTTGTACGCGTCAAACTTATATCCAACGCATCAGTATTTTTCTTACAGGATAGTTGCTTTTGTACTGTACATAAAAATGATACATTTAAGATGACTAATAATGATAGCAAACTAAAAGAGGATATTTATGTAAGAAACTTACATCTCGAACCTAATAAAACTTAAAAGAAATTATTCAAACAGGGTTAAAAGCGACATGACATGGGGGTATACAAATATATCTACTATATATATATTTATAAGTCGATATAAATCTGACGATTTAAGTAACATCTTATGAGGTACTCTCACTTATTTCGCGCTAGTACCACATTGTTCTTAATACTAGCTTAATTAGAAATATCTCGCTCATATTCGCATGCAGGGAAATTTAGGAATCTTTAACTAATTGTGAAGTAATCGTATACTGTGCATATTTCTATACCAATTGCTACAATAATGTTGACAGAAGAAATCAATTTTTTAATAAACACATGATCGGGGTATATGTTCCGTCTATAAGTGATAAACCTGCTTTTCGAGCGTTTATGTTTCAAAGATTCTTTTCACAATATAAATTGTTTATTTAATCGATAATAATTTGGAAAAATTAAGTTCAATGCGACGCGTGGCATAAAACTACTATTTTCAATATATAAGTAAGTGATATCTATTATTTTACATTATCGTGAATATTGATATAATTAGTATTTATTATTTAGTTATTTAACTGCACAATCTAATTATATTAATTATACCTACATTGTTAGAATGTATTTTTATGTACATGGAATGTACATAGATTTTTAAAATTCGCTTAGAATGTCTAAGTAAACAAATTGCTGACTACGTAATATATTATTCTGCATATATGAATCACGTGTACAATTATGTCACGTCAATTATTCTGTTTATAATTTTCTCTGTCTTTTTGCGCTGTAGAAGATTCTAGCCTTTCATTTATAATGTATTCTCTTTTTGTGCATGCTTGCCTACCTTACATCGCCGCCAACGCACGACAAGCTATCTGGAATGGGATTCTGTAACGTGCCAAGCATAGCGTTGCCTTGCACATTAGCCACTGTCGTTGTCGGTACGGGATTTTGATAGCTCTGAGACATTTGTTGCGGCATTTGCTGCTGCTGCATTTGCTGTTGTTGCTGCTGTTGCTGTTGTTGAGGTGTCGTAGACAAGGGCCCGCCGGGAGTCGGTGGTGCTGACCTGCTACTAGATATGGCACCAGGTGGCAAAGGCGGTGATTTCGTACTTCGTGGTGAACTGTTCGGTGTTGATCGTGGCGATGCCTGATGATTCTATCGAGGTAGATTGTATTATGTTACTAATTACGTTCCTGTTTACGTGAAATAATACGTCTCCTTTTGTTATAAACTTCCACATTTCATCGATTCTCCTTCTAGTTTCATCTTCCGAGACAGAGAATTGAATCGAAAATTTAATTTTAACTGTTTAAAAAATCAGCCTTGTAAAATGTTCGTGAAAATACCTTTAGCATTTTCATTAAACCCTCCAGCTGCACCATTAGTTGCCTCCTAGAATCTTGCAACGTCGCCAGATGCGTCTCTAATTCGTCCTTCCTTTGTCGTAAAGCTCGCAATTCTGACATTAACGCCGGATTCTCTAAACCTGCGGCTTCTATCTCCTGTTGTCTTCTGTAGCGAGAATAAAAAATTTCTTGAGAAATTGTTGAACATGATTTAACATAAGAAAGTGGAATATATCACATGTATGAATCTTAGATCATCCATAATAATATTCCACTTTCACTGATTTATTTTATAAGCGTTGTGATGTGTGGTTAATATAGTGTGAATGTATTAATATATGAATCTAATGAATATACATATGAATATGTAAGTCAACCCGAAAGAGATTGAGATCAATATCTGAAAGAGATCAAAAACTCGTTTAAACGCGAATTTTATTATTGTTAATCAGCAATATATAAATATGTTTATCTTTGTTCCATTGTGCAGGCTATGCAACCAAAGTGACACAAAGCAAAACAGAACAATCTGAACATGCGTGATCCTAGGATGGGTCAACAGGATGAAATCGAGGTTTAGGTTCGATATAAAGGAATATAAACGACACAGGTATACCTTAACCTTGCTATCTCGCGCATTATTTCCTTGTTCTTTGCCTCCAACTGCGATATAAGCTCACGCTGTGCCCGTGATGCATCTAACGACGCCAGGTTCACATCCGACCCCGGTGCTCGACCCTGTAATCAGAAATATTGTCCTACATAAAACAATCCGCGATGTGAATTTTTGGTAGTAGTCTAAACGATATGTACTTACTGCTTGATCTGCTTGGGATATTCTGGATGCAGTTCGAGGCTGTTAACGAGGCAGTTATGAAATTAATATTAGTGCCAGAGAGTGGCCACGATAATGGAAACAGTAGAATAATTTAATTGGCTTTTGCTAATTAACTTTTGCAAATTTAACGGATTAAGATAGTAAGAATACTCGCGCTTTAACATAAAGCAAATTACAACGCATGATTGTGTAGTAAGCATAAAATGTATGTAAATGTTAAATGACTTACCATAGTCCTAGCTTCTTGTGCCAACCTTTGTGCATATCGTGCTATTAATTTATGTTCATCGTCCAGTCTTGAACTGTCCATACTGGACGATATACAAAAGGAATAAGTAAAGCATGGCGTCTGCGCGCAAATGGCAAAGGCAAATAAATTGTACGTAAATTAAAATTCCGTTCGAGCTTACCTTCTCAGAGTCGAACGACTATCCACTGAGCCTGAATCAAAAGGGGCCATAAATCCTGGATCTGGAAAACCGTTGTGAGATGGTAAAGGTGATGGTGGGCTGGAACATAGTAAATTTATTTGGATTGTAAAATTATGAGACACAATGAGCAATTGTAAAGTTATGCGAATGATGAAGATACTAACACTATGTGCGATAGATCTAACGTTTTCTCGGGTTGTTCCGGGAATCGCGGTAGACTGTTCTTCCCTTTCTCGGGGACGCATCTGAAGCTCTTTCGCAGAGAGTGGCCAATCTGTTTGCTTGGTGATTTCTATCGATGAAAATTACGATTGAAAGTTAAATAACGCAAAATTTAAATGTTTCAGAATGCATAAATAACAAAAATACATACAAAGCTGCTATATTCTCTCGTTTCATGATCATTATTGTGCGTTCCTGAAACTTTACCACGCCAGAAACAGTCTTGACATAGCTGATACGAATGGCATTTCTGACATCTGTATCGGAATCCAGTGAAGTTCTCCCTGTGGCACGCGTCACACATAATAGGATGAGCAACTGGAAACACGAAGAATGACGTGAGATCTCGCGTCACTTCGCCTCGATCGATTTTAATCGATTAATTTCTCGCACAATTACCTGTTTCCACGGCTGCCATTCTGTGATACAACGGCAACCAGATTAAGCAGTGTGGTCCAGGATCCGACATAAGTGTATCCAGGAAGTCGTTTACAGTAACTTTGGAGTTCTGCCGTATAGAAGATATTATCCGTTTAGTCTAGCAATTAGAGAAGCTTGTACACATACAACGCGTACATACCGCGGGAAAAATGGAGTTAGCAAGACCGTCGGAATACCCGAACGACGGGGACTCGTAGACCGCTGCGGTTAAAGCTAGAACTTCTTTCAGATAATCGGCGAACCTCCAGTGTATCATGTGTCCGTTGCTGTCAGATATTTGCGAGTATATATCTGCTCGTAGGATAAACATCAACATTAATGAATTTAGCTCAGTAGTCGATTAAGAGAGCGAAGAAACTACTTGCGACTTACATCGAAATTTGTCCATGAGCTTTCCCGCACATAACGTTGCCAGGGCTACTTTCACCGAGAATACGGATATCTTATTGTTTTCCCTGTAAGAAAATCGGTTGATTGGATACCGATCGCATAATAGAAATATAGTTTATCTTTTTAAGTTATTTATTTTATCAAGTATATTATTAAATTTATCTTATCAAACGTACCCGCTGGTATAAGCAGCTAGCAACCAGTTCATCAGCAACGCCGTGGTAGCGTCAACTTTTGCCTGTTGTGACACCGGCACTCTCTTGTTCAGCGCGTGAAACAGGGAAGACAGTAGTGTTTCGAGTCTGGATACTCCCAAGGTGCTCGACGGCTCCAACGTGTTCAGACCGTTCTCTCGAAATGCCTCGATCACGTTCCATATATCGACATTATGCACTGCGCAAAATCATGCATGCGTTATTAAAAAGGTACATACTTTGACATTTACTTTAATATCTCTTCACACAACATTAATTAACGTAAACGCGAGCGCCACGTTTTTTCTTTAAATTCCGACGCAGACATGAAACTGTTAATTATCATTAGCGTAGTCGTATAAGTGTGAGAAAATTAGCGTTCTGAGCCACGATCTAAAGGTCTTTGCCCCATTAATCGTCGTAAAGGTGCGATAGAAATAAAGATGAAGAGTATTTTAAAGATTTATTGAGAAAATCCATGCGATATGAGTCTCAAAAATCAAACTCCACTTTTTACAAATTTCTTAATTTTAATACTAGAACATATAAACTTTATATTTTTCAGTTTTATAATTATAATTTTGATTTCTTTACTTTTTTTTCCATGGAGTGTTGCTTCTGAAAGACCCACACACGAATAATGTTGAAGCTGAGGAATATACTCACGGTGTACTTTTTTCTGTATAAATCTCAGCTTGCAGGCGGTGCGGTACGACGCGAATCGTATGGTATCGAAGTTCTGCTGTCGCATCTCCTGCAGAAGCTGCAAACGGCTCGTCTCGCCGCTGCTCCCGTTTCCCGATCCACCCGCGCCTTCCTCTGCCATTTTCACTGCAAAAAACGAGCGAATGATGCGTGTCTTCATCGATTCTCCCTGCATGTTTCTTCACTGTTCGTAGCGGATGTTGATACGATCCTGCGCTCGGGACTGACTGCGTTGTTTCTTTTTTTTTTCTTCTTATTATAGCAGTAAATTTATGCATGGTATAAAAGATCGAGTACGCGCGAAGCGAAGGTCGCTGGAGTGACTAATTAAGATTAGACAACGTATTGGCTCGTGCATCATTAACAGATATTTCGCAGCAACTATGCGTCACGACAGCGCTAACACGATTTATTATTATATTTAAAATAAAATAGCATGAGATATCACTGTGCCAAAATAGTGACAGCTTCCGTTAAAATTAAAATGAATCTTTTAGTAGCGTTTGCGTAACAGAACAGTTTAGAAGGTCGCGATATCATTTGACATTGCTTCATTATATTCTTCTATTAGCTCTGGTTCGAAGTGATGCATTCCGTCGCAAATTGATGGAACACTTGCAACGCGCGTAGACACGCAACTAGCGAAGCTGCTCTTAATTCGTAGCTCGTAAGACGCGTCACGCTGCGCCGTGATGAGAACGGGACTGTTCATCATCGACTTAACGACGGACTAGAGAGAGCTAATTAGTAACGATTAGAGAGTGCACGCCATGTATTTGTCTTACAGAAACACATCATGTATCATTAACATACGAGCGTTTTTAACCCGGATTTGCATAAATCTACAATGCAATTACGTGAAAACATTTTTAACGAATAATTATAATTGTAATTATAATTATATTATAATTTAATCGATAATTTGAATACGCAAATTACTTCTTATTCTATTCATATCAGATAATCTTTTGGTTCTTTCTTTCTTTGACGTTTAAAGATTAAAAAGATTATCCTTAAAAGATTAGAGGATTATCCTTGAAAGAAGGATATAAAATACAAATTAAATTAATTATTTACACTGCCTGATAGTGTTTATAGCTAATTAGATTAAATTAAGGATAAAATATTTGATTTTTTGCTCGTTCTTGAAAAATAATTTAAACCAAAGGATTAGCTTCTTTTTCAGGTCTTTTTTAGGATATAAAGACTATATTTTCAGAAAAAGAATTTTATATATATACATATATATAAAATTCAAGATTGTTCAACCGTGATGATATAATCCACTTTACGTAAACGATTGACCTAGTTAGGGAACGTCGATATCCCAAGATGTAATTGATTTAAAACCGACCGTTCGTCATCCGAAGATTATTTTTTCGGCCACCGATTTTTTCACATTTTTCTCGCGTTTAATTCGACATCTTAAATTTTGAGACGTAATGATTCGTTTGCAATGGATAATCTTAATTGAGATAATTCAAAGCATTTTGGGACACAAATTTCATTATACAAAAGATTTATTTTAGATGATTCATGTCAGAATTCAGAGATAGAATTCTACTAATAATTTCATGTGCCGTAACTTGTAAGTCATGTAACTTGAAAGTCATTTGAAAATCAAAATACACATAATATAAAATACATATTAAAATGCGCATAAAAATAACGGCCCATAAAAAATTGTGTAATAAATGAATATCTTGAAATTAATACAAATCATATCTAGGGAAACTTAAAATAACTTTAATAAGAAATTTAATAAGAAACTTTTATTATATAGTTAAATTTAAGTTATACTTAAGAAATAATTCCTTTTTCTCTTAATTTCCAGCGTTTAAAAATTTTCTGAACATATCATTTATAAAAAAAATTGTTCAGAAATGTTTATGTCCTTCGAAGGATCTGAAAAATACTCTGCGAGTATCCATCTTTTCGAGACGTATTTTCGAGCATCGCGTTGTTTAGCTATTCTCTCATCAATTGATCGAGATCGCAGATCGGAATAGACCGATCAGGAAGCAATAAGGAGAATAATCGGCTGATAGCTTCGGCGGAATAAAGGGAACTAAACGCGGATGCCTAAGTTTGAATCAATACGATAAGTGGGCCAGGTGGGGGGAATGTAAGATCGGGCCGAAGAAACGGGGGAACGGCCGGGAAAGGAACGTCGGGCGGCGTTTGAAGGAACGCGCGAAACGGAGCCAGCGGGAGGCGCGGCCAACTTCAGCGCGTTGAGAAATCCTTTCGATCCGACCGACAATCGGAGCCGCGTCGTAAAATGAGACTCGAAACCGGCGCGATCACGATGACATCTGCGACGATACGCGACGCATTTTGATGTATTCTCACACAGACTACGTTCGTCACGTTCGATATGTTTCGCACAGCTTTCGAGCTTCGGAAAGCTCGTATTTACTCGTATCTCGAAAGGTTTGTGCTTCCTGTTATTTTTTTCGTTTATTTTATTTCTTTCTCCAAATCTCGAACGTATTTATTCGATTTCAATTGAATTTCATAATTTGTCTGGAGATAAACCAATTGCTTGATTTATTTTACAAGTGCGAAAAGTATAACGCGTGGCAAGCTCCGATTTGTTTGCGCGGGCAATTTTGTAAGCTGTGCGCTTGCGCGGCCTGGGAGAAACGTCCTGAGATCTTCTTCGAGACGTCTTTTAAGGAATCGAGCTTCGATTAATATCGACAATTAATTCGACCGAATGTCGCTCGAAGTGACATTTCCAATCGTGTAATTCCTAATGTCTCTCTCTGTCAGCAACGAAGAATTATTAATTATATCTACAAAATGTTTTATTTTTTTTATATTATTATTTATATAATTATATTATTGATTAAGTTAATTGTCGATTAAGTTAACGGTGGTTCGACCGCCCTTAGGACGGCAAGATCATCCTCTTCTCGATTAATTGCACTGCGCAATAAGAAAATATTTTTTTAATTAACGCAAGCGCGCGCGATCCGCGCTAATTAAAATTCAACACTGAATACGGGACGTCGTTAATGAACACCGCGCCGCGTGTTCGGCGCCGACGATCTATTTTTCTTTTTTTTCTTCCTTTAATTCAATTTTACAGTCTGTCGATCGCAGATACGCACTTAATTTCCCCGATCAATTTCAAAGGCGGATGGCGCGTCAATAAACGATGCCTACGCGGTTCACCCATCAATAATTCAACGCCTATCAGTGCCGAGCTATCACTTAACGCGGTCCCCATTTCGAATTCGAGGTCGAGAGTACGAGCGTACGGATTTGCAAGCGCTTGAAATACAGACGCCAACGAAATATCGATACGGTAGCTTTCTGCTCGATTTCGAACACCGAATTTGTTTTGGCAGTTTACCGAGTCGTTCGACGATTAGACATTAATATTTGAGGCACGACATTTCGGAACGTCAAATAGAAAGGTCTTTAGCAAACGATAATTCTAACGTCAATGAAGCTTAATCTTGTCGTTTTATTATACTTTCTTTCATTTGTTACAGCAATTCAATTAAATGATAGCGATTTATGGTAAATTTAATCTTGTCAACATATACAGCAAAATAAGGGCCGAGCAATCAGTTGTTGTTATATCATTTAAACAATTTAATCACATAATAAAAGAATAAAAGATAACATAGAATTTAAAATTCGAACGTAAACGTTTCGACCTAACTTGGAGTTCTTCATTCTTCTTTTATTATGATTAAATTATTTAAATGATATAACAACAACTGATTGCTCGTTGGTCCTTATTTTGCTGTATATGTTGATCTTTTTACGAACCCTTATCTAACAACACCTTTGTATTTAATTAATCTTGTCATTTTCGCTCGAAGGGAAATATATAAAATTATTATAATTGTATATATAAAATTTTTTTAAAATAAATATACATATTTGAGAGAAAAAAATCGCGAGAAGTTAGAGAAGAGGCTGAAAAGAACGGACCCGATGGCAGCCTTTGCAGACACCTAACCTGTTCTACCGGTCGGTTTACCTATCCATCTACCTGCCTGCCGACTTACCTGAGGCGCTCTCTGCGCGCGTGTCTTCGAGAAAAAAAGGGTACCGACGGGGGCGTGGAGTCGTCGTCGCGGTGCCCGGTGGAAGACCTCCCTCGCCGCCGCTCTTATCGCCTCGTCATTCAAATTGCGGGGGGGGGGGGGGGGATCACGAGGATCCCGGGAGAGCGAGACGCGGCTGTCGACTTGATCCGAGAGCGGCCCGCTCACGGGCGGCGGTTTCCGACGAAACGCGTGAAAACGCGTCCGTGTCGCCTCGCGACGGTCGATACCGCTCGGCGTGGCACGCGGGGGTGGCCGACGGCGGCCGTCGACCCGCGGATCCCGGCGACAGATGCGGAACGAGACGCGGATTCTTCCCCGAGAGGGCAACGGGAACGACGTCACGGTAAACAAGCCCGCCGCACGAATCCCGATCCGACGCACGTCGCGGCCATCACTGGCCGTCGCTGATCCTCTCCGCCGGTGGCGCCTGATCGCCGACCCGAACGGGCGAGAACGGAGGAAATCGGACCGCGGCGACGCGCGCGACGGATTCGAAATTCCTTCACGGGGGCGTCCGTCCGTGGGGTCGCGCTTTAACTTGAGAAAACTCGGGAAAAGTGACGATCCCTCTGCGATTTAATAACGCATCGAGAGGCAAGCTTTATTGAACGGTACATTGGATTCCAAGTAAATAAACTGTAATTTGGAGAAACGCTTTACATGGCAGTGATTCGTAAGTGACTTGCAGGGATTTTCGGCACTGAGCGCTAAGTTACAAAGGCACTCGTGTCAGAAAATACATCGAATAATTTTTTGTTTATAATCTCTCTCCGCAGTGCTCCTTCCGCTACGTACACAGGAATTAGTTCCTACAGCTAATCAAGGACCTTTCTCGTTGCCACGACTGTGCAAGTAATTGCTGCCAGGATAATTACAAAATTCGCAATATCCAGGTGGTCCCTGCGCTCCTGGCGGCCCTCTCGCACCAGGAACACCTTAACACAGAATTAATAGGACGTCTTACATAAAGTAATTATAAATATGATGTCGAAATCACAGAGATTTTAATTTCTTCTTAAGTTATTTTGAAAAAACTATTGTCTCTTAGATATAATCTTTTTACCTGGTCTACCTGGTTCACCTCTGTCTCCCTGTCTTCCTGGTAAACCGATGCCGTCGTCACCAGGGGGTCCTGTTGTAAAACGTAATGCGATTATTGTATTTCAAAATCTACATAATCTTTCGTTGTTAACTGTCTATGCAAATAATTTTTTTATTAATATAACGTGATTTAACCTGGTAGACCTGTTGGACCAGGCGGGCCTTCCGAACCGATTCCCTCGGGACCTCTATCCCCCTTTTCCCCACGTTCGCCAGGTGGACCCTGCGGACCGATGGGACCCTGGGAACCCGGTAAACCGACGAATCCACGTTCTCCCGGCAAACCCGGCGGACCCGGATCGCCTGAACGATCAAAAATGAAATTAATTAACTAAGAAGTATCACGTGCAAACAGCGATAAACGTAAAATGTGAATGCACCATGCATTAATTTTTGTATACATTATTTGGGCATCTTTTTAAAACAGTTTAATAAGATTCTCATTATGATAATACTCGAAGTAAAAGAAACTGAATGTATCATCAAGGAATAGAGAACAGATTAAACAAGTAAAAAAACTGAAGATATCATCGAAGAACAGAGAACAGATTTATCGATACATAAAACATGTGCTTGCCTTAGAAAAGATATATCCGCTTTAATACATTAAAAAAGCGTTACGTCCAATGATGAAAGGTTAATGAAATTACTCAACTAATCTAATTTTCGCATGCGCACGACAAAAGCGTCCATTAGTCCAAACAGGCCATTTCCCAGACATTTCAGAGAGTTGCTACGTTTCGAGCGATAGGTACCTGGAATGCCCCGCTTTCCGGCTCGACCGGGACGACCGTGTCGAGCCGGTCCCGGTAATCCGGGTAGCCCTCGTAGACCATCTGTTAATTCTTTCAGTCTCTCTGCGACACATGCCAATACCATTATCGTTATGGGCGTAACCGCGACGAAACCGGGACATTGATCCCGAATCGCACCATCGATATTGTTAAGTGCCATGTATCATGATAAATCATTCGCCATTCGCATATAATATAACTCTAGGGACGCGAGGGGCGATGACAATGATACTTTAAGCATTAAATGACGATGCTACTACAACGGCTCGGTTGTCGTTTGCCAACATCTTCTCTTGAGTTAGGTTCCGTTCTACGTCCAAGATTTCTCTATAAATTAATAAAAAAAATCCAGGTAATAGCAATTGCTCTCTAATGCGATTAATATGTCGTGCCGAGCGTAAAAAAAAGCGCAAGGAATTGATGAGTTTGACTCGGAGGATACCTGGACGACCTTGGGGGCCAGGTGATCCAGGACGGCCCGGACGGCCTCGACCAGGTGGGCCAGGTGTACCTTGCATTAGCGCTGCCATTTCGGTCATCTGTTCTGTATGCACATAGGTGATAATAAGAAAAAATCTACATCACAATTCGGATATATTCCTGTGTGACATTGCGCGTTGTCCACTCGTGCGCGGTTTCTTAATAAGATACAGCTGTCTCCCGAAATTTGATCAAAGTTAACTGGAATTTAATCGACTTAACTAATTTAATTTTCATTTCTACTGCAAAAATAAAGGGTGTCGACGATTGGAGAATTGATTAAATATTAATGAGTTTTAATGTTTATAAGAACAGTATGCAGTGAAAATCACCTCTTAGAACACTGGTGCAAATATCACGAATTTCCGCCTCGCCTATATTACGTCCCGGCAGACCTTGAAGCCCAGGTAATCCCGTTTGACCTCTGTTCCCGGGGGGGCCTTGCAATCCAGGCGTTCCATCTTTACCGGGCATTCCGGGAGGTCCTATCTGACCTTGGAGTCCTCGTTCTCCAGGAGCCCCTCTTTCACCTGGCTAATCATTCATTTGGAAATTTAAGATATATCTATTTATAAAATTTTCTAATCTTTTTTTCTCTTAAACAAGATGCCTACTACGCCTGGAGGACCTGGTGAACCTCTGGGTCCCTCGAGACCGGGACTACCGATGCTATCAAAGCTGCTATTTGCAGCTGGAAGACCGGGAGGGCCTGGAGGTCCTGGTGGACCCGGAGGACCAGGTAGACCGGGTCTTCCTTCCAATCCTGGTATGCCTGGTGCGCCTGGTGAGCCAATTGAACCCTAAATATATAAATATATTAATTTATTAATTGATATAATAATTAGTATTGTTCTAAAATTACGTAGATTATTCGATAAATATAGAATAAATATATTGACTGATCATCTCTAATATTCGTTTCTCATTTTCTTACCGAACTTCCTAGTAATCCACGAGGTCCGACAGGACCTTGTTCGCCTTTTTGCCCTTTGTCACCCTTCTGGCCTGGTTTTCCATCGAATCCTGGCAATCCTGGTTTTCCTGCGAGTCCATCTAAACCTCGAGGTCCTGGAGGTCCCGGTTTTCCGTGTGGCCCTGGAAGTCCCTTATTGCATGCAGCAATAAATATCATCAATGATATTTATTGCATCAATAAAAGTAAAATATAAAATACAAATTAATAAAATATAAAAATAAAAAATATTATTTTAATAATATTCGTAGTAACGAAACGATAACAACAATATAATAACATAAATCCGAAATAATAAAATACCTGTACTCCCGGTAATCCTGGATATCCATCTTTTCCTGGATCTCCAGATGGTCCTGGAGGGCCTATCGGTCCGATTTCTCCTTTTTCACCTGGAAGTCCATCGTCGCCAGGAGGACCGACAGGTCCCTCGGGTCCAGGTAGTGGAATGACGCTATTATCCATCAATCCCGGTGTGCCTTGAAAGATAAATATCTCAGTTACATCGGGAATAAAAGAATTATAATATCATTAGTATATCATAATACTTGTTTAATTTTTAACAGATTGCGAACCATCTTGACCATGTTCTCCGATATCGCCTTTCGGGCCCATTCGACCTGGCGGACCAGGAGATCCTGGCAGTCCTGGAGGTCCTGGTGGACCTGATGGTCCTGGCGGCCCCTGTGGTCCTGGAATGCTAGAAGTGTTCATAAATACAGTGTTGCCTTTGGGTCCAGGGCGACCAGGAGGTCCCGGAAGACCTGGTGCACCATCACGACCATCTAATCCCGGATATCCCCTGTCTCCAGGTTCGCCTAAAATTGTTAAATTTTATAGTGATTTAATTAATGCATTTTTATTTTCTCTTAATAATTTCACCCGTTCTTTCTCCGAATCATAATCACTTAAACATTTAATAATAAATATTTTTTATAAAATTTTCTTTTTTTCTAATGCGCAATTAACTTTGACTCCTGAAATACTTGTAAGCGCATTTTAAATTATTATATAGATAGGAGCATGTATTACCATCGATTGCAATAAATTGATTTACAATGGCTGCGAATAAACGCATCTGGGTCAACGATATATGAAACATTGTGCGTCGCCTGAATCGTTTAAACAGTCGCTATTTGAATCGTGACTTTTTATAATATGTTAATAAAAAGGTCATAATGTGATTAATTCGAACATTTAAACGCAAATTATCGAGATATTATCGCGCGAATCGCAGATCTCATTTCGTTATAATAAACCTATGGTAAATTTTGATCAAATAATTTTCAGATTAATACGTATTACTCATGTATTCTATTGGATGCATTATTCATGCTTTCTATTAGAAAGTTATATGGTTAAAATCTGGAAACATTACGTAAGGTCATTATATTTAGCCTAACATTAAGATTTAAATGGTAAATTGATTTAGACATTGCGGTGACAACGAGTGCATCAATCGAGCACCCGTTTCGTAGTAGTTTCTCGCTTTATCGCCGACATAGAATAACGCAATTATACGTCTCAACGTGATTTCTAACGAGATCGAATTACATCGTCGGTCCGACGTTCCACGAGTGGATTTAATCTATCTTAATTGAATGGCTTATCTGATGATCCCTTTCTAAGAAATAATGTATTGTACCTTTTTCACCCGTTTGTCCTTGAATACCATTATCTCCTCGTTTACCTTTGGCTCCTTTCTCACCCTTGTATTTTGGCGATCCAAGAAAATGCGAAAAATCACTCACATTCCCTAACGGACCCGGAAACCCTCGAGGACCCTGATCTCCCTTCAAACCCGGGAATCCCATGTCGCCCTATTAGAAAATTTATTTTTTTTATTGTTATTTTTTTATAAAAAAATTGTTTCTAACAATGTATCATAATCCAATAAAAAAACAGCATTTACTCTTTCACCCTTTTGCCCTGGTGATCCTGGTAAGCCCGGTGATCCCGCGGGTCCGACCGATCCTTTAGAACCTTGCAATCCTGGAAATCCTCTAGCACCAGTATTACCTGGAGCTCCCTGATAATATACATTTCTTATATTCCTTTCTTTGCATATATTTCTTTGCATTGTCTATGTTTCGTAAATGTAAAAATTTTATAATTAATATAAATTTCATCTAGCTGATAAGCTATATTTAATTCGCAAGCGATAGGTAGTTAAAATTTAAATAATTTATATATTATTATAACTTTCTGAATAAGGGAAACGTACTGTCCTTCCTTGTTCTCCCGGGGGACCTGGAAATCCAAGTGAGCCTGGCACACCAATTGGTCCCGGTGCTCCGGGCGGTCCAGGTGGACCAGGAGATCCCTGATATAATTTTCTTTATCAATAACCTTAAAATTATTAAAGCAAGCAAAAATTCGTACATTAACTAACATAGCGTTTAATAAATAGAAAAGATGTAGAGTTTATTCGTTTAGTAATTATAATTAATTTCATAAATAACCACAACTCTTTATTAATCCTTCACTTTTTAAACTGAAAACCATATATAATTTATAATATATGAAACTAATTTATGATATTTAATAAACAAGGAAAAGACTTACATTTGTACCATTGAATCCAGGTGATCCTTGCGGACAAATCATTTCGCAAGTAGGTTTTATTTTAAGCGAAGCAGCTTCTACAGTCTTCTACGGTCATGTATATTACACTAGTCAAGTCTTGTGAATCTGTCAAATCTTGCCGAAATACATAAATCTTGTCAAAATATGTACATCTTACCGGTAGCTCCTCGCACGTTTCTCTTTCGTGTCTTGTCGGATCGCAGTTTAAAACCATCCATTGCAGATCGATCTGAAAATAATGCAAATAGACATATAATCTTAGAGTATCGTATCTGATGTTTTATTAAATGCATATCTTTTTATATTTTTTTCATATGAACAATGATATTTCAAATTTAAATGTTAAAATTTTAATATTGCGTGTGCATTCTGGCTATGAGTCAAATGAGTCAAATGAGGCTATGAATCTAATATTAAACTCAGTTTGTTCTACTGATGGTTTCAAACTCGCTCTGTGCGAAGCGGTTGTTGATTAAGTAACGGGCTATTTAATTGCGACGACCGACACGTAACTTTATCTCTGAAAGACGCGCATTCCTCGCAGTAGACAGTGATGCAATTCGTGAATGTTAGACAGATGTACATGCACACACAAGTCGGCTTTTAATAAATAGTTAAATAAAAATTTGTTAAAAAATTTTCGATCAAAAGGGGTCAGACTGAACAATAGATTAAGTGCGATAATTAAGCTTCGAATGCAAATCTGGTATAACGGGAGCCTTACCGGTACAGTGATATTATTATTGTTCATTTTGGCTATTGATATGTTCCCGTCGACTTTAATTAAGCTGCGTGGTTTTAAATCTTCGTTGCCAGTAAATTTGCAGTCGATGTTAAGAATTAACTTATCCTTGAACACTCCGAAGTTTACCTTGTGCCAATCCCTGTCGAACACCTATTTTATAAGAAATCACACACATTTTTTACATTATTTTCAACATTAATATCCAATGACGCAAGTTGCAATTAATTAAGTCTTGATCTATCCTAAACAGGATAATGATATAAAAAGAGACAAATGAGTTCTAAGTAAGGCTCATTACCCCGAGAGATCTCAGAATTTTATATTTATCTTATAAATACACGCTGTTTCAAAACGCGTTTGCAATTCTCATCAATCAAGAGAGATTTCAAGCGTATCGTGTCGTTCTCTTATCGCAGTATCATCGATTGCATAATGTAAGGCTCGTTTTTCTATCACGCGAGCGATAGAATTTCTAATGAGGCTCTTTGAAGTGTCATTTGCGCACGAAGCGACCCGATGTGACATTACATCCGTTACGTCTGCTCTGTATGACTATACAATTCACGCGTCTATTCTTGTGGCTCGGCATCCATTTCACGCGTTAGCTTACGTAATGATTTCGAACGAAACACTCATGCATAATAATTGATCGGTTTTAACGATAACCAATTCTGCCTCTCTCTCTCTCTCTCTCTCTCTCTCTCTTTCTCTCTTTCTTCTCGGTGACTTTGAAGAAACAATTCATTCGACTTTACGACTGGTGCATTCCACATCGTTATTATCGCAATCCGGGCGCGACTTTGGAATCCTCGATTTGACGATATCCCAGCAAAAAGAGAGGAACACAATATTTTGCGAAAGCAAGTATAATCGACGATTTATTAATTCAGATTACTCGTCACGACAGTTTTGTCTTCGTTGCCCGAGTGTCCTGTTTAATACGTTTATTTTAGAAATACAGGACGTTTAACATTGCGCGAAACGAACTATTCTGCAACGATGACAGACGTAACTCGATGACACTCACGCGATCATTCACGAAAGAGACCGTCTGTAAATCTCCTTCGTGATCGACCGATGAAAAATCCAGCGTTCGCTTCCTGGAATTCATCGTGATGAGAAATTGAGCGTCGCCATTCGCATCAACGATCTTAATGACGTGCCAAGGGTACTTTGGTGACTTCCTAGCTCTCAATGTGTACACCAACGAGAACTCTTCTGGAAATCCACTGGGTGTGATATTCCTGGAAAAGGAGAATTTCGGCATTTCGTTAATCGAACTTCTTAAAAGGGAAAATTTAAAAGATTATATTGAAAAATTATTATTTGTTAATTAGTCAAAAAAGATTTTCAATGCTATATTTTTTTATTTATTATTCGGATAAGTGAACATTTAAGCTATTTTGAAGCCATTATAAATTCTGCAAAAGACTCGAGCCAACTAAGGGTGGTTTTGACCAAACTCCGATTGATTTATCGACAATTATCATCGTTAACATAAACATAGACAGAATTTTTTATTACTTAATACACGAAAAGAAGAAAAAGATTAGATTAGATGCAACGAATTATATATGTATTATATATAATTGAAAATTTTGCTTTAAGCAATTTTGCCAGTTGAATTAATTGTCCAGTTAATTGGAGTCTTTGACCCAAGTCGTTATTTCTACGCGAGCTAATTTGAATACTTCGTCGGGAGGGTGACATCAGTGCCTTTCTCCAGCCGATATGCCGTCTGCATGCGATTACTGCCCCGAACTTTCGTCATGCCATTGTAACGCACGTCTAACAGATCCAATTTCAGCTTGCTGATGAAGTCGAACGTCTGAAGATCGTCCTCGCCGGACTTGTAGCCGTTGCATAATCCACGTTTGGCAACGACGTATTCTAACAGAAATATGGCATCACGAATTTTGCGAATATTGCACGCAATTCCGTAATATCGCAAAGGATACTTACGTGCATAAGTTATGTGCGCTATTGCAAATATCCATGTTTGCAGATACATTTGTCGCGACCGAATAAATCTGAAACAGCGATGATACTTAACGTATAATTGATGTCTGTTATGTTCTAAAGTAAATTCCCAGACAATTAAATAAAAATATAAATGAGTAACGATGGTGGAGATAATGTACATGTATGAAAAAATGCAAAATAACGATTATCTATGCGTATAACGAATTTAGTTATAGAGTACATATGCCTATCGAAAACTTAATTTATCAAATATTATTTAGTATGTTTAAGATAAATAAACTATATCAATAACAATTTTATTTACTGTCTACTATTAAAAAATTAGAAATATAAAGTATTTATTTTTTTATATTTAAAAAACTTTTAAAAATCTTTGCATTTTTGCCGTATCCCATAAAGATACGGATAAGATATATAGCCACTTAGGATGAAATATAAAAAAGGGGGAGTCGTAAAAAAGAGAAAGGTTCTACAAAACCGGTTTTTGACCCTATTTGAATTTCATTCTGACCTCATTTCTATCAGAAAGATTTAAATCGGATGATTTTAGTATTAACGTCCGTTTGAGTTAAAAATCACTTGATTTCAATAAATTTCACAATAATAAAACGTTTCTGATAGAAATGAGTTTCTTATAATTTAAAATAAAATTCAGTCTTATATGAAGCCTTTGCTTTATAAATAATGCTCATAAATAAGACATAAAATGACACAATAACTTACAAAATATGTTTACAAAATTTTATTAAGGAATAAGAATAACATATATATATATATATATATATATACGAAGTAATAGTCTTGCATTTATTTATTTATTAATACATCAATATTTATTCATTAATAATAATATTTTTAATATTTCTTATTATATTTTCAGACTCACAGAGTTTGTATTACGGAATAAATTCCGCGTGATAAAAATATCGTATATCCCAAACAGATGGGATATATAAGACATCAAGCTGAACAAAGAATAGAGCTGAGCTTGTATTTTGCTGTGCTTCATCCTTTATTATCTCTCTACATGTATATATGTATATATATATATACATATATACATATATGTATATATATCCGTGAAATAACTAAACCTTTTTTGCATTCTTTACAGTAATTATTTTACGTAGATTGTAATTTGTATAGTTGCGTTGCTACAATTGACAAATCAATTCAATTTATAGTGATTTAATGTTAACAGTAAAAAATTGAAATTACAATACAATATAACACTAATATAACAAAAAGGCGTATAACAAAGTGGTTGCATGCAAATTATTTTTATTCCTTCTATTTTTTTCAACTTCTACGTAAATCCCCGCGCGGCATAAATATCGGAGTTACCCTTAAAAAACGGACAAAAGAACATTTTATGTAGAGAGATTTGATAGATTTTGATATAAGGAGTTCCAATTCTTAATGGCATCTATAGGGGAAAATATTCAAAAAATATGTTGACAAATGCAAGACATTAATTAGTTTAATGAAAAATGGCGTTGATTCTGAACAAATTCCGATTAATTTAATCATAAATTTATATATTTTAATGTTAAAAATAGATTTCTATAGTTTAAGTTGATGAAACTATACTGAAGAGGAGGTTTTTAGTACGGTCCTGTGGCGCAACGGATAACGCGTCTGACTACGGATCAGAAGATTCCAGGTTCGAATCCTGGCAGGATCGATCATATTTTTGAAAATATATTATAAATTTTTAAAAAATAACAAATGACATCAAAAGAATTTTCGTGGCACAGCAATATCGATTGGCATCGATTGATCTCTTGAAGAAATTGTATAAGTCTGCTTCTTCCCTGTATTTAATCAAACAGAACAAAACGTATATTTTAGCAATCGTTTTCGAAAATACATATTTCTTAAAACTCCTTGGTGAAAAAACATGAAAATTGCTCATTCGTTCCGAAGAGATAACTTATCTATGAGGGAATAAATACATACAGGAAAGATAATGTACAAGGATAACTTGGATTTCACATATTTTGTTTGTCACATAATCTTTGGTTGAACAATGATTGCAATTCTAATGTCTTAAGTCTTCTTAACTTGGCATTATTAAAACAAGATAAATTCCAAAGTATTTGTATTATTTTTATAATTGTTTTTTATTTATATTATTAAAATAACAAGATTATAAAATAATTTAAAAATTTTACAACTTTGAAATTATTAAATGGGTGTTTTATCTCTTTAAAAGATCGTATCTTAAGCATTATAAGTGACCATTTGTAAAAAATATGTGTTTTATTGATCTAAAATACAATATATTAAACACTCATATAACACTTGGAATTTGTCATATCTTGTCTTAATAATGCTGAGTTAAAAAAGAATTAAGACTTCGAGTCGCAATCGTCGTTCAAATGGAGATTATATGACAAATGTCGCAAGATATGCGAAACATGATCCAAGTTATCCTTGGACGTTATTTTTCCAAGTTATTTTTTAGGTATGTATCCGTTTTCTCAGATAAGTTATCTTTCTGAAATGAATGAGCTGCCATGTTTTTTCACCGAGGAATTTTAAGAAATTCTTTGAAAAAAATCAATTATTTTCTTTCGAAGCGTATATCATCGAAATTATAAAAAATGGAAAAAAATTTTAAATAAAAGTGAAATAATTTCAAGAATACTTTAAAGTAATGACAAAAAAAAGTTTCTTTTAATCCCCCACAATGTTTTTTAAAACTTTGAAAATTTTTTAATCAAATTCAAAGTTATTTTATTACAAATTCTATTATATAATAAAATTATTTTCCAAAAAATTAATACAAACGTTTATATGCATATATATACTGTATCCATCCATGCGCCGCCATTTTCACACAGCTTTGTTCACATCGTGATAGAAAATGACGATGAAGACAAACACATTTCAAGGACATTCTGTATACGTATAATCACGGAAGTTTTTATCGCACATAGCTAAAACATTTATATAAAATTTATATAACAGTCAAATAATAAGATTATAATATCGAGATATGAAAGTCAAATAAAGATGAATACTCCAAAATACACACGCAAAATGACACACGAGCGATAAAATCAGTTATGCATATTTCTAATGCGTAACATTGGGTTAACAATTTTTAAAAACGGAATGATCATAATTTCGTTGAAAGTTGTATAGTATTCCGATTTTTCACTCAAATATTTCAAACCATGAAGGTTAATTTGTTTTAAAGCAAACGGAGCAAACACAATAAACACAGGCAAGCAGGAGAACTGGCTCAAGCGAGCGGTGTTGCCAATACTTCGTTTGTATTCTTTCTTGCCGGCAGTGTATTAAGAGACTATCGCCCCTGCTACAAAATGTTGTTTGCGTTTCGTCGAAAGCCGATGAGATCATCAGTCAGTCCTGCAACGGCGTCAAGTCCACGAGAATATCTCTATTTTCAAGCTTCACATCATTGACATAAGAAAATACTATCTTGTAATTAATACAAGGTATGTATACGTTTAAAGAAAATAAAGTAGACGATGTTACGCGTAGAAATTTTTTTTCAAATGTCGCTTTCAAAAAAAACTCACTTGATAAACTATATAATATTATGATCGAATATTGTTAATCATTGAAGCAAGATGTAAATTTTATAATTAACATGCTATGTTTAACGTTCGATGATTAATAACTTTAATATTTTTTTAATAATTTGTTCTCAATATTTATAAATAACTATCAAATCCGTATTATTATTGAATTGTTCAATCAAACGTCTCTGGCGTTATTATTGGAGAAAGTGGTTTACAAATATATACAGAGAAAAAAGATAATATTTACATTTACACAATCTTATCTTGAATTTTATTGTGATTATAATTCAATATTTGTCAATTACATTGACGAATGTATTCAATATTTATTCTGTGCGTTACATCGGTCGCTATTTATTTATTACAGTACAACATTTTGACAAACTAAATTGGTAATCTCAGAAAAAATGTATAAGAATATAAATGACATAAATATCATTCAAAATCGTGAGAGTCATTGACACGTTACCGACGCGCTACATCCATTTTTTTAGACCTTTCTTTAGATCCTCTCTTGATTAAAAAATTCATTCTTTAATCTGTTTTAACGAAGATTTAAAGCTCGTAGCTGATTTAACTTTCATATCCGCATGGAATGTTCTCAATTTCTTACTTTGACCGGCTTTAATGTTACTAAAGATTAAAGCTGGTCAAATCAGCCGTTTCAGTCTTTGCCATTCGCATGAACTTTGTATGTTTATGTTTTGTTTTTATGTTTTTTTTTCCGACATTGTAATTCCGATACGAAACGAGTCGATAATTCTAGTGAGTTAAGAAATAACTGACTTCGTCGAATCTTGTATCATATTACATCAATCAAAAAAGTTCTGTTTATTTCGTATAAGTCATAGAAGGAGAAAGCACACACATGTACACACGATTTTTTTTCTTTCTCAACTTGTTACTACGTTATCCTGTGAATAGCTGTAATCCACATTTTTAGGTAATGAGCTCGAATCTCTCCGATCGCGAATGCCAAACGTGTCGCGGCACATCAACGATGCCAATTGTTCTTTTTTTTTTCAATATTAGATCGCGTCGTAACCGTCGATACGAGGTGGCGCCACATCCGAGCCAGGACGAAGTCGAAGTCGTTTTGTTGTCTGACAGGCGAAGTTTATCGGCGACGAGCCATCGGTGGTAGTTACCGCGCCGCGCGATCGTGGATCTGCAGGAGGACGCTCGACGGGAGCGGCGGCGGCGGTGGCGGCGATGGCGGCGGCGGAAGAAGGGCAGCCGAGAAGAGCTCATCGCGGGACGAACGTAGACGGGATGCGCGTCGCCGACAACGTGCAGACAAACGGGAAAGGCTTCCGCATCCCCGTGACCCTACGGGAGTGCAGCGTCGTCATTGTCGGCAGTACATGCAAGATATGCGGCAGAGACTTCAAATGCGAGAGCGACGTCGCTCTGCACACGCGATGGCGGCACAACGCGGCCATCGGATCGCTGATGGACATTCTGGACCGCGAGATGAATCTCCGTGGCATCGGCCGGAAATGCGACGTGTGCGACATGGCCTTCGGGGTCGTCTCCGATCTGAGAATACACAAGCGGCTGATACACAGGCAGAGGATCAGAAACAGGGGAAAGCGCCGGAGGGAGACGGTACGTGTGAAATTCAAACTCAACGGCGTGACGACGACGGACGTGAGTCTGGATCGGAGGTACATAGAGTTGCCGAACAGCCTCGGTTATTACGTCGACGTGTGCACGCGAGCCTCGGACTCCCTCGAAAATGAGAGACGTCGAGATGACTGCGCTGAAAATATCGATTTGTCTCTCTCGAACCGTATTGTGAACAAGAGTCACATGCAACACGGTATACGGCCCCACAAAGCTGCGAATCGATACATTGTAGGTAAATTCGCGTCCACCGAAGACGACGCGATAGCGCGTCGCACCGTTGTGGGGAAGAATCTCGTAGAAATCTCGAATACATCGCACAAGAACGCAATCCCCGATAGCGATGGTCTATGCCGAGAGACGCCCAAAGATCGTTGTTATCTCGCGTCTCAGAAAACTGCGACGGACGTTTTTATCAAAACTTTTACCGATAGTATAGACGTTCGCGATAAGGAAAATTCTCGAAGAACGAACGAGCAAGAAAAAAAAAACATATATTATCAGAGTGAGATTTTACTCGACGACGACAATATTAAAGTTTTTCCCGCCTGTCAGCCAGAAATGTCCGACAAACCGTCACCTATGTCTGAACAAAATTCTCGATCCAGCAGAAGCCCTCACTATTTTGTCAGATGGTCTGATGAAGTTGCAGGGACCAAAAAAACCGCTGGATTGACCAATTCTTTAATAGATTCACAAACAGTGGAAAGAATTATTAACAATGAAAAGAGCCACGGCCCTGATAGAAATGCAACGAAGCGTTTGTCTCCTCCGTTATCTCGACTTAACGGAAAAATCGACTCGATAAAAACTAATTCGAACGTTGACGACGATGTACAGGAAGTTCTGCGAATAACGAGGGGAAATGCGCAAAACGATATCAATCATGAATCGCCTAATCGTTTTGAAAGAGAAATTCTACAAAACGCTATAAGCGACACGTTTACGTTGCCCTCGCAAGTAGAGTCGACTGTCCATTCAGAAAAGTGCAATGGCGAGTTTACAAATTTCGAACCGTCCGATTATTCGTCGTTCGTGACCGTGACTGAAAGCGATTATCAGTTTCTGGCGAATTCGTTCGACAAAAAGCTGGGTATTTATTTGGATCTACATCATTACGGGATCAAACTCTACAACGATTTACCGGAAATTAATAACAACTTAGAAGAGTACTCGGTATATGCTCACCAGAATTTCTACGAAACGTGGAGGCAATCGGGCGAGCTGCAGTATGCCAACGAGCTGAAAGCAAATGACAACGAAGTAGCTGTTGTGCTAGACTGAACATGTATGGACAAAAACTTATTTATTGACTGCATTGGAGACAGGTTCTGTAAATTTTTTCAAGGCCAAGCAATGAATGTGCCAAATTCTTTCATTTTTCTTTTATATTGTCTTCAGTTTCTTTAAATTTTAGGAAATAAAATACATATTATAAATATTATTTGTGATATTAAAATAGGCTATATATTTTTTTTATAACATTATATAAAATCTTATATATTTAAAATCGACAAAAGAGAACAAACTTTCCATTATCACTTTTTTTCTCGCTATCTTCATTTCACTAATGTGTTTTTCCTTATTTAAACAAATGAATAAAATACTGTGTGATACTTCAAGTGTATTGAACAACTGACAGGCTTCAATTCCGAGAAGAAAAGTTTTTGGCTTATCGTGATAAATAAAAAAAGGTATTGTCTATGAGAATATTTATATAGCAATTGACATAACAAGATGTTCGATAAATGTTCTTGATATTCAAAAATCTAAATGTGAATAATTCACAATTATTAATCTCGCTCGTTCTACAATAGAGTCGTAAGTCGCAAGCCGCAAAAAATTGACCAATCACAGTCAAATGTGAAAAGAATAGTCGATTATGATTGGTTAATTTCTTGCGGCTTACGACTTGCGACTCTATTGTAGAACCGGCCTTATTGGCTTTTACTGTGAGATTAGTTTTTGAAACGCTAATAAAATTTATAAATGTTAAAATTATTTAAAACGAGAAAAGGGAACAATTATACTCTTACTGTATAGATTTAAACGTTATATGTTACTTAAGTTTTCCTCTTTTTAATTTTTGATTGTGTAATTGAATAACTGTTTTGTAACAATTGTCACTTTAATCGGCCGGTTCCGTTAAAACTGGATGATTATAAACTTCTCATTTTGCATCTACATTCTTACTTGTGTGCATAACACTATTAGTATAAGTATAGAAATAATTGTTTTATATATATATTCTTGTATACTTTTTATGTTCTTGTACATTTCTTTTGTACTATAGGAACATGTAAGTCCACGTATGACACGTGTGACATCTAAAAGAAAAAAAATTGTTTTCAGAAATTCACCGTTTATTCACGATTTCTCTTCTGTTTTTGTCTTCGTCAACTCTCATCGCACACTACATGTCAATTTTTTTAAGAATAATATTGCTGCCAAAATGTCGTTTTCCCTAGCACTTAGGTATATATCAGTGGCGCTCCTATTTTTTTGAGAGAAAGATACAACGTTACAAAAAATTATTGATATTTTAGGATTTTTAACACTACTACTTGTTTGTAATAAATATTTGTTAAAAACATCAATCTCTTGTTTTTATTTTCCCGCAGTATCGTTAAGAAAGTTTGGTAAATACTTGCAAGGTAAAGTTTGGTAAATAATTACAGTGAAACGATTTCTACGAAACCAAGGAACAAGAAGGGATTGCTATAGTCGTGCTAAAAGATCGATCCGTGTATCGTGATAATATCGCGTGTGGCAAATAAAAACGTCCATGCGTTACCGTTGTTACTTGCGTGACTTCCTCGTCGCTTCTCGTCGATGTCACGCATCTGACACGCACGCACGAATCGGTGAAGCCTCGATGGGGAAAAGGGTGGAAAGAGAGAGAAAGAGAATTTCCGACACCACTACCGACTTTAATACGTAACGATCAGATCGTTTCCTTCGAAATACAGCACGTTATTTTTCTGCTGCGAAGCGATCTCGTGAAGCGCGAGATTGCACTCGAGATGCAGGATGTAACACAATTCACAGCATTGCACAGTAGCCGCACACTAACTGATAAGTTCGCTGGACCTCGTTACCGAACCCCTCTACCACGGCCAGAAACCCTCTCAAGTAGGAGAAACCAATTCGATCTTATGAGTCACAAAGGGAGAGAAAAGCCGGTCATCGTTATCGAATTGAGTGCATCAGAGATGTATGGAACATATAACCCGAAGAGGTCAAAAAACTTATCAAGCATTTCCAAATTTACTAATTAGCGCAACATTGTATTTCCCAATGTGAATGCAATCTGTTGCGAAAACCAAATTGAAACATTGAGACCTCTCAAGTCTATCTTTAACAGTCTATCTATAACAAAAACAAAGAGATCGAGCGTATCGTGGCCGAAAAATCATTGAAGATTATGCACTGGCTCTGTGAAATTCCGACAAACTATAACTCAATTACTGTAAGAAGACTGAATGAAGATCCACAATATCAAATTGTAAACCAACATTTAATAATAAACTCTACATAGTTAGATACCACGAACATTCGTCTATTATTCCAAAGAATTCAGAACTGGAATTCAATACCTCGATAAGATAAAATGGATCTTTCTGTACATTCCATTGTATCTTGAGCGACAACAATTTTTGCTATCAGGAAATAATTCGCAGTAATATGGCAATGAAGAATGAAAGCTCTGATCACGATCAACATTTTTTAGAATATTTTTAATATAAAAAATACAACATAAAACTAGAAAGCGCATTCTTCAAAATTATTGTATATGAAGATAAAAGAATAGATATATTATATTTCACCCTAAAAATTTAAATTAAAAAATTATTTGATTTAATTTATTTAAATGAAATGATAAATAGCCAATTTATTAAAGAAATTAAATGATTACTTAATAATGTCAAGATAATAATAAATATCTAATTTGAAACTAAAATTGAATTTTAGAAGTAAATGCAGGATTTATTTTGGAAACAATTGACATCAATTTCATTAAAAAAATTAAAATATATTTATATTCTTGTATCTTCATTATATATATAATGAAAGTATTGTAAAATAATGTGCAAAAAATGTCTTTTTAAAAAGTTCATCGCATCGTTTATTACATCACAATATTACATTTCACGAATTTTTCATCGTATCAGTTATTGCATTCGGTTATGTTACATTTTACAGATTCAGACATCACACAGACGATTCACGAGAGGGACGTTTCACTAAATTAGCGATCAATCCTCTTCCTGCTTCGTTCGCATTTTGACCCGTTTCAATTCCTCATAACGCACGACGTACTCGTTCACCGTCGCGCACAGATCCCCGTTATTCTCCATTGCGAGTTCGAGAGACGAGAACAGGCTCTCCAGTAGATGACTCGGCCACTCGTCGGTCGATGTGACGATCGTTTCGACCAAGTCCTCGATTTGCGAATTGAAAAGCTTCTCGGTGCTGGAAGACGGGGCCGAGGAGGCGCCGGATGTTAATCTCTGCCGCTTCGATGGCGGGCCCTCACCGGATGCATTGTACTCCCTTTTGATGTTCGTTCCTAGTAATCGTCAAGCTTATAAAAGTACATCAAATCCATTGCGATATACGCAATTAACGTGTTGATGACTCAATTCTAAGAAGTTGTATATATAGGTTGGACTTATGAGATTGTCAATTAGCCATTTACTCGATCTGGAAGACGTCGAGTGCGAGGACCGTACAGCTCCGAGCTTATTTCGCGCTTGCGTTTTAATCTTTCTGGTCGTGCCGCGTGCCGCGCTAATCTCTTAGAGACCATTACGATGCACATTAACATGCGGGTAAATATTGCACGTAAAACTTGTACTCTTAAACGTACCTAGTAATCCGCTGGAATCGGTAGTGTGCACGTGATTTCTCAGTTTTCTGTTCTCGTTCTTAAGCTTCTTCGGCGAGATTGGCGCCAGATCCGCTGCGTTAGAAATCGACTTATTGTTGACGATCGTACATTGTTATCGGCTACGTTCAGCAGACAAAACAGATCAGTGAGCGCTCAGTGATTGTTTATTACGATCGGTTTCTACACTTAGATCCAGCGAAGAACTAAAGTCAAGAACCAATCATGTTAAAGAATTACTGAGAGCTCACTGATCTGCTTTGTCTGCTGAACGCAGCCATAGTTTCAGACGAATAATTACCTCGGGAGGAACGATCAGAAAGACTATCAGATTTTCCACTGAACAACTGTTTGAAAAAGGAACGTCGCTTTTGCGACGAAGGCGCTTTCACTTCGTACACTTCGCCGCGATTATCGTCGTACAATTCTGCAATCTGTGACAAGTGGCGCAAGCGGTGAATAATTGTGCACTTTATGAGCAAATACATTGGAGAAATATATCAATATTTAAAAGTCTATCATTCAAGAAACGCTGCAAATCACAATTTGTGAATTACAATCTAAATTCTTATTAGTATACTAAAAAATCAAAATATTAATATAAAAAATTATAAAAGAATTATTAGAAAATTTAATAATGAAAAAAGGCTAGAAATATTTAAATTATACATTGCAATAAAAATGGCCAACAGATGATTGATAGAGACAATTCACATTAAGTGAAGATTTTTTATATATAATTGTACATAAGAATTACAGACATAAAATTATATAATTTATTACATAATCATATATATATTTTCATATAATTTTATATATGTATATATAATATATGTATGATTATATATAAAAAATTTTTTACCAGGCGTCCAGATACCATTTCAATAAATATGCTTGTGTTAAAAAATTTTAAAAATCATATTTAAATCCAAAGGTAACTGATTAAACTTTGATGTATTGAATGTATACAAAAATGAGAGCATGTTAAAGAGACAAAAAAGATGTAACCTCTAGTGGCAGATTAACGTGTCGACAGTGGGCGGTCATTAGCACGAGCATGTGCACCGATCGATCGAGACCACGTATTAAAGAGGTAAAAACCACTCTCGCTGTCTCATCCACCAGGTCCCACCAGGTCAAGACTCCAGGCATGTATAGCAACGCCGGTAGGGTGCGACGCGCGGTTTTGATCTTCTATTATCACAACAAACCGACGACCGTCGTTTGACATTTTTCCAAGAGCAGGAAATAAGTGATTTCTACTTGTATTATGGCTTCTTCGGCCGCCTTGCCCGTTTCCTCGAATAGTGTCGTGACGTCCAGAATGTGGCATGGCAAGTGCTCCAGGGTGTGCAGTAACGCCGGGCCTAGATGACGAGTGTGGGAATCATCGTCGCCGCATAGCAAAATTCGCGGGCAGCCGCTCGACTTGGACGTGGCTTTGCCTGTACTGCGGTCCCACGCGAATTAGTTTAATTTTCGTCCCTCTGGACGCTTTCGCTTCACTTACATGTTGTCGGAAGTCAACATGCCGGCCGGACAAAGAGTCTGCAAGCGTGATAGAATTCCCGCCAGATCCTCGTGTAACAACGGCTGGATCTTGAAGGATAAGCTTTTGATTGGAGCGACGATGACGCGATGCGACGCGGGAACGATGTTCTGGCGTGCCTTCAGAAAATCTTCCTTTTCCACCTTGACAAGAAATCGTATTTCTCTTAGATGTTTTATTTTATGTAAGAACAATACAAAATATATAGAATATAATAGTGAAATATATATATATTTTTTATATAAAAATTATTTCTATATAAAGTCTATTATCAAGTAGCTTATTTTATTTGTTTATGTAGGATCAAATCGGTATTTATAGCCACCAAATGTCTTACTTTGAGATGACGTTCGTTAATGTGATACTTAGACTTGGAATTATAGATCTGTGGATAATTTCTGCGAACGGAACACATAACTGCTTCAGCGCAAAGAGCGTGTAGATCACTGCCACAGAATCCTAGCGTTTTCGATGCAAGATACGCCAAGAATTTCTGCGCTGGTTTCTGCTTCCAGCTTTTGATATGCACCTATCTCCGTATGAAAACATTAACATTTTCTTCTTGTCATACTTGTCATTTTTTTCCTTATATATTTGTGATACTTTTACTAGCAGAATGATACCGATAGTATCTCTTTTCTGGCGCTGTAGCAAGGCAAAGGGAAGTACAGTTCTTTGTCGAATCTGCCTGGTCTCCTCAGAGCGGGATCTATTGCGTCGATTCTGTTAGTCGCGCCTATCACTATGATCTCGGAATTATTGTCCAGACCATCCATCAGGGCCAAGAGAGTGGAGACTACACTGGCGTGGACAAAATCCTGCCGACTGGATCTCACAGGCGCGAGACCGTCGACTTCGTCGAAAAAAATTATGCACGGTTTCGTTTGTTGTGCCTGGAGAAGAAAACAATCATTTCTTTGGATCGAAGATGAGGAAGATGCTCACTCTTGGATTAATACGCATGATTTTTCACACAGATTCAATTTTGCCGTACAATCTGTACAAGACGGTTGAGTTTTAAAGGATTTGTTTGTAAGTTGATCTTAAATTTAAATATTTATCTTTAAACTGTATGGGGATATCATATGGAACAAAATAAGCACATGGAATTATAAGAGACTGAACTTCACCAACCAGGGAGAAAATCTTTTCGAGCTTTTTCTCGCTTTCTCCGACCCATTTGCTAAGACAGTCGGAACCCTTGCGCGAGATGAAAGAGACTTTGCGCTCAGAATTGCTGCATTCTGTCGCTAATGCACTGGCTACGAGAGTCTTTCCCGTTCCTAGAAGAATGGAAACAAAAGACATCCAGCTCGCACGAAGAAGCGTTTGGCATTACCTGGTGGACCGTAGAACAGTAAACCGCGCGGGGGTCTTAGATTGAATTTAGCGTACACGTCCCCGTACATCAACGGGAACAGGACCATTTCCTTCACGATTCTAATGTGCTTCTCCAGTCCTCCGATGCAAGAGAAATCCTTTGTCGCGCCGGACATCTTTCTTTCTTTTGCAAAAACYCGAAGAGAATTAAATCTATTTCTGTTGCGATATAATCGTTGCGAAAATGTCAGTTATTATCGTCGACGTCTCGGTGCAAATCCCACGATTTATTCGCGCATTCTGAAGTGATCTTACGACCGGTATCGTCACTGGAATTTTTACGCGAATGTTATTCGGAGTTATGAGAACCTACTACTCAATTTTAACATTATTCCTGACATCATCGTCACTTAACAGACGGAAAGTCACACGGATCGATACGACGTTCGCATGTTTCGATCCTTCACAATAGGATAAGGAGGATCGGACGGAAAGGGGTGCAAATGAATCGCTAGCGAGTCGGTTACATTACGAAATTTTTATTTCACTATAATATATGACAATAAAATGTATTACTTATATGATAAAATAAATAAGGCAGTGGATGCATCTCGTCGCTTTTCGTCCGTATCTTTTACAACTTCGTCGTGTATGCGCCTAAATTCTTAAGGCTACCATCTACTCTGCGTGCCTTCGTCGTCAGTAGAAAAAATGACCGAATACTTGATATGCCTGCAGCTCAAGCTCGAGCGCGTTAATACTTCATTCTTCGTAGAGAGTAGTCTTAAGGGACATTATTGAAAGAGAAAGAGATAGAGAGACAGATAAGTGGTCGCTCGTCCATAATCGGCAGTGTTTGCAAGATGGCTTCTCGATCCGATAGTGCATACATCGTTTATACATGTGTATATATGTATGTATAATGCGGATTGCACGCGGTACAACGAAAATGACGGCGTGCCGACGAGTACCAAGAACGTAATCGCGGAACGGCCATCTCTTTCGTATTCGTTACTTCGGAGAGCGGAATGTAAATCTGTGATCGCTATAAGAAAAATCATATGTACACATCCGTCCGACTGCGAGATTGACGGTGTAACTTTTCCGTGTTTTTATCTGAACACTTTGCAACAGTTATAATTATATGCGGGGGAGATGTCCTGCTAGTGCATTATCTGTCGTTAGCTTCTTTGGCAATTACCGGATACTTGATCCCCGTCGCGAGAGAATCGATGATAATTCGCGTGAAGCGATCCCCTTTTTCCTTCCCTTTCGTCCTTTTTCGTTTTTCAATCGAATTGAGAATCGAGAACGTGCGTACATCGCTTGCATAATACGAACGCTGAGAAAAAGCGAGCGTTTCTTTCCCTTTTTTTTTTTCTAAACCTCAGTCTTTTCGATTCTACTTACTAAAGAATTTCGCAATACAATCGAATTTCGACGAACGATCCAATCGCCGAACGGAACGAATTCTTATCACGCTAACTACAAAATTTTCTTCGCTACTTCTTCGAATGCATCATTTGATGCGAGAGAAACGGATATGCTACTAACAAAATTTGTAGATTACCTCTTAAATCGCATTCTTGCGGACGAAACATTCACATCTTAACAACAATGACATATCCTTAAGAAAGATATTACTCGTGGATCACATGTGAGAGATTTATTGATAGATTATTTATTATAGTTCCTATTCGTTTGTATGGTTTGAACAGCAAAGGATGGATCGCGCCCTGTATGTACGTTGCCTCCGATGTATTGTTTAAATTATTGAAGAGAATCTGCTTTTCAGACTGTTAAGGACAGCTTAAGTGAAAATGTTTTTTGTCTCGTCGCATACGACTTCATCTGGTAACTAATCGTTCAGAATTACAGCAAGTCACAACCAATACACGAATCTGGGGAAGGCAAGTTATATCCTAAATATATTCGCTAATATTTATACATGTACATATAACACAAAGTTTCCCAGAATCGTCACAGTTCTTCTCGAGCGTGGATACTCGGATTTCTGAGTGATAAGAACGGCAGTTTTTTTCTTAAATCAAGACATAATTTTGTGGAGTTGAGAACTATTAAAAATAAGATGATCTGTTTCACTTTCGGATTACAAATAAATACGAAAAAATCGAGGTCGAGAAAATAGAGAAAATCAAGTGGAAGAAAGTGCGATAGTCCTGGGATATTTTGTAGAGCGACGGCCAGATATTCAAGAGTGCTTAGAACCAATTAGAAGAATCAACGTTTTTCTAATCGCTTCAATATTGTTTTAGATTTTAAACCCGATATTATTTATTTCTTCTGAAAAGTTTAATAAAAAAAAATTGAGTAATCTTTTTCTTATGCCAATTTAAGATTTAATTCAGACATTTGACATGTATTAATTGCTGAAGAGGATTAACACGCGAACGATCAATTTTGCAATTTTTAAGTCATTTACTTTTCGGAGCCTTCAAAATTGCTCTAAACATGATTAACTAGCCGCCACTACATATATATATATATATTTTTTTTTTAATCGAGGTATTTCATATTTATAGTAGTGTACGTGTGTGTGTATATTAAGTGCCCTGTTTCCATCTTCAACGAGTAAAACCTTATTCTTTTTACAACTTTGGTCTATTTAAATTGCAGATTACTAGTCACATTTCGAATATATCTTAAGTTATTTCATATGAATTGTATTAATACAAAATGGACCAAAGATTATCATCACAAGAAAAAGATAAGATTTATTTAAAATTATTCGGGATTAGAAAGATAACAGAGTTTTATATATATATGAAACACAATACTGTCACGTATAAGATATATGTTCGCTACCTTAAATTTCTTTAAACATCAAATAATTGTTGCAATTTAATATTTAAAAATTTAATATTTTAAAATTAAATTTTTTTATATTATGAAATCTTTTTGTTATAGATTTTTTTCTTCAGATAATAAGCTTTGATCGTTTTTATACATCAAGTATATCCTCTTATATTGGTAATAATTCGAATTGATACATTCTGTAGCGTGAGGTATATATTTTGATACACGAGAAGAAAATCACAATGTAATATATAACAAATGTAAGGAAATTGCGCTTCTTTCGGCTTTCCCTACGTGCATAAATTTGAATCCAAGATGAATACTCGAATCCTGGCAATGTAATAAAATGCCAAATTCGTGTCATAATATTTAAAAAAGATAATCCAAAATGTCTTTAACAAAGATTACCTGAATTAAAATAGTTAAGTACACAATGTACCAATTCTAATATTTTTACTATCTCTTATATGATCAACATAATATAGTAACTTGAATGAAAAATAGATCTTGCAAAATGTGTATGTGTATATCTGTATACATATAAAGTATATGTTGTGTATATTAAATTATGAAGATTAAATTAAAAACTTGTATCCTCTTATATGTATAAATTGTCGGATAAGTTTTTAATTGGATCTTCTATCTAATCTGAAATCTTTCGTACAAGTATTCACAAATAAGAGTCCTAAAGAAATATTATGCAAGAATGTTAGCAATTTACTACTTTTGCATATTTGGTTTTATCGTTTTTATCACTATGACATATAAAAATGATATAATCTCAAAAATAAAAATAGTTTTAGATGCGATAATGATTAAAAAAATATTATCATTATGAAGCCAATGATAATGAATAATCAAATTTGCACATTCTATTTATTAAATTTAATCAAATTAATTTTATAAAAAGATATGTATAAACGGCAGCAATAAAAGAATTGAACTTGTTCTTTCTTATTATTTCAGCACTATATATATATGTGATTAAGAATGATCTTATTTTTGTAAATATCAAATAATCACTTGATTGGACATTTACAGCGTATTTTAGAATATGTACAAAATCCAATCCGATTACATACGTGGAACTCAATATTCAATTAAAATTAATTGCCGATTATCTTATACAACAAATGCGATTGCTTTGCAGATACATTCACCTAAAGATTGGCAGTATAACAACTAAGAAATATAGCGTTCCAAAGTTTGATATAGCAATGATAATATCCAGCTTTGCGATCAGTATAAATATACAAAAAAAGACCTTCCGATGTATGGCTGAAGGTGTTGCAACGGCGTAAGAATGTAGCACGTTTGTCTTGTTAGTAACATGCATTGTTTTCATACCTGCGTATTGTACTCTACTGACGTTGTGACTTGTACTCTGTAAACTTTTCCACTTCCTTGAGCAAGTCCTAAAAGTAATGATATTTGTTAACATATGTTCATGTGAAGTTAAATTAATATTCTCATTGTTTCTGTAATTTTTACAATTAATAAAAAGTATATATTTACCTTTGGCAGTGATTTTCTATCATATTTCTGAGCATATTTCCCAACACATCTGCTTAGTTGTACATAAATATCGCACAATACCTCGACAGAAAAGTCCTTCGTTATTTTGACGGTAAAATGCCATGCATTTTCGAGTTCGCTTCTATCAACTGCAATTTTCTCGTTTTCTTCAATCTTATCTCGGCTGGTATCGCTTTCGATGGCGAACGACAATTCGTCCGTGCTTTCGCGCCGAGATGACGAATTCGAATCGCCATTTTCCACTGGTTTGTCTTCCTCCACAAAGCATATTTCCATTTGATCGAGATTATCTATTCGTTGATCTGTGACAGTGCAGTTTTGACTCCCCTTTGAATTTTCATTCTGCGAATCGTTTTCTGAATCGGTATTGTCAAACAATCCCATATGCCCGTTCAAAACGCTATTCGCCTCGGTTTCAAATTCTTGGAATTTTTCTAGATCAATGCTAGTAGTTTCATTATTTAACGATTTATTCGCGACTACTTCGGTAACGTTCTCATCGAAAGCGATCTTCCTTCTCTTTTGAACTTTCTTCACATAACCACGAGCCCAAGCGGGTATTTTACGTTTTCTCGAACTACCGAATTTCTTTCCGTTCACAACAAGAGAATGACTAGAATTTACAGACTCCTTTTTCTCCCCTCGCTCGCTCATGGAAGTACATTCCAATTTGGAATTTTTGTTCTCTTCCTCATTATCACAATTGTTCTCTAAAATTCGACGATTCTTTGAAATTTCGCGACACTTATCCTCGAAATCGGAATCCAGTTCGGCTTTAATTAAAGCGTAAGCATTATCACGCAAGGAACACGCTCGATGTCTTATCAATTTGTCCGCAGGATCCCTGTAGGAAAAGAACATAATGTGTTAGCAACACATAAAAAAACTTATACTCTAGCATTCCATTGATAGAAAGCATGATGACTAATGGGAGTGGTCTTCAATGCGTGATGAATTAGTCACAATGGTGTCTAGCAAAACATCAACGATTATGGTGCGCTCTAAATTGAAAACCACTATTATCTACGGAGCGATAACAGCATTACGGATAAACAGCAAAAAGCTCAACTACCTCTTTAATATTCCGAGGGAGGGCCTATCACGTAAGCTGACATGAAAACACACAATATGAATGTCAGTACAGAAAAAGATAGTATCGCTAGAGAAGAACCTTAAGTTATAGCACAATATCAATAACTGCTTCTGTAACGGAGATAATTCTCGCACAAAAACTCGTATGATTGTTTTCCTCGACCGGCAAGAAATTTCAGATAAATAGCATTTTGATTCAGCTACTGACCTGTCTGGATTATATTCTAGAGCATTTCTGCATATGAGATCAATGTCGTCGAGAAATTCGCGGGCGCATAGATAGCAATTCATATCGATCTTGGTCATCATCGTTTCCAGATCCATAGGCTGCTTTATTATCAGATTATAATCTGGTACTTCTTCCGTGTCCACCGGCTTCGTAAACATAAAAAATCTAAAACACATTGTTCTATTAAATCCTTCTGATACTCTGAAGAAAAAAAATTGAAAATAATTTATACGACACTTACTGTCGATTTCGCGCTAGTTTAGCGCATATTTCTCTTAGGAAAATTCGTAACTCTCTCAGAGATACTTCATCTTTCTCGTACATGATCTGCTTTTCCTCTTCCGTTAGTTTCTTTGGCAACGGATTCGGCGCTAATGGCAGTGTTTCTAAAACCTCTACTTTGTTGCTTTTGATCTGTGGCTGTCTTAGACTCTGAATCATAAAAATGGGTCGGAAAAATTTCATTCTTTGTTCGCTGGTAGGAGTCTTCATGGAATACACCTCCCCGCGTAATTCACTGAACAAACTTTTTAGTTGATCAGGGAGATCTTGATACGTTGCATCACTCGTTGCGAGAATTAAAATTGGCAATGAAGGATCTAGTGCTGCGATGCGACACAGGAAAACTGCTTTTACTGTTTCCGGCACGAGAGGCCACCATTGATTGATCGATCGAATGTAAATTATGGACGGTACGTTCCTAGCCGCTTCGTTAAATACCTGTAATATTTAAAAATTATTAATATTTATCTTTAATTAACTAGAATTATCAGAACAAAATCATTTTTTTTGAAAATAGATAATATTTTCCATCAAAATCATTTTCAATTATAAAATTAAAAAGCTTTGAAACTTTTAGATAAATACATAAATTTAAAAGCTTAGTATAGCAATTATATAACCTGCACGCAAGTTTCTTCCGGTGATCGAGCACTTTCCGCGAACAATGTGCTGACATCTAAAATCTGAACTGGCAAATGTTCCATACAATATAGCAATGCTTGAGCTAAATGAGGTCCCTGACCCTCAGACAAGCTACCACCCGAGATCAATAATCTTGGGCGATGAATACCCTTGGCATTTCTCATTCTATAAAAAGAAATCACACTATATAGATAATTCTAAAGAATATATTTTTTATTAACAATTTTTATCATTATAATGTGATATATGTATAAAAAATAATTACTTTGCCATCGCAGGATTTACACCTTGAGGAAATATTCCTCTTATTAAGTTAAGTAATTCTTCTAATGGGGATGCTAATAGTGATTCCATAAAAGGTTGCAATTTTCTTCCTGCGCATGGAGCTACTCTATGCGATGACGGAACGAGCATAGAGCTTGCTTGCATAAAATCACGTTTTTTTACCTATTGATTAATATAATTATCAATAACTTCTAAAATAAAATTTCGATTATATATTGGTCTTCTTATTACGAAACATACTTCGACTCTCTCCGGATCTAGCAATAATCTGTCGTTTGTCATATAAATTTGTGGATAAGTTCTCCTTAATCCCTGCAAAACTGCCTCAGTGCACAAAGCTCTCAAGTCTGAACCGCAATAACCAGTTGCCTTCTCCGCCAATATCTCTAATAACTGATCAGATGGCGGATTTTTCCATTTACTAACGTGAATTTTCAGGATTTCTAATCTCTCTTTCATGGCCGGTAAAGGAAAAAAAAGTTCGCGATCAAAACGCCCGGGTCTTCGCAAAGCTGGATCGATTGCGTCAATTCTGTTTGTTGCACCGATAATTATAACCTTTAACAAATAAAAAGAAAAAAGATGAAAATTTCTATAAAATCTTTATCCTAACATATAAATCTTTATCCTAACATATAAATCTTTATCCTAACATATAAATCTTCTAATATTACTTTTGTTGGAAAGCTCAAGCTAGCAATAATAACTAAGTTTTAAAACAATCCCAATCCTCCAAAATAAAAGTTGGACAAGAAGCTTATAACTTCTTATAAAAGTTGCAATTGTAACAAAACCAATGAAAAAAATCAAAGCCTACATAGACTGTAGCATTAAAAATCAAGATTTAATTTGTTATAACGTCATCAACGATCACTTTTATTACCTGTCCCCTATCACTGAGACCATCCATGAGTGCCAAGAGTGTGGATACAATACTAGCATGTATCTGATCTTGCTTGGTACTTCTGACAGGTGCCAGACCATCTATTTCGTCAAAAAATATTATGGACGGTTTCATTTGTTGAGCCTGTTCAAACAACAATCTCAATTGTCGTTCCGATTCTCCGACCCACTTCGATAGACAGTCTGCTCCTTTCCTCATGAAGAATGCCATCTTCTTGTTGCCTTGACTGCATTCATTTGCCAGTGCTCTAGCTATTAGTGTCTTGCCAGTCCCTGAAATAGGGATAAATTTTCAAGTCATATAAATAGGAATTAAAACAAATTTTCATTATATTGCACTTTAAAATAATGCAGTTGTTATTATACCTGGTGGACCATGGAATAAGACACCCTTTGGTGGAGTAACGTCATATCTTTCAAAAACATCTGGATACATCATAGGAAAGATGACCATCTCCTTAAGGCAGTGAATGTGGGTTTCTAGACCTCCAACGTCGCTAAATCTAATATTAGTATCTAAGGTAATAGGATTTATATCAGCTTTTCGATCTGGTGGACCACCTTGTGGTATAGCCGATTGTCTGTAAAAAATATTGAATATTTACTAATAAATATTGTGAATATATAGACATTACTACATGTAAACATTTTTTTCGTGATATATAACCTTGCTTTTTTGCCTTTCTTCTTGTCATAACGTTGAGGCTCGGAATCACTGGAATCGGCAGAACTCGTGCTCTTACTTCTATGTTTCCTTCTTCTCATTGAATTGCTGAGAACGCTTCTAAGGGCTCTAATTGAACGTCTAACTGGCTCTACATTAGCTTGAAACCTATCTACAGTAGGCTTTTTTTGACGTAAACTATATTTCCTAGGCCCAGGAGAATCCGATGATTCACTTAAATCACTATCCACCACTATATAAACAAACACATAAACAATATAAATCAATCGTATTATTTATATATAATATATATAGCGCACCTTATTATTTGTATTTTCATATACCGGTCATGATTCTATTCTTATTTTAAAACACGTACGTCTAGCATGCATTCTTCTAATTATTATTACCGATTGTTGCGAAGAATATCACAACATGCCTCAGTGGTCGATGGCTAAGACATTCGCCCCGGAAAGTCGAGAGGTTCCAGATTCGATCCCTGGTTGAGGTGTTATTTTTCGCAACAAATTCTTTATAATATTTGAGGGGAAAAGGGATTAAGATGCTTGTTAGCATCATTATTATTAAATTGATTATCAATTTAATATCGTGATATTACTATTCTTGTTCATCTTAAAAACTGTGTTTCAAGACTGAAAATTTATTCGGCACGCAGTTTGATGAACTTGAGAAATGTATATAAATTCGCATAAGAAACATTAGCACGAAGATCTAGTTTTGACCGTTTTATTATTTATACAATCGTATTATATTTTGGAAGAAAACAAGTATACTTGCATCGTGCTGTAATTTTGACAAACTTGAATTTTCTACTTACCCCTTGGCAGTTGTCGTTGAGCCGTGCGCCTTGTCCTCTTGATGCGCGTGTACATATCTTCATATCCCTAAAAATAATGCAAATAAAAGATAAATTTATAGATTACCATTCAAATGATAAGGAAATAAGCAGAAATTTGCTTACATCTTCGTTTTCAGAATTATCATTGTCATTATTATCTGGCTTTTCACTTTCACGTGAACTATCATCATCCGCCTCTTCTTGCTTTATTTTAGGCTTTTCAGTTTTTTCAACTACATTTCCGCATAATCTAGTTACAGGACCTTCTCTAAATCTGTTCGGACTATCAGACTTTCTTGTTCTAAGGAAACATTTTAACTTCAATTACATTAAATTCTATTAAATACATATATAAGCGTTCGATTAAATTGCATGCCTAGTGTCTTTTTCCTCATTCGTTGGCCTCGTTTGTTCGCTGACATCCTTCTCCGGTTCAGTTCTTTCTTTGAGATCACGATCGACTCTAGCTCGAAGTTCTCTATTATTTTGTCGATCATGTTCTGTTCTGTCTCTAAGATGTCTCGTCGAAGTTTTATTAGGTGGATGATTTTCGCGAGATCTCAAGGGCATGCGGTCTCGGACATCGCGTTTTCTACCAGGGACATCATCTACCATCTCTTTGTCCGAGGAAGAAGGATGTTGTTGAAACATAGGATATCCTTTTAAAGTTTGCGTTCCTGTTAATTTTAATAAACATTTGAAAATTGCAATTATAAAAAAATAGAACATTATAATTAAAATACATTTTTAATACATTTTTTTATTAATTACTCAAATTTTTTATCCTCTAATTCTAAATGTATTGATGCAACTGTGTGTATGTATATATATTTATAAAAAACACACACACTCAAAGTAACGAACAAAACTGTAAATACAGCTACTTTTACTACTTATAAAGTAGTACTTATAAAGTGACTAAAAATTTATATCAATTATTAGTAAAACAGACGCTATATAAATTATAAGAGTACAATGACAGAGCAAGTATAGTGATGCAAAAGTGTAAACATGGAATGCTACTTTTGAAATAAAATAATGATATTGAAAATTTATGCTAATGATACTGAATATTTATTATAAAGTGTTAGTTAAACACTATATAAATCAAATATTATATAAATTATAAAACAAAACATAACATTTTATTTTCATTTATAATAATATAATATAATATAATAACATAAAAAGTATAGAAAGAATGTACACAATATTTACCGTTTTGAATAATCTGTAAAAAAACATATAACTACCGAAAAATTGAAAATTTAATGAATCTATGATTGGATAATTAGATAGAGTACGTATAAATTAGTATAAATTAAACAAATTAGAGACAATGTCTTTAGTATAGTAAATTAACCTATAAAATAAAGAAACAAAAATTATTTGTGATAAAGGATAATTTGCTACAAAAAATTGCAGAAGAATGCAGATTGTCAAATGAGTCTTACAATAGTAGCAAAAATTTAAAAAAATATACTGTGCTATAATATCATGTAAAAATGGAAGATTTTTACTAATTTTTGATCAAGAGACTAAAGAAGAAAAAAAACCAGCTCTTTCCAATATGGATATTAATACAAAAAAAATAATTTATAAATATATATAAAAAATAGATTGTAGAAGATTGAAAATATGTTATATGGTCATATGACATATAATATAATATAATATAACATAATATAATATAATATAATATAATAGTTATATAGTTATATAACATCTTTCCAATCTTCTACAGTCTATTCCTTGTACGTGTTTACAAATTGTTTTCATCAAAATTCTGAAGGCATATTTAAGAAATGTGTTTCTTTCTAAATATTTGCATCATGACTATTAGTTATTCGAAAAACAATAACGCTATAACCTGGTGTAGTTTAAAATAATAATTTCAAAAATATCAAATTGTAAAAAGTAATAGTTTATTAATTAATAGTATTAATTAATAATATAAATATTATTAATGTTTAAAGAATAATTGTTACTAATTAATTCGTTTATCCAATAAAAAAATATATATGAATATATATATATATAATTATATATAAAATATATCTATGTTTCCTTTTTCTTATATAATTTCTGTCTGTATACATAAAGAGAAGATAGTAAACAAAATAAAAAATAATTACAAAATAACTTTTATATTGTTTTTTCAAAAAGTAAAATTGCGATTAGATTATACAATACTATATGCAATTTTTTTAAATTTTAATTTTTATAAAAAAACAATACAAAAATTATTCTTTTAATTCTTTTTATTATTTTTCACATATATAAACAGAGTTTATACAAAAGAAGCAGATACATATATAGACATATTTTATATACAATTATATATAAAATATATATATGTACATATAAAAATGTAATAAAATAATAGATAATAGCAACAAAATAAATCTCAAAAACTTTGGTAAAAAAAAAAGAAAAATTATCTTTGACTAAATTATTCTTTATTCTATTGATTTTTATGTAAAATATGATACAATTCTTCATTATTTTATATATAATTATATAAAAAATATGCATATATATAAATATGGATATATATTTTCTTGTATAATCTTTGTCCGCATACATGAGAAAAATAATAAAAATTAAAAAAATAATTGAAGATAATTTTCGTAGTTTTTTAATAAAAAAATAAACTTTGTAGAAATGTGGAAAATTGTATACTATTATATAATCTATCGTAATTTTATTTTTTGTAAAAAAACAATACAAAAGTTATTTTTGTAATTATTATTCAATTATTCTTGTTTTTTTCTTATATAAATAGTGATTATACAAGAGAAAGAAAACATACATGAATACATCTTATATATGTTTATATATATTTTTATGCATACAAAATTTTTTATCGGATAAGCAAATTTAATTAAATTATATTAGCAAATTTAAATAAATTAAAAATCAATTAATTAAAAATTATCATTAAAATTAATAATTATTACGTTTATTAATATGATATTAATTAATTATATATTAATTAATAAACTGATTATTTTTTATCTTATGATTAATTTCGTTTTTGAAATTACAAAACATATCTTGAATTACTGTCTCAGGATGCAATACTGTTTTTCGAATAATCAATAATCATAATGCTATTTAATCATAATGCTAAAAAAACGAATATTTAGAAAAAAGACACCAATAAATTAATTAAATACTCCAAAATTAAATTATTAAATACTCCAATATGCCTGCGAGTTCAAGACTAGGCATTTCTTTTATACACTTTTTACGTATTACTATAAATGAAAATGAAGTGTTATGTTTTGTGTAATATACTTGTCTTATATCTTAATTTATATAGTGTTTGTTTTATTAATAATTAGCATAAATTTTCATTATTATCACTTTATAGCAAAAGAAACGTTCGGCACGCGTATACGTGCGCATATGTACGCACATGTTCCATTTTATTGAAAATAGTAGACCATTTCAAAAACGTAGCAAAAATATTCGTAAGAAAGTTTCAGACAAAAATTGTATGATCTGAAAGGACATGTAATGGAAATATATAATTAATTTTTGAAAAAATCAATTTTCAAGGTAATATGAAGGTCATCACCAGTTTTTAAAATAGAATTATATAATTTTATCAATTTTTTACATAATATGATGTGTGTGTGTTCTGTTGTGTAATAGAAACAATGGAATATTTTGAAAGTAAAGCAATGACAAATTGACAAAAAAGTTATATTAAATATACACATACACACACACACACACACATTGTGGATAGCTACAAGATCAATAACTTAATTATAAAACAAAATAAATTTTAATTATTAATGCTATATGATGACATAGCATTAGCAGTTAAAGGTTAATTTTTGCTTCATAATTAAATGGCACATTCTTCATCTATATATTAAACATAACTGTTCAGTTGTACCTAGAATCCAGCTTGTATTAAGATTGTCATAAGTCTGCATTCTATTACGTGTACTGCGACGTACACTTAGATTGTTTCTAGTTATATGGGAATTGGAGCTGGAATGCGACCTTAGCTTGCGCAGACTCTTGGGCCGCCTGACGTTCGAGTCCAAGCTGTGATTGCAAGGAAAAATCTCTTCCTCGGTATCCATTGAATCCAATGCAGCATCATCATCTGACATTATCTATGAAATAATTTCAACAACGTAACATACGCATACACCAGACATACATACACTTGTATTTTTAAAGCATGTTTATATACATATAGAAAAAAAAATAAACAATGGGCATGTATACGAAACTCTTTGTAAAAGGCCAGAACGATAGAAGATATTTTTAATTCTTAATTATCTACAGTCCGGATCTTTATTTTCATGAGAATACAAAACACATATTTTATAAAAACATTCCACAAACTGTGTACGAAAGATCATGGATAAATCGCTGGAAAATTATCACACGAAGCCTCGATAAATCTCCAGATGATTTTGTACGACTAAAGTGCATCGCGACACGCCTGAGTGAAAATAAGATAGGCGTAGCACTCGTCTCAACAATAAACAACAAACAGAACCGTTCGCACGTAATCTCCTCTCCCTTTCTCTCCCGTTCTTTCTTTACATTTTTTAGCAATAATATCACTCCGCGTTCAATCAGCGCAATGACGATTACCTTCATCTGGCCAATTCTTATTGCCGCTGCGCGAGGAAAGCGTTAAAACCGCGAACGTCCGTCATATGCGTGGGATAGTGCAGAGCTGCATTCACGACCGCGAGAGACCTGTCCTGTTCCGGAAGAGCGCGAGCACGCTCGGCACGGATCGCCGTTTCCGTGATGTCGAATTAACGCTCGGTCGAGCTCGTCGCCTCCAGCGTCAGGTAGAGTCACGCGGTCGATGTTACTGCCCGTCGAACAACATCAGAGGACCGAGACGGCACGATTCCAGATCGAGTTCAATTGCAAACGTATCATCTGTACGCTGTACACACGTACGCGTCACGCACACATACACAAACGCATATCACATATGACACGCATGCGCACAGAGCACCCAATTCCAGTTTGCGTAACTGCACCGCTGAAATATGACGGCTACGTTCAGCAGGCAAAGCAAGGGGGGGGTTCGATTGTGTACATACAGTGATCGCCACGTGCCTAAACTAATCGCAAAATGGCCACTTTCTCCCCACCGAACTTCTTTGCCTGGTCTCTCATGCTGGGTCTACAATTGAGGTCGCAACAACACCTCATTGTAAAGACCCATCTATATAAAGCCTACTCTACATTGAGAGGCTTTCTACAATAAGCCATAAGTCATAAATCAGAAGTCAGAAGCAATAAATTGATCAATCAAGTATTTTTTTCACATTTGTCTGTAAGAGGCTTTCTACAATAAGCCATAAGTCATAAATCAGAAGTCAGAAGCAATAAATTGATCAATCATAATCAAGTATTTTTTTCACATTTGTCTTGACCGTAACATAAGGCTGTATGAGCCCCGGTCTACAATAGGTGTAGTAAGCCTTAGGCCGATATTTCACGTGTCATACGACAAGGTTTTTCAAGCCTGTTGATTGGCTACAGGACAGAGAGATCCGACAATCTCTCTATCCTACAGCCAATCAACAAGCTTGAAAGACCTTGTCGTACGACACATGAAATATCGGCCTTAAGCCGTAAGAAATTGAGCAATCATATTCATGTTCATTATTCTCTTCAAATTCGATCATGATTGGTTAAATTCTTAAGGCTTATGGCTTACTACACCTATTGTAGACAGGGACTGATTGTAAGGTACTAAGCTGAACCAATCACAGGCTCAGCAGGCTCTTAAGCGTCGTCTACAATGAGCAATAGCAGTATGGATGAGGCTGTAAGAAATTGACCAATCACGGTCGAATGGAAGAAGAATAGTCGATTGTGATTGGTCAATTTCTTACTCTTCAGCCTCATCCATTGTGCTACTGCTCATTGTAGACGACGCTTTACAACCCCATCTTAAGCCCGTATCAGACTAGAGATTGAGATTGAGATTGGACTGGAATTTAACCAATCAGAAGGAAGAAAACCAATCTCAAGTTTAGTGAACTTTGCTTTGATTGGTCAAAATCCAATCCAATCTCAATCTTAATCTGTAGTCTGATACAGGCTTTACAGCTTTACGACCTTATGTAAAGCCCGTATCAGACTACAGATTGAGATTGAGATAGGACTGGAATTTAACCAATCATAAGAAACAAAACCAATCTTTACTTTAGTGGACTTTGCTTTGATTGATTAAAATCCAATCTAATCTCAATCTCAATCTCTAGTCTGAGGGCCAATTTCACCAACGTCGGTTAGACTAACCGACGGTTAATTCCAACGGAATGTCCAATCGCATTTGTCTTTGATCAGAATGAACCAATCACGATTGACACTTTAACCGTCGGTTAGCTTAACCGACGTTGGTGAAATTGGCCCTGATACAGACATTACGGTCATTGTAGAACAGGCTTATGACGCAGCACGCGAGTCGCACGCAGACATGACAGCCAATCAGAAGTGTCAGTAATAACTATTAGAGGCTTTCTACAATAAGCCATAAGTCATAAATTAGAAGTCAGAAGCAATAAATCGACCAATCACAGACAAATGTGAAAAAAATACTTGATTATGATTGATCAATTTATTGCTTCTGACTTCTGATTTATGACTTATGGCTTATTGTAGAAAGCCTCTTACAGACAAATGTGAAAAAAATACTTGATTGATCAATTTATTGCTTCTGACTTCTGATTTATGACTTATGGCTTATTGTAGAAAGCCTCTTACTGCTTCTGATTGGCTGTGACAGAGAAGGAAGATCGTGCTATTATCTGCCTCTCACTCCACGCGTGTCTCTACCCCCACCTCAATCAGCAGTCCAGGGTCACCATGTTGATGGTTTTCTCTGCTGAACGCAGCCATTGTTGCATTCCCAAACTCATCATTAAGAGAGAGACAACGCTTTCCACGATCATATGACGGCTCGAAATCGTAAGATTCGTGACTTCGTCAATGCGGTGATTAATAGAATCGGCTTATTAATGTGATAGACATAATGACTTGACTCATTTTAATTTTAAATAACGATATTACGATGCATCACACGAAGATGAAGTTGGTGCCATGTCATCATTTTACGAAGCGACTTAAGACGATCCGGATTTATGCCGATTGACTATACATATGATATAGAAAAACTTTAATAGGATAGCGATTAATAAATCTTGGTGAAAATAATTCTAGAATTTAAATAAATGCTAATTGTGCTGAATATATAAATGTGAGAAAATTCTTAGTTGGAATCATAATAATGAGTACTATGGGCGCTTCCTAAGAAGATACAAAGATCTTGATCACTTTATGAATTACTTTCGTATTTTGAGTCTTCAAACATGATTTCAATTATGTACAACTTGTGGTCAATGATAGAAGATATTATAGGTAAAAAAAACGCTATTATAGCATTTGGTACATGGATTGCCATTAGAAGTACATATAACACTGTACATATAATACTCTTAATCGTTACATTATTATATTTAAAAAAAACTAATTTGTGACAATGCATGTTTAGATGTATGATATGCCTTGTTTGTATGAGTAGATATTTGATTTTTTTAAATATAATTTTCATGTTAATGGAAGAATGTATTTCAATTAAAGGATAATATAAGATCTGTTTTTTATTCCTGCACTCTCTGAACTGGTACACACGGTGCAATAAGTTGAAGTGAAATAAACATATGTTTACTTCACTTCAATTTATTGCATCATGTGTACCAGTTCAGAGAGTGCAGGAGTAAAAAACAGACCTATAGTTTAATGTGATTTAAAAAATATACTTTATATTATTTTCAGTTCAATACATTGATTTGGACTTTACATTGTGGCTGACATGGCTCTTAATGCCATTACTTATAACATTTCTACTCCCGCTTATAATTGCGCTGTTACTATATTTAACTGCCTTCTTATCATACCTCTACAAGTTACACAGGTTTGAAAAGAATATAACTTATCAGTTATAAACACATGTACATATTGACCATACAATATAATTTGTTAACGTTAACTGTAATGAACATCTCTCATTTATCTTTCATTTATTCAAGCTATTATAACAAAATTTTTAGAAGCAATGAGTGCAAAGTAATGAGTTAGTTTTTAACATATATCTTCAAAATATTCTCTTTTTGACCAAATTGTTTGAGTTCAAACAATTACATGTATTTATATCTATATATATCAAAGAAATACTTTCTTTTCTTTCAGAGTTAGATTAAGAAATGCCTATGGTGAGAGAATTGCATGGCGAGACAAAGCTCTTCATATGATAGCAGCTGTCTGGGATGTACATGGTTGGATTTGGCATGGTAAGTTCCAATTTAATCTGTTTATCACTGGGCATTCAAATTGAGCTATTAACTTTTTAATTAATGATTTCTTAGAGTATATAACACATGTAATTCTTTGGCAGGATATGAAATCGTGGGCTTAGAGAATATTCCACAGGATGAACCAGTATTATTCGTATATTATCATGGAGCTATTCCAATGGATGTATATTATTTTGCATCCAAACTATTTCTATATAAATCAAAACTAATCCGTCTGGTAGTAGATCGATTTTTCTTCAAGATCCCTGGTTGGTCCATATTTGCTGATGTTGTAAAAATTATACCTGGTACACTTCAGTCGTGCTCTGCTATTTTAAAAGAGGGAAATATGCTTGCTATTTCTCCGGGTGGTGTGTATGAAGCTCAGTTTGGAGATTCCTATTATGAACTTATGTGGAAGAAAAGAATGGGCTTTGCAAAGGTTGCTCTAGATGCAAAAGTGGTATGTTCTCTTCAGAAATTTTGTATTTAGCTTCTATTATAATGATTGTTTCCCATTATTAGAGTATAGTTCCTTTCTTTACGAAAAATATCCGAGAAGCATTTAGAACAGTAAGTTTGGGAAGAAGAATATGGCTGAAGATATATGCCAAGACAAAGCTTCCTCTCCTACCAATCTATGGTGGTTTTCCAGTAAAATTGATAACATATGTAGGCAAGCCTATTCCATACGATGGGAATCTTACACCCGAAGAGTTGCAGATAAAGGTAAGTAATCAGGCGAAGAAGCATAAAACACGTATAATTTTCAAATAATATTCAAAAATTTTCAACATTTTCAGGTTGCTAATAATCTTAGAGATTTAATAAAAGAACATCAGAAAGTACCTGGTAACATTACACGGGCTTTGATAGAAAGAATTCGTAAAACAGATTAACGATCTGCTTTGATGTATTTAATGAGTATAATGAGATATAATACTTTAAGAAATTATTTTAAATTAGACTCTCTTTTCAGACAGTAGCATTTAAAAAATAGAGTACATATATATATAAAATAAATGTTTCATTAAATAGACATTTTTATTATTTATATAATATAAATAAGTATTTAGATTTATTTTACATTTGTACTTAAATATATTTGATATTTTAAAAAAGTTTATTTATATATTTTTTATAGAAATATATACAATTCACAATGGAAGCAAAATGGCATGTAATGAAATATAATTACATTATTATTGGATTATATAAATATAAAAATGTATAAATAACAATCACTTAACAGTTATGTGCACTTCTGTAGTCTCATTACTTTGTATTTCCTTGTGTTTGTCGATTTTATTAAAACTGTTTTATTATAACTGTTTTATTATATATATATATATATACATATATATTAATTTTGTAGAAAAGAAGTATACAAGAATTAGGATTGCAACAAATAATGATAAATTTATTCTTAATAAAAGAAGGATACATAAAAGATAAATTGCTTATTATTGTTTTTCTATTATTATTTTATTATATTTATTTATATTTTCATCTTACGAATAGCTATCATTGCAGGGATGTGTACTCTGATTAATTGGTAAATATTAAAAATTATATAATTGAACAATTTTAATTCTTAAGAATATTCTGTTCAGCAAACATTAACAGTTAATAAAAATGATTAATTATGAGCAATTTTATTCATTGAGGATAATATTGATGTAAAAAGAATAATCAAATAAAGTTTTTATCGAGAAATGATCGAAGAATGTAAATATACATTTTGTTTTACATAAATCAGAATTACATTTTAATAAATACTGACCTATTACCATATTGCATGACACGAGAATTTTATTCGTGCTATCGTCATCTAAAATAATAATTATAATTATTTAAGCGCACAAATTTTAATTTATGCTAATGTGAATTTTAATGATGTGTAATTGAGAAAAATTATCATTTGATCGTACATATATGCGTTCCAACAGATAACGATATATAATTTCTTCTTCTAAAAGATTGTTGCATACAGAACGTATTAATGCACTACGCGTAGTAAGACACCACAAGGTAGCCGATTAATTAACTGTTTTTCCATCAGAATAAAATAATGATTGGCTATTACACACACGTCACCTTTTATCGCACATAACACGTTGACGCGGGGACTTAAAATCTCATTGTAGATGAGAGTCTCACACCGACTTATAAAAGTTGAAAGTTGAAATATCATTAGCATTAGCAGAGAGAAACTCCTGACAGGGGAAAAGCTGTTAAAAGTGGCTCGCAACATATTCACACTGCATTCAACGAGAAAGGCGCAAAAACGCAACATGCATCGCAAAACTCGCAAGGCGGATAAGGCGCATYGSAACTCATTCACACTTCATTCGACGCGAAMCGCGAAAAGCGTGGAACCGCATCACGCAGAGCGGAATTCGGTTGGCGGTTAAAGCGGACCGCAACTCATTCACACTGCATACAACGCGAAAGGCGCAAAAACGCAACATGCATCGCAAAACTCGCAAGGCGGATAAGGCGCAT
>JANQDE010000590.1:26428-37801 GCA_037157785.1 Cephalotes varians | reverse complement strand
ACCTGGACAACCTACAATAATTATGTAAAATATATAATTATTATTCTTGTACAATTATATATATGAACATAAATGAAAGGATATTTTAATATATAGTTGAAATTTGGAGCGTTCTTGGAGCAAAAATTAAAATGCGTTTTATGTCAAAACGTACGTGTGGGAGGACAATCTCTAAGATACCAAAGACTAAAAAAAAATTAGTTCATTGAGATTCAAGGGCCAGAAGGGCTTCGCTCAACCGAAAGAAGCAGCGCGTACTGTCACATACGCGAATAAAAATTCGTACCATTACTACCAGCGTTTAATACCAAAATGTACGAGTGCAAGGACAATCTCTGAGATGTCAGAGAGTAATAAAAAAATGGTTCGTTGAAATTCAAGGGCCGGAATGGCTTCGCTCAGCTGGAAGTAGCAGCGTGTACTTGCATCTACTTCTTGCACTGTACACTTTTCCTCTTTTTTTCTTCATGTTACAGAGAAAAGATTGAAAGATGAACGCTGCATAAGCAACTGCAAATGTGGACCTTCCGTTACTTCTCTGTCATATTCACTTAAAGGCCGAAACATTTTTTCTCTTCCTGGTTTGTTATGTGTCATTTATTTAGCGGAACTTGTAAATTCGAATAATTATTATCATACTCAAAGCGCTCATAATTATAAAGTTTTTTTGAAATCTACGAATAAAATATTAAATAACATAAACAAAGAGAATAGTGTCTTTTTATTTAGTCGAAGCGGATCTTGGTGTTTGATATAATATTTTTATATAAACGTCTAGATATATTTCTTATTCTATAAAATTGCGCGCTGATACAGTTGTCTGTGTGACTTGAAATGCAGTACTTATACTGTAAAGCTAAAAAATCTCTTAAAATTAATGCACACTCCCAATAATATTATAATTTAAGTTAATCATCAGTTTATTAATCCTGCTAATATGCATCTTATATATTCCATAATTCCTCCATAAAAAATTTTTTGCAGAAAATGTCACCTCAGTCAGTATTTAAAGAAATTCTTTGACTATTGTCGAGGTGAATGTCTTCTCAAATGGATCACTGAAGTAATATTGTAATAATATTTATCGCATAATCAGTAATAATAAAGGAACGTTTTTTAATGCAGTATATTGTGTATACAATAAAATATTAAAATATCAAAATATAATTGAAATTTACAAGACATTTTAATTTTAAATAATTTAAAAATAATATCAACTGGAAATATGTACAAATATATGTACATAATATGAGCCAAGATTACAAATGAAATTTTCTTACCATATAATATAACGTTTCTTCGCCTCTTCCATAAAATTTGATATCAGAAATATTTGATACGCACTCACAAGTTACATCTGCAGTAACATGAACATCAAATTGTAAAATTTTAGACTTGCAAGGCATAATGAAATAGTATTTTCCAATCTCGCAAGAGAAAAATTTTTCAATAAATAACAATAACGTGTATTCGAATAAGTAAGAAACTTTCTTCTTTTGTTTCTGTGGGAAGATATCTTGACGCTGCGAAGAAGAAAACGGTTAGGTGCAGAATCAATGATACCCTTATCAATGATACCCTTCCGGCTCTTGAATCTCAACGAACTACATTTTTTTTTACTCTTTGGCATCTCAGAAATTATCCTCACATTCGTACATTTTGGCATAAAACGCTGGTAGTAATGGTACGAATTTTTATTCGCGTACGTGACAGTTCGCGCTGCTTCTTTCGGTTGAGCGAAGCCCTTCTGGCCCTTGAATCTCAACGAACTAATTTTTTTTTAGTCTTTGGCATCTTAGAGATTGTCCTCCCACACGTACGTTTTGATACAAAACGCTGAATGTACCGATACGAATTTTTATTCGCATATGTAGCAGTACGTGCTGCTACTTCCGGTTGAGCGAAGCCCTTCCAGCCCTTGAATCTCAACAAACTATTTTTTTTTTAATTCTTTGGCATCTCAGAGATTGTCCTCGAACTCATACATTTTGGCACAAAACGCATTTGAATTTTCGCTCCAAGAACGCTCCAAACTTCAACTACATGCAAAATCTAGTGCAGAACGCGCGTGGCAAAAGACAGTAAACAAAGATTCGACAATGATACGAAAGACCAGAGACCTAGCTCCAACGATCGTGATCAGAATGTTTATTTCGCGTTTTTACTGATGAGGCAAAGGCAAGACACTATTCTTATAATGCTCGAATCTGTAACGCATGTTCTAGAACATGCGAGAAAAAAAGAAGGAACAAGATCGCATACATTTGTTCTCATGGAATCCGTTGACAGGAAGTAATCGTCATGAATAATTTTGTCAGAGGCCGGAATCGACAATCTAGAAATAGCACGTTAATAAATTTAATGTTCCGATGCTAATAACGATGACGAAGACTGTAACTTTCAAGTTTCATAACTCGGAAAGTACTTACCGAAAATGAACTTTATTATAGTGTTTTGAAATGCTCTTGCTATCAGCTATTAGATACTGGAATCAAAAATATGGTATTCTGTTTAATGAAATCGATATGATCTTGATCTAACCGTAACGACGCCACCCAAGGTCAAATCAATGGTACCTTCTTATGTCCCTCATCGAATACAACTTTCATTTGAAAGATTTTTCCGTATCTACCATGGTTTTTGAAAAATCTTAATGTATTATTTAAAAGAGGACACTTTGTATATATAGTTTTATTTTTAAAATTTATTTTATATATAAAATTTATATTTATATTTATTCTTCTAATAATTATATATGTACATATATTATATGTATTAAAATATCCTTTCATGTTTATATATGTATGTACCAAATCCAGATACATATGTATATATTTCAAATATATATATGTCAATCGAATAAAAGATTTAATTATAAAGAATTAAAGAGGTAACAATACAAAATGAAAAAATTTAATTTAAATAAAAAAAAAACTTGTCGCCCCCTCAAAGATTTTTTTGCGAAGACCACTATTTGCAGATCGTTCCAATTAAACATAGCTGCCGCCTCCACAAAATCATTAATCGCTCAATAGGGTATGAATCGGTACGTTAAATATACGAACCAAATCTTCAACATCTCTATAATTCAAAACAAATTAATTAGCATTGACGCTATTGTTTTGCCTCTTACCCTTGACTGGGCGATTAGCAGCTTTGTTACTCTCGCATTGCATCGTCGCTTTCATTGCTCTCGTCACCCTCATCGGCCCAATGATCATCATCTTCGTCACCGCTCCCATCATTCTCATCATCCTTGTCATCGTCTCGAACCGCAGAGAATCTATGTCCATTAAGGCTTGCACTATCCTCTCTCACAGTTGTTCCGCGTTTCCCGTGTATGTAATGGAGGAAATATTGCTGTTCTAACCCAAATGGTAGTAGCTTTAATTTATTTTAACCCAAGTGATAGTAGCTCTAATTTCTTTTAAAAAATATTATCTCATAAAATTGCGTTACTTAACTCAATTCAAATAATATTTATCCAACCCGTGGTTATTACTCAACCCAGATAATATGTATATCATTTGTACAAAAGATATGAAATCAATAAGAAGCGCCAAGTTTCATCTCATTATCTCGATAGTTATTAAATTTCACACGCAGTTCAAAGAAAAAACTGTTGTATCAAACTCAAGTGATATTATCTTTAATTTAAAAAAAATAAAATCTAATCTACTATTTGTATAATATTACTCAGTCCAAATAATATGTATATCATTTGTATAAAAGATTTGAAATCAATAAATGGCGCCAAGTTCCATCCTTATCTCGACAGCTAAATACATAATTGCTATTAAAAAATAAAATTCAAGTGGAACGTAAAAATCCAAGTGATAGTATCTTTGTTTTTATGGATCTTTTCATTCCAACCCAAATGCTTGTAGTTTTAACAGTTCGAATTGAATAAAAGATTTAATTACAAAACATTAAAGAGGTAACAATACAAAATGAAAAAATTTAATTTAAATAAAAAAAATTTTTATGTAAAAAAACTTGGCGCTGTTAAATTTTGAAATAAAAACGAGGAATTTCGATTTAAAAAGAATTTCTTGCATTGTAGTATATTATCAAAGCGAATATACGGAATAGGTTTAAGATATTTAATACATAAGTTTATGTTTAATAATTTATAAACTTTGTTTTTATTCAATGTAACGTTTGCATTAAATTTATTGTTACATAAATTGTCTTGTTGTTTACCTTATTAAGTCTTGCAGCGCCAAGTTTTTTTACATAAAAATTTTTTTTAATTTAAATCAAATTTTTTTATTTTGTATCGTTACCTCTTTAATGTAATTAAGTCTTTCATTCAATTCGAACTGTTAAAAACTACAAGCATTTGGGTTGGAATGAAAAAACCCATAAATACAAAGATACTATCACTTGGATTTTTACGTTCCACTTAAATTGTATTTTTTAATAGAAATTATGTATTTAGCTGTCGAGATAATAGGATGAAACTTGGCGCCATTTATTGATTTCAAATCTTTTATACAAATGATATACATATTATTTGGACTGAATAATATTATACAAATAGTAGATTAGATTTTATTTTTTTTAAATTAAAGATAATATCACTTGNCCATTTGGGTTAGAACAACAATATTTCCTCCAACCAACGCGTAAATTTGTCGCGTTTTTTACTTTTTTTTAAAAAGGTAATTTTTTAAGAAAATTTTGTGAAGATATCATGCATTTTGTAGTGTTCAGATGTTATAATATATATGTATTTATATATTGAATATGTACAAGTGGAATGCATTGATAAAGGATATTCGGACGCACGGAAGGAAGCATTGCGCTATATTGCTCGCTCTGTTGCTTGTTTTCTCACTTGCTCTCTCACTCGCTCTCGGCTCTCCCTTTCTCTCGCTCACTCATTCTCGATCTCGATACGTACATGCCTACGTCACTGTCAGATTCGCTCTCTCACTCGCTCTCGGCTCTCCCGTTTTCTCGTTAATTTATAAGCAATTGGAGTAAAATGACCGTCTTACCTGGTTTATAACTGTTAATTAACAAATTCAGTTAAAGCACCTAATCAATATCGTTATCCGATTGTTAAATATCGAGCTATAAACAATTAAAATGTGTTAAAAATAAAATGATCGTTTTGCCTGGTCTATAACTTTTAATTATCAAATTCAGTAGAAGCAGCTTTATATCGTCGTACGATTRTTATACATAYATTGAGTTATAAACAATTGGAATAAAGTGATTATCTTGCTTAGTTCATAACTGTTAATTAACAAACTAAAACAGCTAGTCAATATCGTTATCCGATTCTTAAATATCATAAACAATTGTTACATGTTAAGATAAGGAGACAATCTTGTTCGGTGTATAATTGTGTGTAAATTAACAAATCAATAAAACCAGCTAGTCGATATTATTATCGGATTATTAAATATTGAATTATAAACAATAAAGGAGTGTTAGAAATAAAGAGATAGTAGTCTTATCTGGTTTATTACTGTTAATTAACAAATTCAGAGAAAACAATTAATCGATATTGTCATCCAATTATTAAATATTGAGTATGTACAAGTGGAATAGGAAGGAAGTATTGAAAAATATTAAATTCATTCTTTGTTGATGTTAGTACTACTATCTTGGTTCATAACTGTCAATTAACAAATTCAACTAAAGCAGCTAGTCGACAGTTATTCAGTTATTAAATATCGAGTTATAAACCATTAAAATATGTTAGAAAAGTAAATGTTAGAAATGAAATGACCGTCTTGCCCAGTTCATAATTGTTAATTAATAAATTCAGAGAAAATAGCTTGTATTAACAAAGTTAGAGGAAGCAGTTAGTTAATATTATCATTCGATTGTTAAATATCGAGTTATAAACAACAATTTGAACGTGTTAGAAGTAATTGCCTGGTTTATGATTGTTAATTAACAAATTCAGCTAAGCCAACTAGTCAATATCGTTATCCGATTATTAAATATCGTCATAAACAATTGGAGTATTTTAAAATAAAGAGTTAGTCTCATTTAATTTATTATCGTTAATAACAAAAAGAGAAAGTCTATATTGTCATCCGATTATTAAGTATTGAATTATATACAAGTGGAATGCATAGAAAGTATAAAGGACATTCGAACGCACGGAAAGAAGCATTGCGCTATATCATTCGCTCTCTTGCTTGTTTTCTCACTAGCTCTCTTATTCGCTCCCTGTTCTCCCGTTCTCTCGCTCACTCTCGGCTCTCCCGTTCTCTCGCTCGCTCATTCTCGATCTCGATACATACATGCCTACGTCACTGCCAGACTCGCTTTCTCACTCGCTCTCGACTCTCCCGTTTTCTCGCTCGCTCATTCTCGATCTCGATACATACATGCCTACGTCACTGTCAGACTTGCTCACTAGCGCCTCTTGCGTCAGAAGTACAACCCAGAATGGGTCGACGATAATAATGATAACAATGACGACGTTTCTTAAAAGAAAATTTCCAGATTTGAACTTTGCGTCGCAATATCTCCGCTCACAGGGCACGTAGAGAAAAAATGAAAATACTTTTATAATATAATTCGACCCCAAGCTATCGATTGCGCCTAATCAAAACTTCATCGGTTCAGCCGTTACTGAGATTCGATAATCACGGGTGCTTGCAACTCGCCGGTTCGCGTAAAGATACACGGTCCGGTCTCGCGACGCTATACATATAGTATAGTAAATTCGTCGCAGAACACTACCGTGTCTCTTGATGCAATTAGAAGCAGCAAAGAGCGAGTTCAGCCAACTGATGAAAGAAGGCGTAATAAGACCATCAAAGAGCCCGTGGGCATTATCACTGCACATGGTGTCGAAAGGGGGAAACGCATGGCGACCATGCGGAGATTACCGGAAGCTAAACGCATGCACCGTTCCGGATAGATACCCTATACCGCATATAGATGACTTCACGCAAACATTGCACAACAAAAAAATCTTCTCGACGGTAGATCTAGTTAGGGTCTACAATCAAATACCCGTAAACCCGGAAGACATACCAAGGACTGCAATTACAACACCATTCGGCTTATACGAATTTCTGTACATGCCATTCGGATTAAGAAATGCAGCGCAAACATTCCAAAGGCACATTGACGAGGTACTACAAGGATTACCACATTGTTACGCATACATAGATGATATCCTGATAGCATTGGAAAATGAGGAAGAGCATCAGGAACATCTGAAACAACTTTTCGCAAGATTAGACGAACATGGAATAAAAATAAATACCCGACAAAATGCATTCTCGGAGAAAAAACGGTAAGATTCTTAGGATACAAAGTCTCGGAAACAGGAACGAAGCCACTACCACAGAAGGTAGAAGCGATCCGCAACTTTAAAAAACCACAAACAATTAAACAGCTACGTCAGTTCCTGGGTATGATAAACTTTTATCAAAGGTTTATCCCAGGAGCTGCCCAAGAGCAAGCAACACTAAACGAGAGGCAGTGATGACAAGAGGAAGTAAGACGAAAGGAAAAAAGGAAATCCAGTGGACAGAAGAACAGGAGACCGCCTTCAGGAACTGCAAGGAGAGTTTAAGCAGAGCAACAGAATTAGCTCATCCAGACCTCGCAGAACTCTTGTTAACGACAGATGCATCCGAAACGACTATAGGCGCAGTGATAGAACAAAGAAACAAGGACGAAACTCAGTCGTTAGCATTCATAAGTAAAAAGTTGAAGGACGCACAAAAGAGATACAGCCCATACGACAGAGAGCTACTGGCGATATACACAGCAATCAAACACTTCCGACACATGCTCGAAGACAGACATTTTGTGATATACACAGACCATAAACCGTTAGTCTATGCATTCAATAAAAACCAACTACAGAGCTCACCACGTCAAACAAGACACCTCGAATTCATAGGCCAGTTCAGCACAGATATCTGTTACATAACGGGAAAGAAAAACGTTGTAGCGGATACATTGTCAAGAGTCGAAGGAATAAGCGAGGCAATCAACATGGAGCATTTAGCGAAAGCGCAGGAACAAGACGAAGAGCTGCAACGAATCCTACAAGACACGCAAACGGGACTAAAACTAAAAAAGGTATCAATTCCAGGAACCGAAGCAGAAATATACTGCGACATAAAAACGAGAATTCCACGACCTTACGTGACACAACCATACAGGAAGCAGGCGTTTGCATCCCTACATGGGATCAAAGGGGTCAAAAGGGTCAAAGCGACGATCAAACTGGTCACAGAGAGATATGTATGGCCAGATATCCGAAACGATTGCAAGAGATGGGTACAAGCATGCATCCCATGCCAAAAAGGAAAAGTTAGTAGACATAACAAGACACCAGTAGAAAACTTTGTAGCACCAACCAAGAGATTTGAACATATACATACGGACTTGGTAGGACCCCTACCGGCATCAAGAGATACCGATATTGCTTAACAATCGTAGACCATTTCTCTCGTTGGCCAGAAGCCATACCCGTAAAAGATATTACGGCCGAAACGATCGCTCATCGGATCTTCGAAGAGTGGATTACCCGATACGGAGCACCTGCTAGAATTACAACGGATCAAGGCAGGCAGTTCGAGGCCGACCTATTCCGACAGATGACCTAGCTTACAGGAACCAAGCATATAAGGACAACGGCCTATCATTCACAAGCAAACGGTCTCGTGGAAAGGTTATATAGGCAACTAAAAGGAGCTATCAAATGCCATGAAACAGAGGACTGGACGACCATCCTATCAATCATCCTGATGGGGATCAGAGCCGCGTGGAGAGAAGATTTGAAAGTCACAGCAGCAGAGCTTGTGTATGGGGAACCAATAAGACTCCCAGGTCAATTTCTGGAGGAACGTCCGACAAGCAGCCCTGACACCTTAATTGGGAAATTCGGGAAAATTATGCAGAAACTCTGACCAAGGATAAAAAGACACGGAACACAACCAACGTTCGTTTTCAAAGACATGGCCAACACTGCAAAAGTCTTCGTCAGGCAGGATACTCCAACAGGAGCACTGCAGCCACCATACGAAGGGCCTTACGACATCCTGAGCAGAGGAGAAAAATGGTACAAAATAAGAATCCGAGGAAGAACAGTAAGGGTAACGATAGACCGACTGAAACCAGCATACACACTAACGGACGACAGAGAGACACTCCATAAACCAAAGGGTATAAGTAGCCGCGCTGGAGCCCTCAAAATCACTTCGGGTCCTGCAGAAATCGGAATAACACTGAATCTACAGAGATCTATAACTGATTGTACCCGTACTAAAAAAAAAAGCGAGTCAGCCAAGCTGCCGCCGTACAAAGCTGAATACTCCTCGCTGAGGGACGGCCCGCCGGCGGAGGACAAGTGGAGGCTCACCCCGCTGGACCTCTCACCGCCAAGGCTGTATTGTCCACCGAAGGAGATCCTGGCCATCTGAGACATTAGAGTCCGGAGACGTACCTCGCCTTTTTTGGCGACCACTGACACGCCTCCCGGAGGAACACCGTCTCGACGAACGGACCGGGTGCACCATGGTATCCAGTGCCGACCGCAGACCGCCACACAGATCGTGCAGCGGGGCTGGGAATCAGATAGTGACGACGAGCGACCACAGCCACGGACAGTGGAAAGAGGCATACAGGTGGAGGTCCACGAGCAGACCAACAGCTCTACGCAGACGGAGCGATCACACACGCCCTCGAGCACGCCACCGGGATTGCAACGTTGGGGCGACTCACCATCACTCGGCCTCGGCTTGAGTGGAGGCCGAGGAAATAGCTCCACGCAACAATCGGCCCTTATCAGGACCACCATAAACTCACGAACATACACCGTACATACTACACAACGCTCATTGTATATACAGACACGTACATCTTGTAAATAGTCATACACTCCTTGTAAATATACCATAAATAAAGACCCATTCTTACTATCGGACCGAGTAATCATTTAAAGAAGACGCAGAGGTGCCCCTTCACCACATCCTCAGCGGAGGCAAGCGCGCCTCATCAGTCTTGCGTCTTTTTCTCGTCCTTCATCTTTTCCTCGTCTTTCGCCTCTTTTCCCATTTCTCATCCTTCCGTCGTCTTTCTCTCACCCTTCGTCTTTTCTTTGTCTTACGCCTCTCTTTCGTCTTTCGTCTTTTCTCCCGCCTCTCGTCCCTCAGTCGTCTTTCGTCTTTCTCTCACCTTTTCGTCTTTTCTCATCTTACGTCTTCTTCCTGAATGCTTTCCGGTATCTCTTCTCGATTCGCTCCTGTCCCGGCTGAGCATCCAAAATTTATAAGATCTTGATGGTTATAATGATATTAAATTAAATCTCCAGGACTTTAGTTTGATTTAGATTCATAAGTTTTATAGAAACAGAAAATACAAGATTAAACTCGCTCGCGGACCAGAGCTATTGTGCCTTGTTTAACGACCAAGGACTCTTTATGTTATTCTCACGACGGACTCTGAGGAACTGACTGATTGCCAATCGACGCTCTCATCTGTCTTCTTGACGTAATGCCCCTCCCCCTCCTTTTCTCAATTATAGCATCTTGGCTTTCACATATTAGTCAGTATAAGCGGGGCTAGAGCTCAAATTCGATGTTTAAACAAATAGCGTTCCTATTCTAATCCTACATAAATATAGCAAGAAATATAGCATAAAATAAGGATATAAGAAAAATAAGGACATCTTAAGTAATATGATTTTTGGCAATCCTCTCTAATATTGTTGCGCTTGCATATGTTCTCTCGTGCACTAGACATTCAAAGCACACACGTAGCAATTGCTTACTTGCTTTTCCAAAGAAGGATAAATATAGATATAAAAAGCATCTTTAAGATCAACTGCAAGAACACAGTACTTTTATAACAACGATAATTCTTTGCTGATGTTACGTCCTGAGGACTCCATGATTTCCTCCTTTCAAGGACGGCTAATAAAATAATCTATTAAAATAAGAAACTCGTGCGTCAGCGGTTATCTATCGGCAAGCGGGCAATAAGCCTGATAGAGTTTCCCTTTTATGATTGTTTATCTCGAGTAGAATTTCCCTTTTATTTTCTGTATGTCGGTTACCTCATATGCATATGCCAAACGGAACCTTCCAGAAGAAACCTAAATAAACGAAACTAAATAAGAGCACGATTTTGCAGGTCTCGTTTGATCCACATGTAAATAAAACTGGCACCAAGACGTGCCAAGGACACTGAATATACAAGAATAACAATAAAATAATATCTAAATGTGAAACGGAAAACATTTTTTTCAAGCGAAATCGAGCATTAATATGGGACGGTGAAATCGTGTCAACATACAGGGTGAGTCATTTTAATCTATGGACCCGAATATCTTCCAAATTACGGTATCTACAAAAAAATGGTTTAGATAAAAGTTGACCA
>JANQDE010000590.1:4651-19296 GCA_037157785.1 Cephalotes varians | reverse complement strand
GGACGTTGACCCATATTCCAGAGCCATAAAAGTGCGTTCGACTCGCAGCACGCGCCTTTGTGCGTATACCTGCGAGACAGTTACTGTTTACGTCCTTCCATACCTCCTCCTTCTCTTTCCTTCCAACTCGTATAAATAAAACCTTCGGGGTTTGGACGTAACACTGACAAAGCAAACATTTTTATTCAACTCGGGAGTTCTAGAATTACTTTAAACGTTTCCGTTATTGAAACATTATTAATTTCTTTTCCTTTTAAATCGCACACTCGAAGCAGCTCAGTAAACAATATTTCGGATAGCGTAAATATAACTATATAATAAAATTACGATGCAAAATATAAAATCTTTCTTTTTAAATTGATAAAAAAATTTCAATAACTTAAATTTTTGACTGATAAACAGTTCTAAATGTGAGAACATCTCTTTAAAACAAAATCTTATTTTTCAAATTTTTGTTAATATTTCAGAAAACAATAAAAAATTATTCTAAAACAGGCCTGGCCACGCGGGCGCCCACGGAGCACGCGAGGAGAAGAACATGCTCCCTCTTCGCTGTCTCTTCCTGTCTTTCCTTTCAGGCCCCACGATTCACTTATCCCCTCCATATAGCGCTCTTCCGCAATGATACTTGGATTGCATTCGGGGAGCGCGCTCTCAGCGCTATCACATCATTTTATCCTTGTTTTACGTCTAATGAAAGATAACGATAGCTCTTTTAAGCGCGCTCCCCGAACACAGCCCAAGTATCATTGTGGGAGAGCGCTATATGGAGGGGATAATGTGAATCTAGGGGCCTGAAAGGAAAGACAAGAAGAGGCAGCGAAGAGGGGGCATGTTCTTCTCCTCGCGTGCTCCGTGGACGCCCGCGTGGCCAGGCCTGTTCTAAAAAATGTTAAACACAAAAGTCAATGATTTTTTTATGACAACAACATGAAAAATTTAATAATTTTCAATTTTCTTAATTTTTTAGAAAGTTAAAAAAAAGTTTGATCCTAAATATCATTTATCAGCTAAAAATAAAAAAGTAATTATACAGATTAGAAACACCGCGCTTGATATATGATGTCAAGATCATGATTCTGAGTAACTTTGCCTTAACAGCTAGGTGGTGGTCTCTTATAGTTTTTGAGATATTTAGACTTAAAAATAAATTTATGTATAATAATACATCTTTCCAGTAAATATTTAGAAAAGAGGAGCCATCTCTAATGACCTCACTTTGATATGTTGTCGAGGTCGTGACCTTGAATGACCTCTACCTTCACAATTTCCATAATTGTACTGTTGTACGTGGGTTTCGACTTTCCACGCGAAGCGACTGTCATCCTCCCCTCCCCCCTGCTTTAGGGGGCACACGACTTCTATAATTGTACTGTTGCATAACTGTATTAATGCATAAAGTCGAAACCTACGTGCAACAATATAATCATGGAGTCGTGTGTCCCTGAAACAGAGAGGAAGGGGAGTGAGAGTCACTTCGCGTGGAAAGTCGAAACCCACGTACAATGGTACAATTATGGAAATTGAATGTATTTTAAAGCAGGACTTTTCATGCGAAGCAAAAATTTAAGTGCCAGTAGAAGTACATACTGTCAATAATTCAAAGTTGAGGTCATCGAAGTTTATTTTCTAACGGAAAGATATACCACATAAATTAGACTTTTAAGTTTAAATATCTCAGAAAATATAGAGACCACCTAGTTGTTAAGGCAAAATTACTCAGAATCATGACCTTGACAACATATGTCATGGGCGCGGTATTCCTTAATCTATATAATTACCACAAAAAATTGCTATGTGATTACATATACTTTTATTCTCAAAACTTCAGATTTTTAAGAATTTTAAATTCCAGGGTGCCAAACCTTTTTTATAAGTTTATTAATACTTACTTTGATCTTTTCTCCTCTTTTACGTAAGATGTTTTGAACCTTGTTCAAATTTGTCCTTATTTGCAAATTTGGTTGCTTTGACAAAACATCACGAAGGTTCATATATAATTTCTCAGTATCCTTTAGTTTCCTTTCTTTATTAATCATGTTAGTAGACATTTTTAAAATACGTTTCTGCAGTGTTTGTACTTTTTTAGTAAGCTCGAAAGTAGTAGGATCTGTACCCTAAAAATAAAAAAACATGTCAATAATAATCAAATATTTGAAAAATAATATAATTTACTTGATACTAAAGATTGCGGGCAAAAATCGAAACTGCATAGACTAATTATTTATTGTTGTTAAAATAATTAAAGGACATGGCACGCTTGCCTTTCGAGGATTTGGAAAGGGCGCCTTGATGTGTTCGTCGACAGGACTAACTATCCGCTTTCTTAAATATGTACTTTATATTAAGCTTTTATGTACAATATATACAGTATAATGTGTAACTGGTGTTTGTGGACGTGTACGGGTCTTGTATGTGTGTTCTTTTATGGCCCTGAAAAGAGTCCGACATTTCCGTCCGCAGCTAAGCCTTCTCTCTCCATTCGATAGATGACACAGTGCTGGTGTACTTCCTCGATCCCCAACGGCGTAATATTGGTAAAGTGCCTGTTGGAATATAAGACCGTTCGGACGGGCCTACGGTCTGCGTTGAGTGCTCCCTGGTGATGGACGCCTCCACTTGGGTGCCAGTAGAGCAGGTGTCTCCGTGTGTCCGTGCCTGGTCTTCACTCCGTGCCTCCCACTCACTTTCCGATTGTGCGGCCTGGGAGGTGGCTAGGCAAAATACTCAGCTTGCACTGAACTCCACGGTGGACTCGGACCAATCCCTTCGGTGGAATCGCTCTGAGGCGAGAGGAATGTCGGAGGTTTCCAAAAGGGAGAAGTGAGCCTCCTCACCCGTATGTCCCACCTTGCCAGGAGCTCTTTCAGTGGCCGGGACAGTCGAATCGGAGACAGCTGGAAAGGGATGAGTTTTCATCTGGTCGCGACAGCTTCCAGAGAATCTGAGCTGTCCGCTGGCGGAGTGACCGATTGCGTCGTCCTAGACGGCAGCAACTTGGCTCGTATAGGTACAATCCTGGTACAATAGTAATCGTACCCTATTACTGCTGAATCCGGAGTGGAGTTAGTCGCCAGCTGCTTCTTATAGTAGTCGTCATCGCACTTTGCATACGCGAAACTGCGGCGCGCGAGCTCTCTATTGACAGCACCTTCAAGGATAGTAGCTCGTCGGAGCGTTCGTGAGAGAAGCCATTGTGGGTGGTACTTTCGGGAAGTACCATGCGCCTGTATACGCGGCGTCCTACTCGCGCTGTTTGCGGGCTGCCTATAGGCAGGCGCCCAATATTCATGTGCGATTGTGATGACCGTCACAAGACCCCCCCATAGTTGATGGAAAGTCTCCTTCTACAGCTGAAAATAAATTGGAGATTTTGTTGTTCTCTCGCTCCTTGTTGTTGTTTCCTTCCTTCTATGTTGGTTCGCGGAATGCCTTCTTGTCCTCTAGCAGGATGTACGCTAGTTTCAGTCTGTCTATCGAGATTATCACTATTCGTCCTCTGATTTTTATTTTGAAGGTTTTCTCGCCTCTGCTTAACACTTCATACGGTCTTTCGTATGGTGGTTGCAATATCCCTGTCGGCGCGTCTTGTCTAACAAAAATTTTCTGTGCTTTAGACATCTCTTTAAATACGATTGTAGGTTTTTCTCCGTGTCTTTTTACGGGTGAAGTCTCTGCATTAGCTTTCACAGTTTCCCTACTATCGTATCTGGCGTGCTCATCGGGTGTTCTTCCAGAAATTGGCCCGGTAGTCTGATTGTTTCTCCAAAGACTAGCTCTGCTGATGTTGCCTTTAGATCTTCTCTCCAAGTTGCCCATATCCTCATCATTATCATTGGTACTGTCATCCATTCTTCCGTCTCGTGGCACTTTATTGCGGCCTTTATTTGCCGGTGTAGTCCCTCTACTAAATCGTTTGTCTCTGAATGGTAGGCTGAATGGTAGGCTGTTGTCCTGATATATATTGTCCCTGTTAATTACGCTGACGGAAAAGTTTGGCTTCAAACTGCCTGCCCTGGTTGGTGATAATCCTTGCTGGAATTCCGTACCGCGTCATCCATTTTTTAAACCGTTGGGCGATGGATTCCGCTGTTATATATTCCCTGATGGGAATTGCCTCTGGCCAGCGAGAGAATTTATCTATTACTGTTAGGCAGTACTTATATCCCATCGACGTCGGCAATGGTCCGATTATATGTGTACCGATGTGGATATGCTCGAATCTTTTGGTTGAAGCGATAAAGTCGGCATCTTATTATGCCTGCTAACTTTTGACTTCTGGCACTGTATGCATGCTTGTATCGCGTGCAGTTGCTTCGTATGTTTATCCATGTATATCTTTCCGTGATTAACTTGACCGTTGCCTTAACTCCTGGATGCGCCAAACCATGCAGGGATAAAAATACCTGCTTCCTAAATGGCTGGGTTACATAAGGTCTCGGTTTCTTCTTTGTAGTATCGTAATATACTTGTTTGTCCGAGCCTGGAATCGGAATTTTCTTTAGTTTTATTTCTAGTTGTTTCTCTTCTAAGATCTTTCTTCGTCTTCTTCTGATGCCTCCGGTAGTGTCTCAATTGATTGCTCGGTTGATTCCTTTTATCCTAGTGCATCTGCTACTATGTTTTTTTTCCAGTAACGGATGTCGGTTGTAAACTGGCTTATAAACTCCAAGTGTCTGGCCTGCCGTGGTGAGCTTTGCAATTGATTCTTATTGAAGGCGTATATTAGAGGCTTGTGGTCCGTGCACAATATACTACAAATTGTCTGCCTTCCAACATGGCGGATGTGTTTGATGGCTGTGTAGATTGCTAGCAGTTCTCTGTCGTACGGCTATATTTTTGCTGTGCCTAACTTAATTTCTTGCTCAGAAATGCTGGCTGTGCTTTTTCCTTGTTTATTTGCTCCATTACTGTTCCTATAGCTATATCTGACGCGTCTGTCGTCAGTATTAATTCTGGATCGGGGTGTGCTAGTTCCGTAGCATGTTCGAGGCTTCATCTGCAGTTGTTAAAGGCTTCCTCTTGTTCCTTTGTCCAGCTTATCTGTTTTTTATCTTTATTTTTTTGGGCCTTTTAACATATCATTTAATATTGCTTGGCTGCCCCTGGGATGAATCTCCGGTAGAAATTTATCCCCAGGAACTATCGAAGCTGTTTTATTGTTATCGGTATGCGGAAGTTTTTTATGGTTTCCATTTTCTCTGGCAGTGGTTCTGTGGCAGATGCCGATACATCGTATCCTAGGAATCTAATCTTGTTCTTCCCCAGGACGCATTTCGCTGGGTTAATTTTTACCCCGTAGTTGTCCAAGCAAGTAAAAAGTTATCTCAGGTGTTCTTAGTGGTCTTTTTTGTTTCTTGACGGATGTCGTTTATATAGGCGTAATAATATGGTGGATCTTACAGTACTTCATCTATGAACTATTGAAATGTTTGAGTTGCATTCCGTAGTTCAAATGGCATGTAGAAAAACTCATATAATCCGAATGGTGTCCTAATGGCTTATAGGACATCCTGAGTTTTTGGAACATCCTCCGGGTTTACTGATATCTGATTGTACGCTCTAATCAGGTCTAATGTTGAGAAGATCTGCTTGCCGTATAACATTTGTGTGAAGTTCTCTATGTGAGATACCTGAATACCTGTTCGGTATTGTGCGTGCATTCAACTTCCTGTAGTCCCTGCTGATCGCTATACGTTTTTTCCTTTCGGCACCAGTGGAGTAGTGATGCCCACGGACTCTTTGAAGGTTGGATTATCCCTTCTTTCATGAGCTGGCTGAATTCGGTCTTGGCTGCTTAGTATTTATCCGGGGCCAATCTTTTCGGGCGGCATGCCTTTGGCTGATTGGTCGTTGTTTTAATAAAGTACAGAGTTTTGCTTTTGTCGCTTTGTTGTTCTTGTTGGTTTTGTTATTTCTGGGAACTGTGCTAGGATTTGATGATACTGCATCTGCTCGACGGTTTTCACGGACTGCGTACAGCGATTAAGCCTTGTATTGCTAGTTCCGTTTTCCCTATCACTTTTTTCCTTCTTATGTCAGGCAGCAAATAGTAGTGTGCTAAGAAATCTGCTCCGATGATTGGCTGTAGCACATCTGCGACTATAAAACACCACGGAAATTCTCTCCTTAAGCCTAGATTCAGCTGTAACGTTATCGTTGATGGGAAGTGTCAGGCTCTAAATCCCACTCGAAAAGGTGCTCTCCTAGGCTCTTGATAACCTTCATGGATTCTCTGGGGTTAGAGCTGTTTTTGCCTTCCGTTGATCAAATAATGGAAGTATTGACAGTAGTACTGACAGTATTGATTGACAGACGGTTGAGCCGGAAACGAAGATCAGTTTCCGAAAGTAACAATGAACGAAAGACAATGTGAGTTACTCTAAAAGGGACTTGGTGAGCCCTAAGAAGTCTGGTGAAGCCCCAAATCGGCCATGTAGCCGCAATATAAATATATATAAATATATCCGCGCTCCTATACTGGGTGCAAATCAGTCCATGCCGCTCAAGTCGCGACTATGTGGAAAGGCTAGACTTCGTCTTCGAATGCGCGACTTGTGCGGCTCCTTGGGTTTGAGATAGCTGTCGCGTCAAAGACTTATGACGTGGTTAAGCCATGCACGGGTTGTGATGCGAACCAGCTTGTCCAACTTAACTCGAACTCAACCTTCTCACGGTCCCGCCATGAAGTGCCAGTGTTGAACCTTTTTGATTATAGCATCCACCCACAGTTTGTGCAAATGGAGTTTGCACAAACTCCAGGTGCCAACATCCAGTTATTCTCTTGGCAAGAGAAAAATGGGAACCCACATTTCGGACTGGATGGTCGAGCTTGATGACTCGCTGATGATCAGAGTTACGTCGTCCGAAAACTCGACGGCAGGGCGTAGGAGAAATAGAGAGTCGTTAGAGCATATAGTTCTCTTCCCCTCTAATTTCTGCAGCTGCCTATGGTAGTCCTTTCGCCATACGCGGGCATTATGCATATTCGTCACTAATGGCACGAGTGCCCTGTGAGTTTCCTTTGAAACGGGTGTGGATCGCCGGGCAGTTTAGGCAGGGCGTGAACTCGGGTCGGAGCCAGACGGCATACCTTCCCGTGGTTCCCCGTGGGCGTGGCACGCTTGTCCCGGTAGTGCGGCATCTCGGTTACTTGCGTTGGGCACATGCCACGGCTAAACTGCCGCCGCGCAAACGCTGCTGAGTTTTTCCATTGCCCGAGCCTTGCGGTCTCGAAAGATGGTTACTAAGATGGATACCGTTGCGTATGCCGAAAAGGCGAGGAAGCATGAGCGAGCCGCTTTCGAGCGCGTTGCCCCTTACACCAAATGTAACGTTATCATTCCATAGGTGGTTATTACTAATCCATTGGCTGCATATAATTGGTACGGTTCTGTTTTCACTCTATGTTGTCTATGTTTTTGTGGAGGATATAAATCGGACTCGGTATCTATCAGGTATCTAGTCCCTGTCGTTTTGTCCATAATGTAAAGGCGGTTGAACCTCGGGCTGTTGTCACCTGCCGCCGCTAATGATGGCTTTACTCGTTTTCCTTTTTGAACATACACGGTTGTGTACATTTCTCGGCTTCTTCCAAATCGTCGGTGGAAATAGCACATTCCGTCTCTTCTTGGAGTCTTACTTCTGTGACACTGAATATTTAAGAATAACAATAAATAATAGCTAAACGTGAGACAAAAACAAGTGAAATCGAAGCATTAATATGAGACGACAAGTACTGTGAAATCGTGTCAACATATGCAAGAAAGGACGAATTCATAAACTTTTATTGGAATACCCAATAATTTCCAATCCCAAGGGACAATAGAAACATGCTCTATTTATTTTAAAACATGTGCATTCGTGTTTCCTGCAATCTTTAATAAAAGAGAAATCGCCGACAAACAAAAAATGGATGATTCAAATAATATTTCTGAAAGGTCCCACGAGATTCATCTTGCCCTCTCTTCAGAAAACGGGGCGGGCAAGTGAAGATCCGAACTTGCCAATAGATGATCGTAGAAAAATCATACTGCCCTACAGACCATGACGAAATACCAATAAACAAGCGTGTGATAGGATTTACGTTGCGGGTGGAGTCAAACTAATGTGAAAACTTCCAACTAAATTTGGGAGAATCTAAAAATTTGATCACGAAGGAAGGGTATCCTACCAACCAAAACCTTGGAAACAACCAACTTAACCCATCCCACAAGAAGTCCATCCTAGAAGACTCCTATATAAACCACGACATTTTGAGCTCAAACACACAATTTCGTCAACACACAATTCCGCTAGTCGAATTACACTCACCTACTACTCCAGTCAGTCATTACTGAGTATAAGTGAATCTCAAGAGATCACCTGGCAGCTCACCGGGTCTACAACTATAAATTCCACGTCGTAAGGCCAAGGAAATCGCAGAACACTTCTCGAGGTCCAACCACTGCCAAACAGTAAGTCGCAACACGTATTTATATATCTAAGCAATTCGCGAAGTACCTCCGAATTTTGGAACGGTTTTTCCCTTAGACTTCGCAGTCACTATTTGAATTATCCGCTCTATCACTCCTCCTAATACTAAATACTTAGTAATTTGATCCCGAAATCATAGAAGTTAATCTACACGGTGGACTCTTTATCTTTCTATTCACCCACTCATAGAAGTCAACCTACACGGTGGACTCTTATCCTTTTTTATCCACCCAGTCTATTTCTTCCTTTTTGTTAATATCCATTAGAATGTTTGAGCAAAACACTTACACTCCCCGAAATTTAAATAACCTTTTATTTCCGATTTTATAAGTCTTTGAGAAAAGTAAATCTCAATAAAATGCAACCACTTCGATTACCTCCAATAATGTTTCTTTAAGTATCAGTAAATCGACGGAATCAACTGAATAGGCTGGCCCTATATGTTTATTAAAACGAATTGGAATATTTGGAAATGTTAAATGAATTATCACATTTCAGTTTTCCTTCCTCATTCTCCTATCTTTTATAATTTCAATGCTATTTTTTTGAAGTTCTTTCCTTTTTCCTCAATCACCTTTTCGAAGATAACAGCCTACGAATGAATACAAGTATACATGAATATATTTTTTCACCTTACTTCGCTCCGCCCGTACTCTTTCACACATTTACACATAAATACGTTTGTAAAAATCGCCTGATTCTCTGATAATGTATTGCGGTTACTCAATAATTACTTACATTTCATATTAATTGTTTTACTCAATAAATTTTAAACGTTAGCGAAAATCGTTCTCGCTTTTATTAATTAAATCTAACGACCTCGCCTTCTTTTCCTTACACTCGAAGATCGCACGTGGTCCAATTCCGAGTTAAAGAGATTAAGTTCCTTGACTCGAATTAGGACCGACGATCGCACTGCTCGTGGAAAAAGGTGTTATAGCGTCCTTTCGAAACGTTGACTCATATTCCAGAGTCATAAGAGTGCGTTCGACTCGCAGCCTCTGTGCGTGTACCTGCGAGACACAGTTACTGAATACGTCCTTCCATACCCCTTCCTTCTCTTTTCGTTCTAATTTACACGAAAAACCTTCGGGGTTTGGACGTAACATATTGTTACGAGTGTCTCTGCTCACTACATACTCACTCACACACTCGCGCGGAACCCGCGCGAAAGAAAGAGAGACGTAGCGTAACTAAAAGAACTGGACTTTATTAAATCCTCGGAAAGAGATACAGAGCGTACCGCGGCACGTCCGCACGCTCAGGAGTCAGGCGTAATTCAATATTCAAATTTGTTTATTTATTTCCTTGACGACGACAGATTACAACCGCTCGCCGCCAACTCGCTCGGCTCAGGAAAGGATATACCGGGCAGCATTCGTAACAATATGCTAGAAACAACAAATCTATATTTGAAACTGTATGACTGGTACTATATACCTATGTCTGTCCACAAGATACTTTTTCAGGGAGCAAAAATCATTGAATCCTTCATATTTATTCCTATAGGCCCATTATCAGAAGAAGCCCAAGAGTCATGCAACAAAGATTTAAAACATTATCGTGAGTTCAATACTCGAAAATGTAGTAGGTTTAACACAAATGAAAATTTAACGCATAAACTATTGATTTCATCAGATCCGTACATATCCAACATGCGACAGAAACCGAAAAAAACAAAGCTAGTGATAGATCCAGACGCGAAGAATTTATTGATTCTATCAGAAGAATGATCTTGTCTTTTCTGGCCGGATCAAGCAATGATCTTCTCTTCATTGGATGGGTATTAACCGATCTGACCTTAATTGACTCAATCACTGATCTTGCCATTTACCGCCTCCGACTTGGGTCCGAATTGGGTCTTGAATCCAAAATGCAATGTACAAGATTGAGAAGGTTTTATATATACATGTACATATATTGTACGCGCGCGCGTGCGCGCACACACACGCACATACACGCACGCACACGCACAAAACGGATTTATCAATCCATTTAAATACATTGTACGCAATTATTCGGCAGTCACAGTTTACTTTCAGGAAAAAGTCCATATATTTATATGTATTACTAATTCCTAACAATATTTTCTAAAAATCGGCCACAAGGGATCTCTTACAAATTTTAAGACGATTATTTAAAAAAAAAAACATCAAAATCGGTTGAAATCTGAAGGTTCTAGATTTTTATGAAACAACGCATGTTATATGACCCAACTGTGCATCAAGGTGCTTTATTAATGTGAGTTACCTCTCACGTTGGAGTGTTTTATCATGCTATTAATGTTATAGTACACATTATGTACATAAAAAATGAACTAAAAATAAACGCATTAAGAATTTAATGAATCAAAAACGTTTCTCTGAACATCAACGCAACGTTGTAGCCAAAAAACGTAATACTGAATCAAACTCAGTAACAAATTTCTAGTAGCTTTTTGACATGCTTGTGATATTCGTTTTTTCATGTCATTGGGGACCAACAGGATATGAACTTGTATGGAACTTTCCAAAAAAAATTTGCGGCGAAATCTAGTGCAGAACGCGCGTGGCAAAAGACAGTAAACAAAGATTCAACAATGATACGAAGCCAAAGACCTAGCTCCAACGATTGTGATCGGAATGTTTATTTCGCGTTTTTACTGATGAGACAAAGGCAAAACACTATCCTTGTAATGCTCGAGTATCACGCACGTTCTAGAACACGTGCGAGAAAAAAGAAGGAACAAGATCGCATACATTCGTTCTCGTGGAATTCGTTGACAGAAAGTAATCGGCATAAATAATTTTGCCAAAGAGACCGGAATTAATCCGGAAATAGCACGTTAATAAAGGATGAGGGTCCATAAGGGCCGATTTTGGCCTCCTCTGAATTTGACCAAAACCTGTTGGAAAATGTTTTTTAATGTTAAAAATAGATTTTTAGAGACATTCGAGCCTAAACGGAACTACCCAAGGTTTAGGGGAGGTCATCTGAAGGTCAAAAAGAGCGGATCACCAATCTCGGAAACTGCGAGTCTGAGACAAAAATGACCTTTACAAAAATTGTAGGATTTCAAACGAGCACTACATCAATGACCTTACTCTTACTTGACCTTCAAGGTCATTTGAAGGTCATTTTCCGATTTCTAATAGGAACCCCCACGTTTTACACCGGAAATGAAAAGGGCGGAGAATTTTACGAGAGAATATGACTCTTGCTCTTGATATAAGAAAGCAAGGTCATGTCAAGGAGGGAGCTCAAAAGGAGCAGACCACCTACCACGGAAATTGCTAGTCTAAGACAAAAATGACCTTTATTTCTTGACCTTGAACTTGGCCAATTTTCATTTTCTTCCGATCACAATGAGCTAGTTGATATAATTCATGAAGCTAAAGACTGAATCGTCATGTAATTATTACTGTCGGCATTAGCGTTATCTAATGTGATTTAGTGCATCGTGCAGATGTTACGGATACTCCAAGTCAACCTCGAGATTGTAGTCTGTCGGGGAATCTAGCGTGAAATCCATAACGTTAAAATTAGTTATTTCGTCAACCTATCAAAAATTGGCATAAGGTAATGGTAATACCGCTCAGCCATATTGTTTACATCAAAGTATATCAAAGTACGACGATGGTTTTGATGAATCATATGCATGTACTTATTGTGGCCCGCGTTTATATATTAGAATATTGGCTCAGACCGCGGCGTATATCTCGTTCAATAAATTTTTTTTTTTTGGGATCGAGATGCGCCGTTGTTCGGCGCCCCGCACGCCTTCCCTCTTGCCTTTCCAACGCGCCGCCCACAACCAATGTTTGATAAACTGGGCCGGGCTATACCTCAAGCGGCTAGAGCGCTTCTCTCGGCATGCTCTCATTAGTACAATTTCAAAAATTAATATCTCGATTATTATTGCGAATATCACTAAACAGTATGGGACTTTTATGTTCATCTCGATCCCATCTACCTTCCTACGTGCGGTGTCGAAATTCTCGCGGCGCACCCTATATATACAGGGTGTCAGGGATTACTCAGATCAACCCTTGTGTGCAGGTAGAGGACGTTGGACTGAGTAGAAAAGTCCTCTACCATTTTGCAATTTTTGTAATAATTAACGAGATACTAATTTTTGAAGATTGCCGAAAAGAGACATGTTCGGCCGACCCATCGGCAAATGCAAGCGCTTGGCGAGATACGCCCGCCCTGCGTCTCTAAGCGCGCACGGAGTTGTTTACTGCGGCAATGGTTACGCTCGCTATGCACGAGCGGCGCGCTGTCGCTCACGTTTTTCCGCGGATATTTATTTCAACCTCATTATCCACGCATCAACATCTGCTGAGGCTCTAACGTCATTCTTCTTCTTTAATTGAATAATGAACTAACATTGATTGCAAGGCCTTGCGCACAATGGAGGAAATATTAGGAACAGTGTTCGATAGCGAATGAGGAATCGAGCCAACACTCACAATAGTAAATCGATCATGAATACAATGTTTATTAAAAGATGAATTAGTTTTCGCACAAATTTATAACTAATAAAATATGAAGTAAATTTGACGTATTTCACAAACATAAAACATACAATTCGTAAGGTGAAATATATTACGTCATCGGTATTCAAGTTGGAGAAGACAGAATTAGAGAATTAATACTAAGGTTATACAATATTAGTCAATAATGATTTTACAGAGGTTAAACTCTAATTATTGAATCAATTTAATTGAAGTTCATACAAATGATGAATTGAAGTGAAGAACTTTAGAACAATTAAATAAAAACACTGAGTCTATGAAGATATAGCAACATTTAAACACTAATTTAAACTCTTTAATCAATTATGTTATTTTCAACAATTATGAACGTTTCTCTTTAGATGTGTTATTTAACTGTTAAATCATATCTGAAAGTATCACGTAGATGAACACTTAATCAAATAATAAAGTTATCATTATCTCAATTATATTAATGAATGATGAAGGAATTATCAAGAATATTCATTTACAATATCCATAAAATAATCGTATCATAAATAAACTGTTAATATCGTCGATATAGTAAGCAATAAATTTACATAATAATAATTATGTAAACAATAAGTAATACTTAGGTTATAAGCAAGTAAGCAATAATTGACACAACTGGTTTAATCAAATAAGCAATAAATAACGCATGGTATGAGTACATCACAGACGTGACTGAGTTGATCGTCCGCAGACACAGGAATCGCATTACGATGTTGTTACCAGGCAATACATCCTTCAAGGCTTGGTTTTCGAGAGACCACAATTTGACGAGTCTTGATCACACACGGCAAGCAAGCGAACAACAACGGCAAGTCGGACAAACGAATGTGACAAAGAAAGTAGTTCCCGTGAAGAAGCCGGAAGGAAGTAATCCTTCGCCTCGCGACAGCCTTGACCGCCATCTATTCGCTTCAACAATATACTCTATGCTGTGTGCTGCCTAGACACTCACGACTTCGCGCGCGACTTAAAAATACTGCTATTCTTCTAACAAACAGAAATAAATATTAAATATTATATTCGTCCATAATACGATTGCAAACTTATTTAGAAGTTGTCGCTACAGTAAATTAGAAGCGTCAATTATTAGTTCCTGTGACTCTAAATGAGTTTGTAATTATAGACAAGGTATAAGTATTTAATATTGTAACGGTGCTACCTTTCGCTCGGATGCGAAAGCGGAAGCCGGAGAAGCTCGTCGGATTGCCAGGTTTCACGGGTAGAGTGAATAGACGCGCTTTCGTGGATTTAACGTAGCAAGCCTTTATTTATCGTAGCATTTACTGTTTACTTACAATAYGCGGACATCGGTGGTTTATATCATCGATTTACATGCAGAGATTTATAGGTCGCGCGGACGGACTTGAGACAGAAAGATTATAATGATTTATTACGAATTTTTAGAGTGATGAGCATTTGCATGTGATAGTTATTCACACGGTATGAAAGTCGACATATGATCGCTATATTATGCGGCGCGGATAGGATTTACAAGACATTTAAATCGGCATGAATCAGTAGTATTTACATTCGGTCGGTGGTGATTACCCGCGAGGAGCGCGGGGAAATCGGAGACGTATCCAAACAGCGTTAGACGCAGCGCAGGTGGATTAGAACAAAAAGAGCTATTTACAGAGTATGTACAGTGCACCGATGCTCGGT
>JANQDE010000589.1:31652-41797 GCA_037157785.1 Cephalotes varians | reverse complement strand
CGTGCGCGCGTTGCGCGCGCTGCGCTGCGCGTTCCGCCGTTTGACATCTGGATGTGTTTGGATACTTGACATTGTTAACGGAACCGATTTGAACRTTGAACGTGCACACTGRGGATGGCTTAAAGGTAAGCCGAAACGTTTGTAATTATACTGAATAAATCTTATTAGTTACTGCGCACCGTCAACAGCGTGTTATAGCTCTCATTAGTCCTTCCACGATTTTATAATTTTTGATAATCTCTTACATTTTACTGCCAGAGAAATTAATGTGCACGCATGAGTAATACTCGTGGCACGTAGATGTCCATTCATATTTCAATTGATAAAAAAACGTTTTACCATTTGTATCTTTTATATCATTATCTATTTCCCATTATCTATATCATAATATAAAAAGTTGTATGCAGCTAAAAATATTAAGTTAGGATAATAAGTACCATCATATACTAAAGATATAATTAATGCTAATCAGTTGAAACATGGAAATAATAATCACATAGCATTTAACAGAAGGATAACATACATTATTCCATAAAATTATCAAAAATAAGATAAAAATATATAGTGCTTATCGGAACTGCTCTTCTCTTTGGATCCTTAGCAAGATATTGGCCAGGAATAATATATCTACATCCATTTTTGCCGAAAGTTTCCTGATGCACTTTCTCAAAGATGTTCTTGGCAGAAATATACTCCAATATCACTATAGATCTTTTAGTTTTTCATTCTTTTTGCACTCTACCTTCTGTTTCTTTACTTTTTTTCTATTTTCTTGTTTCCACATCTTTGCTTCCTCCATATCTTTGCTTCCTCAAAAATCATCTTCTCCGTTGTATGCAAATCTATTTAAAAGTAAAACGTAACACAAAGTATTCTTTTATCTATGAATAAAATTATTTCCGTTAGAAAATGAAAATTTTGGAAAAAATACTTATCTGAGAAATTATTATTCTGCACGAACAGTATCTTCATATTGAAGAGACATTGCGAATTAACTCAAAAAAATTTAACTCGCCACTAACTTCCGATACTAATCAGGAGACATGGTAGTGTCTCGGGTATCAAGTATATCGAGCGATATACGTCGCCCGAGACACTATCGTGTATCTTTACGCGAGCCGGTGAGATGCGAACACCTGAGATTTTCGGATCTCAATAACGACTCAACCGATCAAATTCTAAATAGGCTCAATCGATAGCTTGGTTATGAATTATATAATAAAAGTGTTTTTATTTTTTCTCTGCATGCACTACGAGCGGAGATATTGCGATGCAAAGTCTGATTTTAAGTAATTTTACATTAAGAAACGTCATTGTCATTATTAACATTATTATTAACGTCGTCGTCGTTGACTTTGTACGGTTGCAATTTTCGTCACGAGAGGCGCTAGCGATCGAGCTCAAGCCTCTGTCAGTTTCGGGTCGCGCGTGGAGGAGATTACACACACGCACACACACACACACACACACACACACACACACACACACACACACACACACGCGCGCGCCTACGCTCCCACGCTCCCACGCGCTCACGCACCCACGCATCCACGCGATCACGCACCTACGCTCCCACGCGCGGACGGACGGATGGACGGACGGACGCACGGACGGACGGACGCACCCGCGCTTCCGCGCACCCACGCATGCACGCACGCACAGAGAGATAAAGAGAGAGGGACTTGTACACGTGTGCTCTCACTGTTTGGCTAGCATCGAACGGTAGAAAAGCGTAGACAATTTGTTGTCTCTTTCTTCCTTATACTATGGCTGCGTTCAGGGAGCGCGTTTTCAGCACTATTGCATCAGTTTATCTTTATCATTCATTAGACGTAAAATAAGGTTGACACGATAGCGCTGCTAGCGCTCTCCCCGAACGTAGCCTATATCTGTAGTTACGTTGTCTCGTAAAAGCTAAGTTCGACTGTGATCCGTTATTCGCAGTGAATATCGGAATATCCCTAGGCCATCAGGCTAACGAAGTTCGCCGCCTCGCAATGTTTCTTGTTGCACATGGCGCGAAATATTATATACTTTTAATTAGATTTAAAAATAAAAATTAATATTAATTGAAATAAATATATTATGATATATTATAAATTGATTGAATTTTTCATTATGTATATAAAAAATGTAAAGTAATTCAAGAAATTACAGAAAAAATAGAAAGAATATAAATAATTAACAGAATAACAGATTAACAGAAATTCACTCTTGACCAACGTGTATGTTTCTTCCATGAAAATCATTTATAATTTATTTAGAAGACAATTTTACTGCTAAAACAAGAACAATTAAGTTAAATATTAAATATTATTTCTTACACTCTAAATTTCTTGAACTGAAATTTCAGTCTAAGAGATTAAATTTTCAATTCAGAGAATGACTAAATAAGCTTCAGTTCATTGGACTGAATTTTCTAATCCAAGATTAAACTGAAATTGTGTCAGTCTTGTCTTGGACTGAATTTTCAGTTTAACAGGATTTACATTGAGAATATGTTTTAAGAAAAAATATGTGAAGCRTTAGAACATCTATTAATTGTATTTTTGCGTATGTTCGTAATAAAGAAATCTTCATAAGTAACATAGGGACGAATAAAAATAGATATAATTATTATATGTAGTAATTGACAAATTACTGTAGGTAACGTATATACATGTATATGCATGTCAGTCGCGAGGTTATGTTTTGAAAGTTATTGTTTTAATTCATGTTTTACGCTTGATGATGTTTTAAGCATCATATAAATCAATAAAAATTTAATGTGCTACGTAAACAATGTAAATGCATTTTTATAAAAAAAATAGTAGTTTAAAAGCCACCTTTTTTTTAAGCTTTTTCATTAAATCAAATTTATCTTGAAAATAACCTTAATAAAGATAACCTTTTTGAACACAGTGTGCGGTATGGGTTTTTTCAAATCTACTCATGAAATAATAATTTTTCATGTTTAAATTTTACAAAAATATTATATTTATTATAGATATTTTTAATTATAATACGTATGTAATATATTACATGTATATATACGCAATATGTATCTTCGTACAAACTCTTTCTTTTCAAAATGAGCTACACATTTTGCAACGTTTCATACAATTCCCTGGCACATGCCTTTGGAATGCTGAAATTCATTAAACAGCCGCTTATAAAATTGTAAAAATTAGTTAATTCTAATGCAAAAGAAATATCAAAAATATAATGAAGTTTAATCAAATAATCAGCAGCAACAAGAGCATTATTGCCAACAGGAATAATGTGGTCATCTGCTTTTATATAAAATTTGCCAAAATTGTTATCAGCATCTGTTTCACTGAAAATTAGATAAGGCTGCGTATTCTTCACATTGTTTGGTAAATTTTCTTTATTTGACAAGTCATCTAATGCCTGAAAAAAAGCTTTTTAAAGATTACAAAAATGTAAGATTTATAAATGTAATTTCTTATGACAGTCAAGTGTTTTCAAAAATTTTTTAAACAAGTCATATAGATTTCAAAAGTAGATTTTTTTAAAATTACTAGATAGTTGTGATAAAGATCAGAAGAAATAATTAGATTGCTAAATATTAAAAAAAAGCTTATAAAATATAAGTTCAAAAAGTGATATAATACGTCTATTTTGAAATACACAACCAATTTAAAATATAGTACATTTATAATTGTAAGCTTTGCATAATTAAGTTGATGGTAACATTAAAAATTTTTTTAGAAAAATTTATTGAAAAAAAGATATTTCCGGGATTCTCTTAAGAACCTTTAAAATTTTATCTTTCCACGCTGGATCTACCTATAAAATAAAATTAAATCTTACGTGTTTAAATTGAATTAAACTCTTGTTTGGTATAATTCTTTTAAAAGCTTCAGATTTTTCCTTCTGTGTATCTTTTAGACTGCTTTTTCTTTTTCTTTGCATGTAGTTTGGTACAGGCAAGGGCTCTGGCAATAATACTAAAGCTCGTAAATTATCTAAAAATAAAAATATATATCATAAATTTTAAACATTTTATCAAAATAAAACTATTGGGCGTTTTAGTAAAAATTAAATTATATAATAGGTAATAACTAAAACACTTATTACCATCCTTAATATTCTCTGTTTGTAATAACAATTCAGGTTTCTTTAATTTACAATAATTAAAAATTTTTTGGACGATCAGAGAAAAACTACGTAAAAATATATCATTTTGCGGATAAAGTGCAATAAATTCTCTCTGAATCTGAATAAACAAAAGAAAATGTTACTTATCATATACAAAAGTATTTATTAGTTACATAAATAAGAGTAAATATATTTTTTACTTACTAATTCACCTTCATAATCTTTAAATCTAGGATACATGGTTAAAATTTTTTGTACACTCATTAATGATTGGTCATTACAATTTTTTATATCCCTTTGTCTTTTTAATCTCGTTTCATCCATTAATTGTAAAATACAATTTTTATTTGTTTCATTTGGCATTTTCAATTGAAGCTCTGCAATCTATGGAAAATTTACTTTTTATTTATATATTTGTTTAAATATTGAATGGAAAAATTTCTAATGTTATACTTTTAATGCAACCAAATCATCATCAAAGTAATTATTTTCGCATTCCATATCTACTGAAGAAATACTATCTTGTTTTTTTACAGTTAATGTTAATGAACGAAGCCTTTTTTTCTTTGAAGGAGATAATTTAGTCCTCATATTTTTAAGTCGAAACTGTATAAAACTGTATAAAACTGTATAAAACCAGTATTGATTTGCCTATCATAGAAGTGTTCCTATAATTAAAAATAACATTTGTAATTATAAAAACTTAAACGTACACATGTTCACATTATTTACGTAATTTATTTACGATATTTATCATACGTTCACGTATACAAACACACTCACATATCCATTTGTAGATTGAGTAGATGTTAACTTCGGAAAAGCTTTAATAATATCTTTGACAAGTTGAGTTTTTAGGTCGGCTGAGGAGTACCTTAAGAAGAATGATTAAATATTGTCCGTACAAAATTATTTGTCAAACTTTAAAATAATTATTAATTAATGACAACTTACAAATTTCCTTTATTATATTGTATTAACGTGTCGCATAATATTCTAATTTTTGTCGATCTTTACTGTCTATAATTCCAGAATCAAGAGTTTTGATAAGTGCAGTTTTTTTAGTTTTTGTAAGTATTTCTCTTACATTAAATATAAGAGATGGTTTTTCTGTAAACTAGAAAAATATTATATAAATGTGTGTGTGTGCGTGCGCGCGCGCGTGTGAGTGTGTGTGTGTAATTATGATATACATAAAATTAATATTACCAATATATTTGTCAAATATAATTACAACTAACTTGTATAGAAATTTTTTCAGTTGATTTACTATTATTTTTAATGTTCAAAAAACCATCTTCTGAAATGGTTAAGTTATCATTATCAAAAATAATTTCAGAAGGGCCAGCTTTATCAATATTAGTTACAGTTGAAATTGCTATGCATTCTTCTAATTGGACTTCATTTATTAATTTTAAAATTCTTTTCTTAGGACAGTTTTTTTAACCAATATCTCTTACATAAAAAATATTTTGTTCCCAAAATACTATATTAAAAAGTATTTCAAATCTGACTTACGAATGCCGAGAGTTTTCATTAACAAACGTTAAAAATTATAATACTATAATTATATATACTATATTATAATTTAGTATTAAAATTAAATTAGTATTTTGACAATAAAATTAAAATAAAAGGAAATTTCATAAATTTTTATAATGATTTTTTGAAAAACGAAATTAGTTTTAACTGTTTGCTAATCACAACAGACCTGCTTGTTAATCTTATACGGATCAGGAAGTCTTCTTCTTTGTACTTCAATGTAATTTTTTTTTCATATTATTCGAGGATAGTGAGACTTATAAATCTCATAAATAAAATAAGGATAAATAAAGGAAATGAAAAATTATTCAATATAAAAAAACATTCAACGTAACTAATAAAATCGTAATTAAAACGTAATTAAAAAAGTTTTCTTAAATGATTAAATGTATTTCGATAAGGAACCTATTCTATATTAAAATCTATAATTATTTTTTTGTATATATAATAGAATTCATAATTAATATTAAAAAATATATTTAAATTATTGTATTTTATAAAAGCATATTTCGCAGAGCAATATAGGAAAAATTAGTTTTGAAATCAAACCATAAAGAAAATGGTTTTGAATCACATAATTCACTTGCATTTATGAAACATGTTTGGTCACTTTTATCGACACAATAAGCATTGAGTGATTCATTAAACCAGATCTCGGGCCATTCTTCGCACCAAAAATAAACATTATCGTCAAGTATTATTATTTCTTTAATTCTTCCAAAAATGACTTTTCCATCTTTTGTTTCAATTCCATTGTCAATAACAACAAAAGAATCATAACGATATAGAGTTCCATAAATATCTATTTTGTAAACTTTTAAAACATAGTCTGTGTCTTTATAATGTAATTGTTTGAGTTCTTTTTTATTGTAAGTATTAATAATCTGCACGCACTGTTCCTTTTGATATGATAATTTTGTTCGTGGAGCTTCATTTTCCCCATATAGCGCATTGCTGTATTTGATTTAAATTTGCCATCGTTTTTGGTAAATTCTTAAAATTGCAGCAGATACTTCCAAATTTTTTGAAAAGAGCATGTTTAGCTTCAAATCTTAAACAATTCAATAATTTTAGTGGACCAGAATGTCGAATACATTCACAATAATGAGTTAAGTGATGCAATTTGTTAATATTCGAAGCATCAGGAAATAATTTTCTAAATAGGATTTCATGCTCCTTGATTAACTTTGATAAGTAAGGTAATAATGATAATCGCAACTTTGGGCAAAAAATTATTTCCGTAATTTTATTTAATAATAAAATTAAATTCAATTACTCATCATTTTTTGGAACTTTATCCGACACAATAAACGGGAAAATTCTCATTAAGCATCAAGTTTGTGCGGACGTTTGAGAAATTTTGTGGTCTTTTAAATTGTAGGATACAGATGAAACAGTAAAGTTTGCTGATGGTTTATTTTTTATTTCATGTATTCCGTACTGGAATAAATGAATTCTGCTGTTAAATAAATCTAAATTAAAATCGTACGATTTCACTGTTATAAAATGATGCAAAACTAATTTGATTTCATAAGGTGCAATACCCTCAAAAATATCATGCATGGGATCAAACACAAAATTATTTGTGCAATGAAAATATCGAGACATATGAAGAGCGCTTTCTTCCTTAATTCCAGATTTTTTTCGCGCATTTATACAATCTTTTACGGGTTTTATATTCTTAATATTTTGAAGTTGTTTTTCATGCAAATTTTTCGATCTTAAAACAACAGGCAAATTTACATTGTGTTGATGATCAGTGCGAGTTATCATGCATAAATGACAAAAATGTATAGCTGATGGACTCAAAAATCCAAGTAGCTGATGCGCAGCCAAACTTGCACGAAGTACTAATATTTTTCCATTGATATTTATTTCAATACCTTCATCACTTTCTAAATGTCTCAAATCATTTAAGAATGGTTGTAAAACTGCTTTCATACCATATTTTTCAACATCAGCCATATAACATAAGATTAAGAGGTGAATACCACCTAAAAATGAATTGAAATAGCTCGGCAGATTTTGAATGATGAAATAAAATGCTCCTAGCTTATGCGAATGAACTTTGGAACCAAGAGGATTATTGACAACAAAGTCATCGTAATATAATTGAATACGTAGCGCTTGTGGATATTTTTTAAAAAACTCATGCGTTTTAAAAGTTATACCGTCTCTAAAACTTTTAAGCCAATCATCAGACGAACTTTCTTCAGAGTTAACATACTCTCTAATACTTGAATGAGACATAATTAATTGAAGTGTCTTAATAATAGATACGTATTGAAATGTTTCGTAAATTTTCTGACGTTGTCATCGCTGAGTTTTGGAATCAAATCTTTTATCAAATCTGTATTCTAAAGGTATTTCTATCAGGTCGATATATTGATAAATAGACTTAATAGTTTTAATTTGTCCTTCTAAAGATTGCATCTGTTCAAACAAATTATTAAATTTGAATTTATTAAAAAATTTTTCATCTTCTTCTAAAATACTTATATTTTTAGACTTTAGGAATTCAAAAATTTCATTTTTTACGAAGTTTGATATATCCGAAAGTAGAGATTCAGTGACGTTAATAATCTTGTTTATATTTTTACCTGTGAAAGTTGATGAAGTTCTCAAAGTTGCAATCATTTTTGCTGCACTAGCGGAAATATCATGTATTGACTTTTCAGTTAAAATACTAAAATCTAGTACTTCATTTTTCGTATCTACAAGGACTTTCTTCTCACTTTCTATTGAAACAGTATTATTGTTGTTCTTCTCATCTATATTTTTAGAATCAAAAGATGGAAAAGTTGTTTGTAAAATATGATGTGTTTTAATATGTGATAATAATGTATTAATCGAAACAAATTTCTGTCTGCAATTTCCTTGTCTACAAAAAAAAGTTTGTTTTATATACTTTTGTGCACATTTCTGCATGTTCACTGCGAAAATGCGTAGGAAAATGTGTTATTTTATTAAAATTTTTTAAATATTTAAAACATATTATTTTATCCATTTTGAATATTTCAAAAGGAATTAGAAATTATGGAATTTTTTTTAATATACTGAAGGGCGTACAAATAAGAATACAAGTAGGAATAGGATTTTCTTTACATTGAAGTAGCGATGCTTATAATCCTGAAATGATATATTAATAAGTAATGTTTAAACTCTATCAAAAATAAATATCATAAGTTGTTAATTATGAAATAATTTTAAATATTTTAATTTTTGTAATAGAACGTTAAAAATATTTGAATATCAGTGATTTATAAAATAATAATATTTATTTCATCACTGTATCTTGTGACGATACGTCACTAACGGTGAAACCCTCCACCGTACTGTACATAGTGTAAATAGTGATTGTGCCGTGTTAGCAATAAGTTTTAGTATTAAGTTTAGATATAAGATGATAAACAGCGTTCCGCGCTCGCACCGCGCGCACACCGCGCCTAGCGTTCCGCGCCCGCACCGCGCGCACACCGCACCAAGCGTTCCGCGCCCGCACCGCGCGCACACCGCGCCGAGCGTTCCGCGCCCGCACCGCGCGCATACCGCGCCTAGCGTCCGCGCTCCACGCCGCGCACCCCGCGCCACGCATCCGATCACTGTCGCTTCGCGCGGCCACCACTCCGTAGCCGGGCCCGGGTATATAAAGGCCCGGTACGGAGCAATAGGCACCAGATCCGATCCACCAAACTTACGGCACGGGTGTTCTCGATCATAGCTATCCTCAAGGAGTACGGGTGTTCTCAGCTCTTTATCGTATAACAAGCAAAAGCACGGGTGTTCTCGGCTTTTGAATATTCGGAAGATTCGGGCGTTCCCGGCCTTCATCTTTACGCAGGGCTCGGGCGTTCCCGGCTTTGCCTCCGCGGCTCGGGCGTTCTCGGTTCTCGGCCGTATCCCAGTATCAGACTACGGGCGTTCCCGGCTCTGTCTCCGTCTTTCATACCAGAAATCAGCACCGCTGCAGAAGCCGCGCATCACGGCCCGCGACCATTCGAACGTGCGGCCCAATCCACGCGTCGCGTGCGGCCCGCCGCGGGTCGCCGGCCAACCGACTCGCTGTTACCGCGCCCGACGCCACGGCTCCACGTGCGCGTCAAGCCTCGCACGCGTTCCGCAATAGGGACTCGACGCGCGTAAGGCATTACTGACGCGTTAGCGACACACTGAAACTAAGGCATGTATCCGAGCGGGACGGGTTTCTAATAAACTGGCGTCATATCCGCTCGCTCGAGACCAGCCGCTGTAAATATATTACGTACCGTTAAACTCCGCTCACGTGAACTCGTCTCATGACGACTTAACATAGCCGCTGTAAATATCTTACGTATCGATAAACTTGCGCTCACGTGAACTCGTCTTCTGACGACTCAACATGTAAATACATTACTAAACTCCGCTCGTGTAAATTCTGCATGTGTACTAATAATAAAGAATAAATCTGTTATCATCTTCTTAAATTCACGTTTCTTTATTTCGCACGCACGCACGCACGCACG
>JANQDE010000589.1:14272-29424 GCA_037157785.1 Cephalotes varians | reverse complement strand
CACGCACGCACGCACGCACGCACGCACGCACGCACGCACGCAATATAATATCAGTTTTCTATTATGAGAATAATAAATTTTGACTTTAAAATGCTATTAAATAAGACCTATTACAATAAATGATTCTTATATAAATGATTTTATTTTTAAATGTATATCATTTTCAGACAAAAATAGATAATAAAAGCTATTTTTAATAAAAACAACTTTSCTCAAATGTTAATGTCTTTTTCTTAAATTTTAATATTCGCTTGTCATTTTAAGAACATAAGGTATTCTATCTTAAAAGTGCTTCATAAACAATGAGGTTCATAATTTAATTATTTATGACAAATACATACCTTAGGTAATTTCGCAGTCTTCATATAAACTGATGTATCCATGTTAAATGTTTAACCTAAACTTAACCTAAGAAACCTTCTTTCCTTATACGGCGCGTGCGCATTGCGTTCCGCGCATGCAGGCAGCCAGAGTCTCAAAATCTATCTTAGATTGATTTCAAGCGGTCTTTCAGTTTAGCTTAGACTGAAACATGCTTGAATCCGAACTTTGGACTAAATAATTTCAGTCTCACTGGGGGATTGAATGAACCTAATCTATTGGATTGAAAAATCAATCCATGAGATTGAAAGTACAGGTTCAATCATTCTTTGAACTGAAATTTCAGTCTAAAGAAATTTAGAGTGTACTGAAAAAGTTATTGTTATTTTTTAATAGCAAATTAAAATATAGTGTAGTAAAATAACAAGATCAAAAGAAGTTATTTTTGCAATAATATTAACAATTCTGTATTTCTTTTTTTAAATAAATGACATATATATTATTGCTTAACGGAAACCGCGAGAAGATGGTTTCTTCCGTCACGAAGTATAAAAAATTATCGCCTATGATATTGCAATAATTTTTATGTGTAAATTTGTTTCTTTTTATATTACACCATGTTAAAATAATTATCTTATTATATTATCACTAGGTTTATGGACGTTTCTTATATATCTATCTCTACGGCACCCGTCAAATTGACGGGTGAATAAAAAAACGCACTTTCTTTAAAAAACCGATTTATTCAAGTTAACTCCAAATTGCACAATATTTGCCTTCACGTTTAAATAAAGTATCAAGAAATAAAAAGTCCTTTAAAAAATATCATGGAAATAATAACAGTAATACTAACGGGTAATCTTACTTATTCAGTACATTTTTTACAGGTATATTCCTCTTTGTCTGTGCATTTTCCGCATACCACTTTTTTGCAAGATATGCAACAATTGCTGCTTTTATTTTTGTTGCAGTATCCCACTTGGCAACTTTTTCGCTCTTATAATATTATAGATGATGAAGAAGCGCTTGATCGTTGGCAAATGTTCTCCATGTTTTCCGCATCTAATTCTTCGGCTAAACTAAACATGTATTGTTTCCTGGATATTGTGGCTCCGGTGCACTGTTTATATAGTATCCACGCGTTTATTGCTGCCAAATCTAATATATTGAAAAAGATTTGAAGAGGCCATCGAAAATTGCCTGCTTTTACGCTATATTTGCGTGCCATCTGGTCAACGACGTCCACTCCGAACTTCGTTTTATTATAATATGAAATAGATTYTGGAAGACGTTTGTGGTTGTCTTCTATTTGTACACCTGTATGTCTGGTGCTTAGAAGGAGAACTTTTATGTTCGGCTTACTTTTATATACAGTAAGGATGAAATTTTCTGATTTATATAAATCTGAGGAAAACAAAGTMATCTTATCTTTTTTTTCCTTTACGGGTTTTGGCAGTTCTCGTTTGTTTGACCGGATGGTCCCAACYAAAGTTGTTTTTCGAGCAAGCAATTTTTGAGCTAGCGGGATGCTTGTAAAGAAATTATCTGTTGTTATATTTCTGCCTCGATCTAAATATGGTTCGGCTAATGTCAATGTGACAAACTCACCCAACGATTGTGAGCTTCGGGTTTCATCTTTCCCCAAATAAGGGAAACCGTTCACAATATATTTTGATTCGACGTCAACTGCTAACCAAAACTTGATGCCGAATTTATGAGGCTTATTCGGCATATATTGCGTAAATCTGCATCGAGCTTTCGTCGGAAATAACTGTTCACCTATTGAGATGTTTTCATGTGGCTTATAACAAGCCTGGCTGTTACTTATAAATTTTCTCCATACTTCGGATATCAGCGCAAATTTATCTGTTTGTAATCTTTCGGATCGTTGGTTTTTTTWATCGAAGCGTATGAATCTTAAAATTTCTGTAAATTTATCTCTGCTCATTGTGTTTCTGAAGAAAGRGGGGCCCCATTTTTTCGACCATAGATAGGAAGYTTTCAAYGATCTCGCTTCATATGCGCCCCGAGCATACAGAACTCCTATAAAACTTCGTAATTCCGCAATTGTGATTGTCCAGTCTGTTTTCAAGACGCGACGTGCCTCGGTTTCAGTGCAATCTTTTATGTGTTGCATTATATGTTTGTCAATTATCAAATCRAAAGCGCTAAGCATGCAACCCACCATAATATTTCTTTTAGCATGAGCAGTAGGCCCTCCGATATCCTTGAAAATACGGATGGGCGTCCTATCTTTAGATCCGCCTGGTTTCAGTTTTGTCCACTGTGTCCCGTCAGTTGCAATTTCGATATCACCCGCTACATTTTGGGATGTACTGGGAAAGCTCGTCCTCTCATCCTCAGAGTCAGAGCTAGAAAAAATACGCATTTTCTTGCTCCGACGGACTGTAAATAAATTCTCCTCTTCACTATCTGAAGATAATTCTGTCCATCCACTTTCAACAGTTGTGTAGTTCCACTTTCGGATTCGCTTTCGCCTAATTCACATTCAATTTCTTCGGAGATATCCTCGGAACAATCCTCATTGATCTCGAGGATTTTATCCAATATCTTATTATCTCCTGGATTTACGCATGATTGCTAGAAAAAGGGGATCGGTCAACATAAAAAAATACTGTGCTCTAATTCCATTACCTTATTGTAAATACCTACAATAAGCGGAGACTCTCTACAAGAACCGAAACTTTTTGACACTGTCTTTCTGAAAAGTTCGTACACTGTAAATGCAGCATTCATACTGAAGATCTTTTCTTGTTCTTGAGTTCTTTTCGGCGATAAAAAATAACAGTTCCGTAGCAGACCAAAATAATCACTCAGGTAATACGACCCGCTTTAGTTTACACTATCGAGGCGCGATTGAGATAACGAATTGGAAACGGAGAACATAAAGACATTGCTTTCACTCTTGTATTTCCTACTGGATGAATAATGTGACGAACAAAGCAAAAATATAAGGATTATTTTCGAGATAAGCGTACCCGTCAATTTGACGGATCCCGTAGAGATAGGTATACCACATATGAATCTCAAAAAGTAGAAGGCTTAGGAAAAAAAAACCAGTGTGTATAAATTCTTTGGAAGAAATGATTAATTTACGATGCAAAACGGTTGAAATCGATCAAGCGGTTTTCGAGATATTTCATTGCAAAGTTTGAATTCCGTTAAATTGACGGGTTCCGTAAACCTAGTGTTATATTACATAAAAAAATTACATAAAAAATATGTTTATCATAAATTTCCAAAGGATATAGATAAAGTAGAGAAGATAGATAGAAGGATAGATAGAGAAATAGATACAAGAATAAAACACTTAGATTGAGAAAAAAAACATTGAGAAGTGTTCGAGAAATGTGTGAAAGCTATATTAAGGCCATTTTACATGATTTATAATCTACAATAAATTTGAAATAATATTTATAAAATCATAAAAAATAAGAAGTATATTTAAAAATATATATATGTACTTCTAAATCATCTAATGTTTTCTATATTGCACGAAATACAATATTATAAATAAAATTATATTCTTATTCTATTACAAATTATAAATTATCTAAAATAACCTTTACACTAGAAATACTAAATAATTTTTCGATTTTTTAATAACCTTTACACTAGAAATACTAAATAATTTTTTTGATTTTTTAAGTTAAAAATCGGAATTTAATAAAATTATCGAGGTTTTAGAATGGTTTTAGAATAAATAAATATTGAGTTGGAACAAAAGTTCGTAGCGTTTTTTTAGCTTAAAATTTTATTTACAATATTTTCATCAAAAATGAATGAAATTTAAATTTAAAGAAAGGATTTTAAAGCTTGAAATCTCTACTTAACTACTCAAAAGCTTATCATATTTTTTGAGTTAATGTGAGTTTGGTAATTTTTACATACAGAAAATTATGAGTTGAAAATGATGGAAAATTTTCTTTTTACTTTATTGGTTTGTAACGTGCACAAATTAAATTTGAGAAAATTTTTGACTATTGTGAAAGCTTGAAGCTTTCCCTACAAATTTTACAAATGTTTCTACGATTTTTTATTTTTAAGTTATTTACAAGTTAAATAAACAGGGATTCTGACTTTGATTGCTCATAACTCCATTAAAAGTCATTGTATCGTAATTTGTAAAACAGATTCTGAAAGCGGAAACTTTGCTCTATCAAATGATGTTATACTAATAACAGAATAGAATTCTGAAATATTATATTTTTATATTATTATTTATTTATAATAATTATTTTCATTCTAAAATCCGGATAATTCTATCAAATTCCGATTTTTAATGATAAAATAGAATAATAGTTTAAAAAATCGAAATGATGAAAAATGATTTGATACTTCTAATGTAAAGACCATTTTAGATAATTTCTAATTCATAATAGAATAAGAATATAATTTTATTTATAATATTGTGTTTTGTGCAATCAAGAGACACGGTAGTGTCTCGCGACGAGTTTACTATACTATATATGTATAGCGTCGCGAGACCGGACCGTGTATCTTTACGCGAACCGGCGAGTTGCGAGCACCCGTGATTACCGAATCTCAATAACGGCTAAACCGATGAAGTTCTGTATAGACGCAATCGATAGCTTGGATTCGAATTATATTATAAAAGTATTTTCATTTTTTCTCTACGTGCCCTATGAGCGGAGATATTGCGACGCAAAGTTCGAATCTGGAAATTTTCTTTTAAGAAATGTCGTTATTGTCATCGTCGACCCATCCTGTGTTGTATGGTTACAACTTCTGACACAAGAGGCATTAGTGATCAAGTCTGGCAGTGACGTAGACATGTATGTATTGAGAATGAGCGAGCGAGAGAACGAGAGAGCCGAGAGTAAGCGAGAAAACGAGTTTGGCAGTAGATATGTATGTATCGAGATCGAGAATGAGCGAGTGAGAAAACGGGAGAGCCGAGAGCGAGTGAAAGAGCGAGTGAGAAAACAAGCAAGAGAGCGAGCGATATAGCGCAATGCTTCTTTCCGTACGTCCGAGTGCCTGTTGTCCTTTATACTTTCTATGCATTCCACTTGTACATAATTCAATGTTTAATAATCGGATGACAATATAGACTTTCTCTGTTTGTTATTAACAATAATAAACCAAATGAGACTAACTCTTTATTTGAATATACTCCAATTGTTATGACGATATTTAATAATCGGATAACGATATTGATTAGCTGGCTTAGCTGAATTTGTTAATTAACAATCAGAAACCAGGCAAGACGGTTTCTTTATTATTACTTCTAACACTCTCAAATTGTTTATATATATACTCGATATTTAACAATCGAATGATAATATTAACTAACTGCTTCGTCTAAATTTGTTAACTAGCTATTTGTTAAATAGTTATTTTCGCTGAATTTATTAATTAACAATTATGAACTGGGCAAGACGGTCATTTCATTTCTAACATTTACTTTTCTAACATACTCCAATGGTTTATAGCTCGATATTTAATAACTGAACAATTGTCGACTAGCTGCTTTAGTTGAATTTGTTAATTGACAGTTATGAACCAAGGTAATAGTACTAACATCAACAAAGAATGAATTTAATATTTTTCAATACTTCCTTCCTATTCCACTTGTACATACTCAATATTTAATAATCGGACGACAATATCGATTAACTGTTTTCTCTGAATTTGTTAATTAATCAATTGTTTATAACTCAATATATGTACAACAATCGTACGACGATATAAACTAGCTGCTTCTACTGAATTTGATAATTAACAGTTATACACCAGGCAAAACAGTCATTTTATTTTTCACACATTTTAATTGTTTATAGCTCGATATTTAACAATTGGATAACAATATTGACTAGCTGCTTTAGCTGAATTTGTTAATTAATAGTTATAAACCAGGTAAGACGGTCATTTTACTCCAATTGCTTATAACTCAATATTTAATAATCGGACGACAACATCGACTAACTGCTTCTATTGAATTTGTTAATTAAGAGTTATGAACCTTGTAAGATAATCTTTTTACACGAATTATTTATAACACAATGTTAAACAATCGGACCATATGAACTAGCTGTTTTTACTGAATTTGTTAAGTAACAATTATAGAGCAAAATGGTCACTTTACTTCTAATACACTCCAATTGTTTGTAACTCGATATTTAACAATAAATAAAGTTATCGACTAGTTGCTTTAGTTGAATTAACAGTTATGAGCCAGGCAAGACAGCTATTTTACTCCAATTGCTTATAACTCAATATTTAACAATCGACGATATCGAGAAGCTGCTTCTATTAAATTTGTTAATGAATAGTTATGAACCGAGCAAGATGGTGATTACTTTACTCTAGTTGTTTATAATAACTCAATATTTTACAGTCGGACAATAGACCAATCTGATATAGACCAGTTGCTTCTATTGAATTTGTTAATTAACAGTTATAGACAGAACGAAATTGTTTCTTTATTTCTAATACGTTCCATTCACTATTTATATTATGTATTTATATATGTATTTATAATGCCGTGAAACCGGAACGAGTATCTACACGCGAGCTCGCGAGTTGCGATCACCTGTAATTAAATTTGTAATTAAATCTCAATGACAGCTGAATCGATCAAGTTCTGAATAGGCATATATAGGGTTTGAATTGTATAATACAAGTTCTATCTTTCTATCTTTCCTCTACGTCCTTTATGAGCGGAGATATTGCGATACAAAATTCGAAATCTTTAAATTTATCAAGCAATTACGTATTAAGCATCATTTCCGTCATTTAAACGACGCGCCGTTATTTTCGGGCATATAACGCAATCATAAATTGAAATAATAATTCAATAATCTTTTAATAAATAAATTACTTTTTAAATCGATGCTAGCATCTTAACAATGCTAGCATCTTAAAAAATTGTAAATAACTTATTGCGAAAAATATTACTTCAGCCAAGGTTTGAACCTAGGACCTTTTGACTTTCCGGGGCAGACGTCTTTACCAATTCGATCACCGAACGCGCAATTTAAATGACTGAAATGATGTTTAATACATATTTAAATATAATTAAGCACCAAGATCTAGCTGTGACCAAATTTGGTCTGTCTCTTAATTGTTTGATGTATTCAATATAATGGTCGTGATTATTCTTTAAACTTACTTTTAAATTATGTTTACAATATCAGAGTATTTATAAAAATTTCATCCCATCATCTCGACAAAAATTAAATTTCACTTGCAGTTTAAGGATCGCTAAGTCTCCGACTTCAAAATTGGGTTGTCGCGAACGCCATTTCGCATGCTGCTGAAGAGTATTAAGGTAGTCTCCAAAATTGTTCAGTTTTGCGCTGAACCTGTTGCCACCGGGAAAGCCGATTTTCTTGGAGATCGAGTGTGGACGGACGTGGCACGGATCTAAGCGCAGTTCCGACGAGAAAGTGGCCGGGTGTCAACGCATCGAACGACCCGACGTCATCGTGCAATGGCGCAATCGGCCGGGAATTGAGTGTGGCCTCAATATTACAGAGAATGGTGAGCATCTCTTCAATGATGGGAGTGAAATTGCCCAGAACTCGTCGGAGATGGTGCTTGAGGCTTTTCACCCCAGCCTTCCATAAACCGCCAAAGTGGGGGGCCGAGGGAGGTATAAAATGCCATGCGATTCCTCGAGTGGACAACATATTTAATTATTATGTATCACGCTCTGAAGTCGCCTGCCGAAAGGCACCGCGCAAATCGGCGTCTGCACCACGGAAAGTCGTGCCGTTATCGGAGTACATGGTATTTGAGTAGCCGCGGCGCGCCACGAAGCGATCAAACGCGGCCAAGAAGGCGGCACTGGAGTAATCGTGCACGAGCTGCAGATGCACAGCTTGCACGGCTAGACACACAAATATGGCTATGTAAGCCTTACGGGCTCAATAGCCACGCCCAGCGGACAGACGGATCGGGACCGGACCGGCATAGGTATGACCACCGCCGGTATGACCGAACGGACGTCCTCTAGAGACACGAGGTCTCGGAAGATCTCCCAACAGTTGCGTCGGAGCTCTTGCTGCGTAACGAATACAGCGTCCGCATCCGTGTATAAACGAACGGACCTTGGACCGAGCGCCAATGATCAAATATCGTTCGCGAAGGAGCCGTAGGGTCACCTGGGCGCCCCGTGTAATGTGTCCTTGTGGGCCTGAGCAATGAGAAGCTCCGCTATACGTGAACTAGTGGAACTAATATTGGACGCTGCTGGTCACTGGGTAAATCCGAATAGCGGAGTCGACCGCCTACACGGAGGATCCCCGCAGAATCAAGAAATGGATCCAGTGATAACAGGCGGCAGGATTTGGGCAAGGAATGCCTTTTGGAAATGGCCGAGATCTCGGTGGCGAAATACTCGCCTTGTTCGCGCTTCAGAAGATAATTATGCGCATATCGCACCTCCTCGACCTGCAGAGCATCCTCTATAAGCGCCACGTCCGGATGTCGAGCACGTCGTACAAATCGGAACAGGTACGCGGTCACGCGGAGGAGTCTCGGTCAACTGGAGATGTCGTATTCCAGCCGCATGGCGTCCGACGTGCAGGCCTGCAGCGCACTGCATTTCAGCTGCTTAAGCGCAGCATCAAGGCTTTGGAAATTCGATTGATCCGGCCAGCCAGGAGTATCGACCTTAAGACGGGGCCATGCCACCAAAGAGGGTGATCGATAAGTTCATCAGGCGAGATGCCGCGCGACGCACAATCCGCGGGATTGTCGGTCGTGGGGACGTGTCGCCACTGCGCTTGTGGCAATCTCGTTTGAATGTCAGAAATTCGATTCGCCATGAATGTTTTCAGTGTTGATGGAGTCTTACGCAACCATCCAAGAACGACGCTGGAGTCGGTCCAGCAGTGTACCGACTCCAACGCTATCGGAAGCGAGCGCACGGTAAGTTCCACGCATTTGGCGAGCAAAAGAGCGCCACATAGCTCTAAACGCGGGATCGAAATTGTTTGAAGGGGCGCCACCTTGATTTTTGCGAGAACCAAGTGGGCAATCGGATCGGCTGCTAGAGTATGAACCACGAGATACACACACGCAGCATACGCATCAGACGAAGCGTCGGAGAATCCATGCAGCGAGACGGAACTTTTGGCTAGCTCATAACGAGTCCAACGCGGAACGACGATCCTGTCAAGACTCGGAATTCGCGAGAGAAATGTCGACCACCGACAAGCCAACGCGTCCGAGGGAAGATCGTCCCAGTCGAGTTTCTGCTTCCAGTATTCTTGGAGCAATATCTTGGGTCTAATAATGACCGGCGCAAGAAAGCCGATCGGATCAAAGAAGCGCGCTACCAGTAGTGAGAGTATGGCGCGTTTAGTCGGAATCACAGCAGAAGGGGAGTGCGTAATCACTCGGAAGTGGTCCTCCCTAGGACATCAGCGAAGGCCTAGCACCCTGAGCTCGCTGTCCTCTTGGAACAGCCGATCGGTCGCCAACTCGTGATTCGACGGATCGACATCCTGGAGTAATCGAGGATCATTACTGGCCCACTTACGTAAGTCGAAGTGGGCTATTGCGAGGCAATCGCGTATTTGCCTGCGTTTTTTTTGAGCGGACTCAAGAGAATCATCGCCAGACATGACGTCGTCCACATAAACCTCGCCATCCAGAACGGGGCGAGCCAACGGAAACCTATCACCCTCATCGGTTGCAAGTTGGCGAATGACGCGTTGCGCCAGAAACGGCGCAGAAGCGGTACCGAAAGTTATGGTCGTCAACTCGAACGTAGCAATCTCCTCCATCGAATCACGACGCCAAAGGATGAGCTGATATCTCCTATCAGCTGGATGAACAAGAATTTACCGATACATTTGTGCAATGTCGGCACAGAATACGACGCGGTATAAGCGCCACCGTAGTATTATCGACACGATATTCGTTTGAAGCTTCGGACCGATCAATTGATGATCGTTAACAGAAGATCCGTTGGCCGACGGAGCTGAGGCATTGAAGACGACCCTCAGCCTTGTTGTCGCGCTGTCCTTCAGGACCGCATGATGTGGCATATGATACAAGGAACATTCGTACTTGTCGGACAGAATCGCATGTATATGCCCGCGCGCTTCGTACTCGGCCAAGCACGCGCGATACGAGTCACGGAAATCGGGATCACGATCGAATCGACGCTCCTGACGCAAGAGGGCCGATTCCGGATCTCTTAGATCTCTTGAATCTCCAATATCGATTGGAGGATCGAATTTGAATGATATGCGGACTATGTAACGGCCAGAGCTGAGCCGGCTATGGGTACGAGAAAAATGATCTTCACATCGCTGCTCTTCCGCTGAGAAAGCGGAAGGAGTCGGGACACTGTCGAGTTCCCAGAATCGTTTCAACCAGATGTTAACTTCATCAAGCGCGGTTGCATGATGAACGTGAATACGCTTTTCGGGATCCGCCGCGGAATCTACCTGCCCGAAGAGTATCCACCCAAAAATGGAATTTTGCGCGAGCAGGGCTCCGGCTGGATCCCTACGCACGCCATCCCGGATGATCTGCGGACATAAATCAGCTCCGATGAGCAATTCAATCGGACACGATGAAGTCGGGTCGGGATCCGCGAGCGACAGGTCCTGCAGAGCGTAGCGGGCCGCGTCCCACTGCACCCGCACAGGGGTATGTACCGTGAGCCGCGGCAAAACGTAGGCCCTGACTGAAAGAATTGCCGACACGCCAGCAGACGGGCTGATACCGAACGAGACCGCTGACTGCAAGGCGCTGGTCTCACGCCCCCCGATGCCGGTTACAGAGACACGAACCGGTTGTCGTCGAAGTCGAAGCGCTTGTACCAAGGATTCCGATATGAATGTCGCGTCCGAACCCTGATCAATAAGGACGCGAACCCGAACCCGGCGGCCATGCATAATGTGCACAGTCACCCATGCCGTGGCCAGGAGAACTGAAGTGATACGTCCATGAAACGAGACGGCATGCGAAGCCACCGTCGGAACCTCGCCCGCACCCGCCGCCATGTTCGGCGTCGAGGCGATCCCCGAACCGGTAGCCTCAAGGTGCAATAGCGAGTGATGTCTTCGTTGACAAACGCTGCACGTAAATTTACTATTACACTTGGACACAGCGTGTCCTTTCGCGAGACAATTAGTACATAAACTATGTTGTTTCACAAATTTAAATCGGTCGACCACGGACATTGCCTTAAATTTATCGCAGTGCGTGAGACGGTATTGCTGGTTACACGCCACGCAAGAACTTTGAGCGCTAGCATGGAGCGCCCGTACATTTTTTGGTCGACTTCGCGGCTTTACTCGACGCGGAAGACTTCGCATTTTCAGACTTCGAGTCTGCTGGGTTAGACGACGTCTGGGTTTCGCAGGCGCTGAGACCACGAATACGCGTATCGAGAAAGAACAAAATGGTTTCTAAATCGGGATACGCTGTCGTGGTCGCGAGCTGCGTCTCCCAACGGGTCAGGGAACCCTTATCAAGCTTCGTCGTTGCTAAATACACGAGAATGTTCCAATCGTCGACCTGGCGGCCTAATGATTTTAAGGCGTTAATTGAGCTTGAGAATTGAGAACGCATGTTCGCAAACCGGGGAGAACATCTTTCGTTACAGCCGGAATTGAAAAGAGCTGGGAAAAATGTGCATTAATGGCCGCGCGGTTATTATCATATTGAGTAAGAAGCAGGTCCCACGCGACCTTGAAGTTTGCTTCATTTATTCGGATGTGGGAGAGCAATCTCGCAGCTTCATCCCGAACGCAACTCAACAGGTAGTGAAGGCGCTGTGTATCCGACAAATGCGTTGGCATTATAATTAATGACGTGAACAGAAATTCACGGAATGAAACCCATTTAGTCGCCGCGCCACAGAATGTCGGCAGTTGAATGGGCGGTAATTCTATTTGGAACGAACTTACGCCGGAGCTGGATCTGGGGGTAGAGTCCGTCGCAATCGGGTTAGAAACGGCGGCTGTGCTCAATTCCTCCTGGAAGAAGTCGAAAGCGGCCAGATACACTTCCTCGCAAGTGTCAAGAAGGTTCTCGGTGAAGTAGTCCAATGTGCGGCGTTCCTCATCGGATGCCCATCTCTCTAGGAGAGCGGCGGCTTCCTGGGCCCGTTCCCAGTAGGAGTCCAGAAGCTGTATACGACCTCGAATAGTCGGAAGGGTCCGTTTTTTTCGGCCCAGTTTGCCATAATTTACCGCTGCATTGGAAATCAGGCGAAAATTTCGATCGAATGCATTGATCGCATGGTCCATATTCACCTTCAGAAGGTGTACGTTGGACCTTGGGGCTCATGTTGCTGGACGAGGTCGAAAAAACGAGCAATTCGCGTGAGCTCACTGAGTCGCGTGATAAACGCGCGGAAGGCCTCACGGAGGCGCTGTGACGCGATCTGCTCGGTCGGAACGTGTCACGGTAGTCACAGAAGACACATTAGCCAAAAGAAACGTAAACGTTCGTTTCCTTGCACAAGCACGAACGTCGTGCGTATTTACAAAACCGCTCTGTTCCAATTGACTTCTCGTAAATAGTCCGGAAAACTGTCCGAAAGTGCCGCGAAGTCAAAATCACATAGCACCTTGGCACATGAGAGTTTATTTACAACAATCTCTCTCTTATGCAGAGATTCGGGTCCGACTCGGCCCTAAAACGACTTCATCGGCTGGTCGAGTGTCCGTGTCAGTATTCGGCACACTCCGATGGCAGGGTCGATGACAGGCTTCGAGGTCATCGTACTAAATTCTGCATTGAAGTTAACGCGTATAAACGCGTGATATTCGTTGGCGTTCCTCGCGTCCAGTGCAGCGTCCCGTGCGCCTCTCGGTTTGCTTCTGCGATGATTGGCTGCGGGATTCGGACGGAAGCGATTGTCGTCGACGATCACCGACACGTCTCGCCGCTTGAAGACGGCGAGGCTGAGCACCGAACAACGGCACTCCAAAACTCCAATAAGATGCACGTGGCGAAAGCAATTCTCGTGTGGTAGGATGTGTGCCTCCTAGTGTTGTAAGGGGATCACCGCTGCACCCCGATGCTGCATTCCCTCCATCCGGCTCGAAGGACCAAATTTCTTGTTGTAATCCGATGAGGATTTTGTTTTCTTTTTTTTTCACTAACTCGTCACTTGCGGACGTGGAGGGGGATTGATGTTAGGATCGACGTTTAGTTGGAGGTTTTGGAGCCAATAATGCATTCGATGCAGTGTACAAGAGTTCAAATTAAACTTTATTGTCCGAGATACACCTCACGCACAGATCGGTAACGAACGCAAACGCGGAGCGGTCGCACGACGTTCTAATAACGGAAAARCCTCGGTTACCTCCCGAGAGCCTGAAAGTGTTTTCAATCAGAACACCAATCATCGCACGAAAACTCTCGGGTGATAATTACGGGCCAATGCTGATCCCGAAAACAAAGTAGAGGGAGCGAAGGAATGCTCGACGAGCGTACACGTACATGAAGGGGAATTGGCCTTCGATTCGCTTTGTCGTTACCTTCAACTAATAATACTAATAATCGGAGCGAAATCAGCGAACACCTGCCACATTTAGCAAGTGCTGAAACACACCTTTTTTTCATTTATTTTTAGTCTTCTCTGTGGTTTTACTTATATTTTGCACCATTAATTTATATTTGTCTAAATTATTGTGTTAGAAAAAAGAAAATAAATCCACAAAGAACTTTAGTATCTAGAAGTATTATGCAAAGTATAAAAATAGATTTTTTGTTTTGTAACAAAAAATTCTACGTTTATACTTTGTGTAATATTAGCATCGCTATACTCCCGGTCTAGTTTGTTAAACTGTGAACGATAAATTCAGGATCAGATCATTTTAAAAGCAATAAATTGTGGAAACGCTTTTTAGGCACAACAGTCAATTTATTTAATTTTATTCTTGCAGATTGCAATAATTTCAATACTTTTCTAACCTTTATTGCTTGCAAGAAATTTGAAAGAAAAATATTTCGCATTTATTTATTATTCAAAAAACAGTTTAGTATTAAATGTTATATATGTTTAACCTTTAGACAGCAAGTTTTTCTTAAGTCTATAATACTTCTTTAACGCTAAATATGACATGTTCTGCCGTTTACATTTTTCAAGGTTAGTATGATAAATTATATGTAACTTTAAAAGTTGGCTATTGAGACTTGTCTATTACAAACCGTCGAGATTTGTCCTTCTTGTGATAAGAAGTCAGTTGTGTACAGTTGTATACCTCGAAATAATGATGATTTGAAAAGTATGATAACGCACACGAGTGTATTAATGCAATTTTTTCGCCATTGAGATAAGCGTAAATAATAATAAATTTTTTTTTACTTCCTATGTATTTATATATATTTATTTGCTATACGTGTGAATATATGCTATGCGAGTGATATTTAACTCTAATAATAATAATTATTTATACTACAACGTATAGAAATAAAATAAAATAAAATAATCATTTTGTTATTTTTTCACGTGTTTTTAATATATATATTAATTAATTTTTTTATATACATTTTATAAATAACTATGGTTTATTTACATATAAATATATATATCTTATTATATATAGAAGATGGAAAGAGTAAAAGCTATGCGACAGAAGATTTTGTCCTCTGCTGTTAATTTGGAAGATTCTAGTGAGGACGAAAGTTACTACGCGTAGTGCCGCCGGAGCGGCTACGGGATTGGTGGGCCAAGAAAAATTAGCCGTTGAATAACCTTGAATCTTTTGATTATATTAAAGACACTTTATTTACATTTACACACTTGCGTATTTATTTTACAGAACCGCACCTCACGGAACGTTAGTCGAGAATCCGCGCGCGGTCTC
>JANQDE010000588.1:36130-47709 GCA_037157785.1 Cephalotes varians | reverse complement strand
GAAAAATAGAAAGAAGTTTTGTATTTGCAGCTGAATAATTCATGTCGAGGAAATGAACAATTATTTGCAATTAATAATTCTTATTTCAAAAATAAAATWAATGGTTTATTTRCTAGAAATAAAATTTTATTTCGCCGTATTTAAATAAGGGATTTATTTATATGAAATAAGCCTTATATCTCACAAATAAATTTTTAAGTATTTTTTTCTCAGTGTAGTAGGTTAACGACAAGTGTTAAGGACAAGGGGAAAGAAAGAGGAGTGGAAAGAAAGATGAACGAACGAAAGAAATCTCACTGTCACACCCGTTTATTCGCTTGATCGTTGGTTACTGCCGTGTAGTTAGCCCGATTACAATTGTTCACAAAATCACAGATAAGGTATCGCACGCTGGTATGCTGACAGCGGTTCGGAAGGCGAAATGAATGCTCCGACGCAATCGGTTTGGAAGCTCAGCGCGGTTGATGGGAAAAACCGTCGTATTGACTCGACCACAGTGGTCGCACGTGATTAAACAATGATTTGGTTCTCCGCACCCCCGGTACCCCGTCCGGCTCGCTCAAGTATGCGATCCGGCGGGCGGCGGGGCGGGGCCGGGAGCGCGTGATCCAAGGGAAACATAGACGAAACATCCTGGCTCCGACGATCGTCCTCGTTTTCGAAACACTATTAATTCGCATTCTATGTTTGATTCTGTATCATAAATCTTGCGCAAAATGTTGCAGCGTCACATTTATTGGTTACACCGTTTCGACGTAAATAGGTTACAAATTGTTTAAATTTTTCACTGACTATATGCGTACTTTGACATAGCCCGAAATATACAGGCTCAACATAATGTTCGAGTGTGAATAAAAATATTGGGTTGAGTAAAAAGTAATTTCGCATTTTTAGGTAAAATTAAAAGATAAAATTTTCATATTAAAAAATAATTTTATTCAATAATGTATTCACCGTTTTTTTCAACAACTTTGCGCCACGTTTTTCAACAACTTTCAGGCAATTTGAAAATTCCATCCTCCCAGAACTTCCTAGTTTTATAAGCAAAAAACTCTTCAAGGTGCTTTTTGCAATCTTCCAAAAAAGTGAAATTTTTTCCAATAAGAGAATTTTGCAAAGATCTAAATAAATGAAAATCTGACGGTGCAATATCAGGTGAATAAGGCGGATGAGACAAGACATCCCAGCCAAACTGCAGTAATTTTTGCCGTGTTGTCAAAGAGACGTGAGGTCTAGCGTTGTCTTGATGAAACACGACACCATGACGATTTGACAATTCTGGATGCTTTTCGTCGATTGCTGCCTTCAAACGGTCCAGTTGGGAACAATATTTCTCGGAATTATTCGTCTAGTTTTGCGGAAGCAGCTCATAATACACAATTCCTTTGCAGTCCTATCAAATACACAGCATGACTTTCTTCGCGTGGATATTTTGCTTCGGTGTGGTTTGTGGCGGTTTAGCTTTTTTTCCCCACGATCTTTTGCGCTGTACATTATTATAAACTATCCACTTTTCGTCGCCGATTATCATCCATTTCAAAAATGGACAGTTTTCATTGCGTTTGAGCAATAAATCGTAGATAAAGATGCGGTCCATTAAATTTTTATCGCTTAAATTGTGGGGTACCCAAATATCGTACCGAGATACGTAACTAAATGTGTGTAAATGGTTTACAACGGTCTTTTATGATATGTCGATTATTTCTGCGATCTCTCGTATAATGTGGATTACTTTCGATTAAACTTTTGATTTGGTCATCATCAACTACCAAAGGCCTACCTGAGCGCTTACGATCTTCACAAGTCGTATCACCTGCACGAAATTTCGCAAACCAATTTTGGCACACACGTTCGCTTACAGCATTTTCTCTATACATCGCACATATTTTTTTCTGATTTGCGTTGCGTTTTTCTCCTTGCTAAAATAAAAAAGCATCAAACACCGAAAATATTGTTTGTTTTGCTCCATCTTTCAAAAGCCACTAAATAAAAATTACTGAGCCAATTTTTTGATAAGCGACAGCTTAAATGGCGCAGGAAAACATAATCTTTAAGAAAAGAATATAGTTTCGGATATGGAGTGAAGATTGCAACAAATACTTTCTGTCTGATATCTACCCACAAAATACGAAATTACTTTTTACTCGACCCAATAATATAGTCGCTGGTTTCATGTACATACAATGTCAATTTTAGAATATTTGCATCACGTATTTTTACGAGGTCTATAACCAGATCTCGAATCGACATTGATGCAGGTGCGGTTGACTGCGTAAGTTTCTCAATCAACACGTCTTGCAATGAATATCTCCCACGTTGCATGAGGCAATATAATCTGATTGTCTTTATTATCACCAAGCAGCATTTTCACAAAGGACATAGGTCCTATGTTGATGCCAATATCGAAGTATTTATAAACGATAGCGGTCAGAGCAAATCTTCTTCCCAAGCGTGGTGTATAACAGGAATTATGAGATGTACTGTAAAAATAAATTAGTTATAGAAAATCTATAACATATTTAAAAAATTATAAAATTGTAACGGTAGCCCGTTACTCAGGTAAATATTGCTCCGACTCTTGCACAACCTCTTTCTTTCCATCTCTCTCTTGACGCGGCGCGGCCGACTCCGATTTGCGCGCGGTCTCTTTCTCTATTTCTCTCTTGACGTGTTTCGGAGTACCCGTTCGAGATACGACCAGCTTCGATTCGCACGCGGTCTCTTTCTTTTCGTGTTTTTCCGCTCTCTATTTCTCTCTTGACGCGTTTCGGAGTACACATTCGCGGCGCGGCCGGCTCCGAATTATCAAAGGGTGGGGGAAAATACCTCGCGAAATGTATAAATAGAGCACTGTAACGACCGAAAGACACTCGGGTCCGAGCTCCGGGTATTCTTAGAGCTCTGACCACGGGAGTTCTCGGCTTCCCTGACCGGGTGTTCTCGGTTTCCTGTACCGGGTATTCTCGGCTTCCCTGACCGCGACCGGGGGTTTTCGGTGCGAGGCGAACGTGTCACCCCGAAGCGTATATCTCCGGGCCTACAACGGGGCCAACTAACCGTGACATCCTCCCAGCTCCAGACTCAATCTCGAACCCGTACACGTCCGCTGACGACCGCCTGGTCGATTCCTGCCGTAGCGCGGCCCGGATTATTTAGCTTTAAGTTAGATTTAAGTTAGGGTTAGTCTTGCGTTAGATTTAAGTTAGGTTAGTGTTCATGTTTAATGTTCTACTTAGATTAAGATTTATAGATTAAGTTTCTATGCGACCCGTGCGATTAAGTTAAGTTTCGTATTCCGTTAATTACTCTACCCGATCCGAAATTCTTGTAAACATTTATTGATTGACTACAGTCGTGCCAGTTCGTATTCATTTTCATTTTCATTATCAAATAAAGCGTTTATTTATTTTTATACCAAAAATAAATTGGTGTTTCATCTTTTCGAACCCTGACTCCGGCGAGTCAATCCGAGCGAACGAGAAAGTCGAAACATTATAAAATGTTACATGAAATTAAAATTTATCATTTCGCATCCTGTTGAATCGGGACGTAATTGTTCATACCCTGGTACATATTCGTTTTAAAACGCGGCTCTAGGTAGTATGAGCGATTCGAACTCTTCTGAGTAACTGACTGATAGTAATAATCCCATATGTCTCTTTTAAATCTGCATCCCTCCCACACATTATCTGGAGTTTTGCTTTTCAATATGCGCGTTGCAGGATCAGTGAAATAACTAACTGAATCAATAATGTCATCATAAGTTTCATTAATTAACGCTGCCTATTTTACATTTTGTAATGCTTCTCACTCCACATTTTCCAATGGCATATCCAAATTGGAAATTATTTTTTTCGAATCGGTATCGAACATTTGAAAGTTGTCCCTTTCTCATTTGTCCAATCTCTTTTTTCAATATGGATATCTGTGCATAGTTTAATAACGTCGAAGATACATATTCCTTGTAAAGTCTCATGTACATGTGTAGTAGTTTCGTTGTATGGTACATTATTAATCGCGCGAATCGCACCTTAGCAGTAACAAAGAATAACAATCAACATTCATTAAAATGTCTATCATAAACACCGATATTTTCACACATCTGCCACATCCTATGTTTGGAACACCATCTTATATTGCCAGTAAGCGCGTTTTGATAACTCCAGTTTCCAAACTCTCTGTCACAAAGTAAATGTACTACTTCTTCAGTATCAGTACCACGTACTGAAGAACAGTAATGCTTATTCGTTTGCTTCACTCTTGAGGTATACCAATCTACACAAATATTTTTTCTGTGAGGATCATTTACAGAGCGACTGATGCATTACTACAGCCACAGCTCTTTTTATTTTACGCAATGTCCCCTTCACTTTTCAATAACGAATCAACTTATTGAGATCAAAATGCAAACCTTGCAATTTTATACGCCGATGACAATTCTCGCGTAAGTCAATGGTCTTTTTCAAGCATCTCGCGATTATACCATCGAACAACTGCGTCTTTTTACATAGATTAATGGCATTAAATATGATATTTTTCAAGAACTCAATAAGATCATCGGACACATGTTAAAAACGCGAATCTTGCAATTTTGCATTGTCAAGAATAATCGACATGTCTTACGATGAAATCGAACAGCTGCATCTTTAAAATTGCAAACCTTGCAATTTCAAGCGCCGATGACAATTTTTGCGTAAGTCAATGATCTTTTTCAAAGACATGTCGCAACACGTCTCACGATGATAAACAGTGAAATTTGATACGGCATCTGAAATTATTATTGTACATGATGCAACTCTATTTAAAATCAGAAGATGAAGGGACGCCTGTCAATGGCCGAGTTGAAAGCAATACATCGATATGGAGCAAACGGTGATTTGGTGGTGCAAGTAGCTCGATTGAATACGTGAAAAGATTATGTCGCGTGGGAACAGCGCTGTGACGAGTTCATCGAAGTCGTCGATGAACACAGTCGAATTAAATGTCTGATTATCAATCGGTAACAGACAATCATTGGTCGCATGTATCGCGCGACTTGAAAGTTTGAAAGTTTCGGTGTGATAGATGCTTTCGAAAGTCGCATACTGACTGGTGCAGTAATAAACTCGAAGCATATCGAACCTCACCAATTTGTCAAAAATGCGAGAGAAATTGTGCTTGATCATGTGCGAGATGTATTGCGGAAGTGTAATGCTCAAAATAAACATTGTGTTTAATGGTGAATTTGTGGCGGGTAACAAAAGTGCGAATAAAAATATTGCCACGAGAAACTATGAACTCTTTCGTTCGACTGATTTGCAAGAGTGGTATGAATTACGCGTTGTAGAGCTATCTTAGCATCGCTGGAAGAATTCCAGGAACGTGATAGCGGATGGACGTTATCGCGTATACTAAATTTGACTGTTATTGTAAACAAGTATAATTCTTTGCACGCGGGATGTCAGACCTAGTTACCGCGGGAAATTAAAATTAAGAGAGCGTTAATCAATGTACAATATGGACAATGCATGTTTAGCGTGGTCAGTGATAGCCGCTCTATATCTAGCTGAAAGACATACGGAACGGGAATCATCATATCCCCATTATACGACAGTGTTAAATCTTAAAGACATTGAGTTTCCGATGGCGTTAAATCAAATTAAAAAGTTTCAAAATCAAAACAATATTTCCAACGTATACTGCATCAAGAAAAAAAGGAATTGTCGATCCTTTCGATACGATTCACCGATAAGAAGATAGACAAGTATGTCAATTTGCTATATATACAAGGTGCTATATATACACGATAACGCATTTCGTATGGATTAAGAATCTGTCTCGCCTCGTCAGCTCGCAACTCAGTAGAAAAAAGAATAAAAAATTCTTTTGCGACAGGTATGTAAACATTTACTTAAAAAATTGAGAAATATTTTAATAAATTATTTTCTTGCATATCTACATTACTTTGGCTCAAATGAAAAGTTGGAGGTCCACTTTACAGATTGCGGTCAGATGAACGACTGCGCGATCAGGTTGCCAAGCGAAGACAACAAGTGGCTGAGTGGCTTTCAACAACTACTGCAGGAAGGAACGAATCCCATTTATCGTGTACGCTGAGAGCATCTTGGAAAAAATGGAGGAAAGCCGCATATACCAACATCATCGGATATTTTAGTGTAGGATACTATGTACATTGCTCGTATGATGACTCATTATCTTTCGGTTTCATCGCAATAAAGATTGCGTAGCATGGTTCACCAAGGAACTTAGAGGTTTAGCGCATAATGTAAAGACTATCATAACTGCTAACGTACCCACGGTAAATTTCGACTATGAAAAATTTAACAACGCCGCACACTGTTATGTGTGCGAAAAATCCTTCGCGCCAGATGATACACGAGTGCGCGATCATTATCATTTAACCGATCGATACAGAGGTCCAACTCATTCAAATTGTAACAAATTATAAAGATTCGCATTGCATTCCCGTAGTTTTTCACAACTTATCAGGTTGCGATACTTTATCATTAAGGAAATAGCCACAGTGTATGAAGGACAAGTAGGCTTACTTCCGAACAAAGGAAAATATATCTCATTTACGAAAAATGTTAAAAGCATCGAAAACGAAGATCAAAAACTTGCATGAAATTATGATTTATCGATTCATACAAATTTCTCAACACCAGTTTCGATAAATTGGCATCTTTTCTCAGCAAGGATAAGCTAAGAATATTGCAGCGCGAATTTTGTAATTTATCAGCAGAAAATTTCAATTTGCTGACACGAAAAGGCATCTTTCCGTATGAGTACATTTACTGCGTTGAAAAATTGGAGGAGTCGTGTTTACCAGCGCGTGAATTATTTTATAATTCATTGACGGGTGACATCATATCCGAGAACGATTATGCGCACGCCGCCGTGTGGCAGCGATTCTTTCCAAATGCTCGGTGAGAGTACAGCGATCTATACCTCAAAACCGACGTCTTGATGTTGGCTGATATCTTTGAAACAACTTCACAACAGTTGCGTCTTAGTTATGGACTCGATATCCCGTGTATTACTACATTCTATCGGATTTTACATGGGACGCGATGTTAAAATATATACGCGTCAATTTCGAACTGTTTACAGATATCAACATGATCTTGTTCAGCGAACGCGGTATACGAGGCGATCTGAGTCAATGTTCCAATAGACGGACGAGCCAACAACAAGTAATGCAATCGTACAATCCATCGAAACCATCGTCGTACTTGATGTATTACAACGTAAACAACTTGTAATGGTTGGGCGAGATGCCAACTATTATCTTACGCGGATTTTCGATGGGTCCACGATACGTCTAATTTTAACGTCATGGATATTGCGTTAGATTCCCCAACAGGCTACATTCTCGAGATTGACTTGGAGTATCCGTAACATCTTCACAATGCGCACACTGATCTACCATTCTGTTTCTGCGTCATTCCGACGCGTGATAATCCGTCCGGCAAGCAGCAGAACAAACTCCTCGCAACTCTATACAATAAGATGCGTTATGTCGTACATTAACCTACAGCAGTGTATTCGTCACGGTCTCCGTATTGCAAAGATTCATCGTATACTGCAATTCTCGCAATCACTTCGCACCTATATGGAGCTTAATACGAATTTTAGAACATTCGTCAAGAACGATTTTGAGAAAAATTTATACAAATTGATGAATAATGCAGTCTTTGGCAAAACCATGGAGAACGTGCGCTATCATGTCAACGTGCGACTCGTGAGACAATGGGAATGCAGATACGGCGCGGAAGCATTAATCGCGAAATCAATTTCCACAGTCGAAGCGTCTTTTCGGATAATCTTGTTGCAATAAAAATGCGTAAGCTTGATGTGAAATTTAACAAATCAATCTACGAGAGTATGTGCGTCCTTAACATATCCAAGACATTTTGTATGAATTTCATCACGACTACATGTCATTGATGTATCGCGAGAAATGTAAAGTCATGTACACTGATAGTCTCATTACCACATCGAGTGCGACGAAGTATATGAAATCATGAAACACGACATAGATTTGATACGAGCAATTACGTGGTCGATAGTGGCATTCCACTTGTCAATAAAAAAGTACCGGGCTTGGTGAAGGACGAGAACAATGGCGCGATCATGGCTAAATTCGTCGGGCTCAGAGCAAACATGTACGCCTTACGCGTCAACGGCAAGAAAGATACGAAAAAAGTCAAAGATGTTAAGAATAACGTTGTTGCCAAGTCAATAACGTTCAACAATACACGGTGTTTGTTTAACGAAATTGAAATGACGCGTAAACAATCGTGTATAAGATCAGGAGACACGGTAGTGTCTCAGATGTCAAGTATATCGAGCGATATCGAGAGATATACAACGCCCGAGAAGCTATCGTGTATCTTTACGCGAGCCGGCGAGATGTGAGCACCTGAGATTTCTATATCTAAAAAACGACTGAACCGATCAAATTCTAAATAGGCTCAATCGATAACTTGGGTACGAATTACATCATAAAAATGTTTTTATTTTTTCTCTGCATGCACTACGAGTGGAGATATTGCGATGCAAAGTCAGATTTTAAGTAATTTTACATTAAGAAACGTCATTATTATTATTGTCGTCGTCGTCGACATTGTACGGTTCCAATTTTTGTCGCTAGTTAGGCGCTAGCGTTCTAGCTCAAACCTCTGCCAGTTTCGGGTCGCGCGTGGAGGAGATTACACACACGCGTACACATACGCGTCCACGCGCCTACGTTCCCACGCTCCCACGAGTCCACGCACCCACGCACCCACGCGATCAAGCTTCTACGCTCCCACGCGCGGACGGACGGACGGATGGACGCTCCCACGCGTCCATGCGTCCACCCGCTCACGCGCCCACGCGCCCACGCTCCCACACGCGGACGGACGGACGGATGGACGGACAGACGGACGCGCTCACGCACCCACGCTCCCACGTTCCTATGCTGTCACGCGCGGACGGACGGACGAGTGGACGCGCCCACGTGTCCACGCTCCTACGATCTTACGCTCCCACGCGCCCACGCTTCCACGCGCCCACGCTTCCACGCTCCCACGCGCGGACGGACGGATGGACGAACAGACGCGCCCACCTTCCCACGTGCCCACGCTCCCACGCGCGGATGGACGGACGGACGCGCCCACACGCTGACGGACGGATGAATGGACGCGTCCACGCGCCCACCCGCCCACGCGCCCACGCTTCCACGTTCCCACGTGCGGACGGACGGACGGACGGACGGACGGACGGACAGCCACTCGCGCCTCCACCCCACTTGCGCCTCCACCCCCCCCCCCCCCCCCCCCCCCCCCCCCCCCCCCCCCCCCCCCCCCCCCCCCCCCCCCCCCCCCCCTCCCCCCCCCCCCCCATCCACCACCTCACCCACCACCCCAACTCCCCCGCCCACGCGCTCACGTTCCTACGCGGCCACGCTCACACGCGTTCACGCGCCCACGTTCCCACGAGCCTCCGCTCACACTCGCCCACCTGTTTACGCTTCCACGCACCCACGCTCCTACGCGCCCATGCGACCACGCGTCTACACTTCCACGCACACACGCGTTAATACGCCTACGTTCTCACGCTTTCACGCGCTCAATCGCCAACCCGCCCACGCGTTCACGTTTCTACGCTCCCACGCGCCTACYCGCGCACGCGCTCCCGCTCCTACGTGCCCACGCTCACCCGCGTTCATGCTCTCACGTTCCCATGCGCCTCCAATCACCCGCGCCCACCTGCCTATGGTTCCTTGCACCCACGCTCTTACACGCCCACGCGACCACACTCCTACACTCCCACGATCACACGCGTTAATGCGTCTACGTTCCCATGCTCGCACGCGCCTAATCGCCAACCCGTCCATGCGTTTACGATTCCACGCGCCTACCCGCCCACGCGCTCACGCTCCTACGCGCCCACGCTCACACGCATTCACGCGCTCACGTTCCCACGCGTCTACGCACACACGCGCTAACCTGCCTACGTTTTCACGCACCCACGTTCTTACGCGTCCACTAGATCACGCGTCTACACTCTCACGCTCACACGCGTTAATGCGCCTACGTTCCCACGCGCTCAATCGCTAACCCGCCCACGCGTTCACGTCTCCACGCGTCCACGCGCCCACGCGCCTATCCGCCCACGCGTTCACGCTCCTATGCGTCCACGCTTACATGCGTTCACGCGCCCACGTTCCCACGCGCTTCCGTTCACACACGCCCACCTGCCTACGCTTCCACACACCCACGCTCCTACGCACCCACGCGGCTACCCGTTCATTAATTGAATTTTTCATTATGTATGTAAAAAATGTAAAGTAATTTAAGAAATTACAGAAAGAATAGAAAGAATATTAAATAATAAACATAACAGTATATCAATAATTCACTCTTGGTCAACGTGTATGTTTTTTTCGTGAAAATCACTTATAATTTGTTTAGAGGACAATCTTATTGCTAAAACAAGAACAATTAAATTAACTATTAACCTTTAACTGCCACACTTCTCCAGAATAGCATAGCTGCCATACTGGAACGTGTCAGACTCCAGCCACAAAATCACTTATTGCAAAGAAGCTATTGACTTTTTTTATTTGAAAAACTTCTTAGGTAGTTATCATAGTGTTTTAATAATTTTTTTTGGCCACTTTGCCGGAAATTAATATAGAGAGCGTAAAAAAATTCGAGTGCGCAAAAAACCGAAAAAATGCTTGTTTTTATATTATACTCGTAAGTTGTTGTATTTTAGAGGAAAAAATCGTTTATCAGTCGGTTTTTAAAAAAAGATATTCATTTTGAGGAATGAAAGAACGAATTTCCGGAAAAGAAAATCACTCATTTTATCTCCAAAGATGTATTTTATTTCTTAAAAAAAGAATACTTTTACATAAAAATTGAACATATACATATAATATGATACATAATATATAATACATAATAATATTATGATATAATAATACAATATAATATAATAATATAATATAACATAATATAAATAAATTAATTATGCGTAAACAATCATCACAAAGTGAGATGTGATGTTCGCAAATAGAACGTTTGTTGCATTGCACACACTTCATTCGGTTTTTTATTCTTCTTCCGATTGCAGAAGTCGCATCTCTTCCTCGTAGACAACTTGCATCGCTCAAAAGTGCTTGGAAGCGTCGGAGCTCTGTTGTACCTGATCTCTGTTGCAGGGCTCTAGTGACCCACGCAATATTGAATACAGATAGATGCAATTTTCATTATTAATAATGCCCAACAATGTATCAACAACTTATAATTGCATTTTACAATTTTCATGAATGTTTTATACAATTTTCATAAATATGTAAATACTTAAAATATATATATGTTGCATTTAAAAAAGGCATTATCAAGTATATAGGTGCGCTTCTCGAAAAAAAATAAAACGCATAACACTACAAAATGCGTGATATCATTGCAAAATTACCTTTTTAGAAAAAAGATAAAAAAAAAGGGTGTCAAGTATAGGCGTGCTCCTTGAAAAAACTGTTGTATTAAATTAAAAAATAAAATTTAAGTGATATCTTTTAAAATTAA
>JANQDE010000588.1:0-24992 GCA_037157785.1 Cephalotes varians | reverse complement strand
TTTACGAAAAAAACAAACAGTGACGTTGGTAATTGTTTGGAATATGATTGAAAAACTATTCGTTAATAATAATATTAAATATTTAATTTTTATTTGTCTATTACAGACAATGCCAATAAGTATCAAAGATCATAATTTGGATCGCAAGATTGTCAAATGGATGGCATTGAAGTATCTTCCTTTCAACTTCTTTGATGATGAAGAAACGCAAGAATTTTTTAGTATTCTAAATCCCACAATTAGTATGCCAAAACGTACTACGATGCGAACAAAGATTATACAAGTTTTTACGGAAATACAAAAATTTGTAATTAACATCTTGAAGGAAAACAAATCGAAAATATCATTCACATTGGATGGTTGGACATCCATTGCAGGAAAATCTTATTACGGAATCACTGCACATTTTATTAACGATGATTGGAAATTGGTTTCCGTTGCTTTAGATTTCATCGCTTCAAATGGTTATCATACAAGGAAAGATATCGCGGAAATATTTTTCGCATCTGTGAAAGATAAAGGTATTTTAGAAAAAATCGTGGGTATAACGTTGGATAACGCTGCATCAAACACTACATTCATTATAGAATTCGAAAAGCTTATGAAAAACAATTCACTAAATTTTGATCGTGAGAAACAACACTTTCGCTGTATTGCGCACATTATAAATTTAGCTGTGCAAGATTCTTTGAAAAAGTTACTTATCGAAGAAACTTTCGAAAATGAAATAAATAACGACGAAGATTAGGAATCTGATAAAACACCTGTTCTCAAATTAAGAAGCATTTTTATAAAATTAAAACGATCAGAACTTCGTAACAAATTAAAGAGTAGTTGTGACACGACAAATACGAAATACTTATCGCCAATAATTGAYGTAGCAACGCGTTGGAATTCAACATTCRACATGATCGAATGTGGATTATCATTACGCCTAGCTCTGAATGCACTTTGTAGCACTAGTGATATTTTGAAYATCCGACGTTTTCTGTTAACTAACGATGAATGGTATTTATTAACACAAATTCACTTATTTTTAAAAAATTTCAAGTTAGTTTCCACTCTTCTGGGAGGAGACAAGTATGCTACATTGCCGTTAGTCATAGTAGCATTTAATATGCTATTAGATAAAATAGAAAATACAATAAAATCATTAAACGACAAAAAAGGCAGATGTCAAACTGATGAAAATTTATTTTGGGCATTTCAAGCAGCAAGAGATAAATTAATTAAATACTATGACAAGACAAACTGGATTTATTGTGTTGTATTGCTGTTAGATCCTAGACATAAATTAGAAACATTTAACTTGACTAATTGGGGGAAAGAGTTGCTTTGTCAATCGTTGGAAAAATTTAAAGAAATTTATAAAGAAAGTTACTTTGAATCGTCGTCTAATGAAAGTGAATCTTCCAATTTGAATAATGCCACTTTTAATTCTGATTCAAATCTTATTGATATAAATTCATTGTATGAGAATAATTCTGACAATAACAAGTGGCATAAAGAAATTGATGAATATTTAAATTCTAAGAGGACAAATAAAGATGAGGATATTTTAGAATGGTGGTCTAAGCACACGCATATCTTTCCTTGTCTATCAAAAATGGCAAGAGACTTTTTGAGTATTTGCGCAACGTCCGTTCCATCGGAAAGATTATTCTCTACAGCTGGACTAATTATAACAAAACGTAGAAATAGATTGTGCGAAGAATCGGCGAGATCCCTGCTTTGTTTAAATTCATGGGCGACATGTTTAATMTCTAAAATTTTATTTAGCGAATAAGTGTTATGTATTTTTTCTAATTGTAATTAACAATAAAGTGTTTCAATAATATGAAATAATATGATTCATGTATACGAATCATATTTTCATAAAATGATTTTATGATTTTATTTTCGAGAATTTCGAGACGAGACAAGATTTTTCGAAATCTCGTCTTATCTCGTCTTGCGGCATCCCTAAATAGGAGTACATCGAAACGAGTGCGGTGTTGTGAATCTGGATAATGCTGATGGACCGGGTACTCATTGGGTGGCATACGCAAAAAGGGGGAATCGCGCAATATATTTCGACAGTTTTGGCAATCTTCGACTGCCGGAGGAATTAGTACGATATTTAGAAAATAATATAACACAAATCGAGTATAATCGCACGCCTCATCAACGTTACGATCAAAGCAATTGTCAACTGTGCCTGCAATTTCTACGAATAGTTGACAATCAATTTAAAGACTGACATTGCATTATTTAAACTCAGTATCAATCATTGACATTTACCCTGACCGGTAAGAGTAGCATCCTCGCGGTAAACTATTTTTCAGCCGTAGATTTAAGCGATTACGAGCTCGGTCTGACGGACATTGAAACTTACTATACGATACCTAATGTAAATTCATCGAATAATAAATTTTACTTTAACAAAGATGACAAGGAAATTGTTATTCCTGAAGGATCGTACGAACTACATATGATATAGACAAGTATCTGAAATGCAATTTCAAATGATATCGTGAAAAAAAAGACGCTTCGCAAAGATGAAAACGATGAGAGCGAGTACCCGCTGATAATTCGCATCAATAACAATACGATGAAGACTCACGATAAAACGAGTCCATCAAGAGCGCCATTGTAGATGTACGAATAAAATTTGATTGCAAAGAGAATGTACCCGCGAATATTACCGCCTATTGTCTCATCTTAGACGATCGTGTGGTTGAATACTGCCTGTTTTCCAACATAGTGCGCAAGATCATGTAAATTGTGAATATGTCGGGATAAATAAAAATTGAGATGCTTTACAATGGAGTAATCTCGAAAAACTGCTCATCATGATCGTACCAACGTTTGTGGACTTATAAGGATTCATTGTTGGGAATTGGTTTGTTATGAAGGAAGTGACGGTGCTGAAAAAAAGGAGCGTTCTCTCCAATTACATTTTTGCAAATCCCCTACCATGAAATCTACTTACAAAATCCGAAAAGTCTTACGCTTCCTGATTGATTGTGAATCATCATGGATCACAATGGGAAGCCGGGATGGTTCCGTACAGCATGGTGAGATGTCTTATTGCATCGGCTGTGATTGGTACTGAAGACGATAACGCTCTCGTATATGTTAAGGGATATAAAAAACGAGAGTGGCTGAAGGACATGTTCGAAAGCGACGCGAGAGATGACATAATCATCGAGACAATGGATGCAGATTATGAAGACTATGACGACGGGATAGCCCCTGGGATCGTCGAATCCCGAGAGAACCCATCCACAATTGTAAATCGTAAGATTGATACGATACACGATGATCTAAGAAGCTTATTAATCGGAGCGTGACGATACATGCTACTTTAAGGAACTCACTAGTAAAAACGAGATTATACATGAAGGTAACGCCGAGACGATACACGATGAGGAAAACTAAGCAATACGCGATGACATGAACGAAACGATACGCGACAAAAAGAACGATCCAATATGTTACAGCAATACTTAAGAAATGGGCGCCAGGCGCGAATAATCGCACCACTCCAATACATTGCACGAATTCTTGAAATTAATCCGGCCGCTCCTCGCTCAGTATTTGATAGAGGGGCGTGATTCTTTTTAATTCGGTTGGCAAGGTCTGAGAGGGAGAAGGCGAAAGCAATAAGCACACAGAACAGAATTCAGTAAATGAAAGATAGTAAATATATTTAACAAAAGAATAAAGGAAATGGAAAGCATAGAATAATGTACAGAGAATCGAACACATGACTCCAAATAAACGCTTGAACTCGATGCGGCGTTCTCTGCGAATATATAGCTACTTCTTTCTTCCCGATATCTCCGCACGCAATACGTCTAACTCACCGCCGACTCGCGGTCGATGCAATCGACAGAACGCACTAAGAACGCGAGTTGAACACTTAAATGAACTAAAACATCAAAAAAAGAACGCGACGCAATATGCCGCCCGGGACGGCTATTCGCGAGTTGCTAGTTCGCACCTAAACGACGGTAAGCGAAACAGCCCGCGAACAGAACGCGCAGTCTCAAATCAACACGATACACGACAATTTACAATATCTCAAAATACACGACAAAAGACGCCATAACACACAAAACGACTGTCGGTTTGCGATTTTTCCGGGAGGAGTTCCCCTCCCGTCCCCGCAATATCCGAGGCAAGCCAACCTCGCAACGACGATACTTTAAGGGGCCCTTGCTTGGCTTCGCTCGCTAATAATCACAAGTGAATTCTATACACGATACAATAGGCGATGCTTGGCCCTACCCGCGGCTTACCGGATTACATAGTTGGAATGGTAGCTTACACAGAGATCACTAGACGGAATCGCCGGGCTCGCTCGCTGAACAGTGGCTGCCGTCGGCGCTCGCCCAGGTCCCTAGAGTTCTGCACTGATTTTTGGCGCATGGTACCCTCGATAGGTCCTGGCGGGGTCCTTAGATCCATTAATGTGGAAACTCTTGCGCGGTCCGTCGATATTATCGGGTATCTTAGCTCCTTTCTGGAGCAGAATTCGTCCGGCTGATCAGGCGGGCATTTTCCCTGAGATCGACCTTGGGACCTTTCCTCCGCTTGGCTACGCGGCGGGGTCCTCTTTATGCTCCTTCCCTCCGGAACTGTGAAAATCTCTGCCAGATGTTAGGTTGCTGAGACCTTCGTATTCGTCGGTAATGGGGCGAGCTTGACTCAGGGCCTGCGGCGGCATTTCCTCGAACACGCCACTCTCTCTTTCCCATGTTGCTCCTTTCCAAGGTGATATTCCGGCTCCCCACATTATACAGAACCAGATCGTCAACTATTCCGACTTTCCTGTGTCCCTTCGGACTCGCAAAACGATACGATAAAAAAGAATACAGCAATAATATAAATTGAACAATTGCGGGTGAACTCGCTCCCAGACCCGGGAGGATCACCCCGAGAATTCCCCCCTCGGTCGGGTCAATGCCGCTGAAGGCATCACGGCACAAGACATAGAATCATTGAATAATCAAGATGTTATTAATACTATGCGATGTAATAAACACGTTAAGAATTACGCATTACAAAATATATTTAAAATATTTAACTGGTGGTCACAACGCCAGAGAGAACTTTGTAAGAAATAAAATATGTTAATATGTTTCATTTATTTCCTCCGTAATTAAGATAAATAGATAATGGTTATATAGCTGTACGATTAATATCTGATACATGTTCAATAATAGTTTAATAGATGTTTGATAATGATAGATGTTCAACAGATGTTCGATGTGATTCAATAGTGGTTCGATAGATGTTCGATAGTAGTTCAATAGTAGTCCGATAAACATTCGATAGTAGTTCGACAGTGATCCGATAGATATTCAATAGTGATTGAAAGTGGTTCGATAAATGTTTAAAATATTAACGTGATGCATTTTGCGCAAGATTTATGATACAGAATCAAACATAGAATTAATAGCATATGCCTTAGATAACATTGTAGACGATATGTTACATGAAAAATAAACGTATGTTAAAAATTTTAAAAACGCGAAGAATAGAAAAATATAACGTTGGTAAAGAAAAGAAGGAGGAGGCGAGAGTTATGGGAGAAAACGACACGTAGAAAAGATGGTAAGTAGAGACGGGCGGAGCAGCGGCGAGACGGCGGCGGCGGCGGCGGCACACCCTACCCCGCGGACTCCGGAACCCGTGACGCACTTCCCGTGACGCCATTTCCCGTGATGTCATTTCCTGTGACGTCATTTCTTGTGACGCCATTTCCTGTGACGTTGCCTCCCTTCCGTGACGTTCCTCGCGACGTTCCCCATTCCTCCGCAGATCTCTGCGGATTCCCCCCGCCTCGCATCTCTTCGGAACTCCCGGGTTAAAACCCGCCTAGCTTTTCTACTAATTAATTACCAGTTTAATAATAAAATATATTATTGTTCCAAATAAATATCATTTATATTATAAGATTCGTCGATCATTCTGTTTTTATTTATCTGGTGGATAGTTATACGTTTTATATGATCTAGATTTATTATATTATTTCCAAATTTATTGATGTATGTATTAATGTATGTATTAATAATAGATTTTTCATAATATCTTAAAATTCGATATCATAAGATAATGGTAAAATTGGAAAAATATTTTTATCTTCAAACTAACAACAAATTGGGCAACAATTTTTATTTTTAACATCAAATAATTTAAAACACGGCCAAATACCAAATAGAAAGTTTTCCAGGTTCAAACCCTGTCTGAGGTAATATTTTTCGCAATAAGTTCTTTACAGTTTTAAAAATGCTCATTAACATCATGCATTAATTTGATGATCAAATTCATTTGTGAGTTTATTTCTATTCTAGTTTAGAACTGCGTTATATGACCGGCTGTGTTCGGCACGTAGTTTGAATGTACTAGATTATAAGTTTAATTTAAATTAAACTAGAATTATTATTGAGCACTGACACCTAGCTTTGACCGTATTTGGCCATGTTTTAAATTATAGGATGTTTTCATATATCGGTCGAAAAGAAATTTATTATTTTATTTTTTAATTAATTTTACCTGTATTGTCAAATCAGTTTCAGACAGTGACCTTCCTAATTCGATCTTCACTCCCAGATCCTTGACAAGATCCACTTCAAAATTGACAACGTCGTACGGAAGTCTGTACTGCGGTATTTCGGAAGAGCTTAATCCACCAACATACTTCTCTTTCTCGAAGATCGTGATATCATCGTATCCGAGTCGTGCGAGAAATGTCGCGCATGAGAGAGAAGCTGGCCCACAACCAAGTAGAGCGATTTTCGTATTTGCATGAGGTATCGTTTGATCGGGTGTTCTGGTCTGAGGAATATTCATCTGCTTGAAAATCTGAAAGAATTAATTTAATTAATTTATAAATAAAGAATTATGTTTATCATTAACCACATTAAAACTAAATTATATTTAAATATATGTCTCACACACACACACACACACACACACACACACACACACACACACACACACACATACGCGCGCGCGCGCGCGCGCGCGTAATATATGTAATAAATATATTTCATTATTATTTCAAAAATTAAAGAAGCACTAAAAGAAATATTTAAAGATATATAATTTATCAGTTCCAATTTAGAAATTTTATACAGACTACACTATATATTATTTTTATTACATTGTTAAATATTTTTTTAACGTTATTAAATCATCTACTTGTCGATATTTTATGCTATAAATTAATACATTAAATTGTTAATTAAGATTGCCTACATCCATCGCAAAGTGTTGAAGCCCACCAATGTTAATAGATCCTTCCTCGGTAGCATAAAGATTACATCCACCCACGCAAAGATCGCTGGTTGGGCAAACCATGCCACAGGTGAGACCGAGAGGATTGTCTGACAGGATTGCCTTGGCTGCACCATAATAATTTTTGTTGGAGATCGAGGTGATGAAGGATTTGATATCCAGTTGTGTGGGGCAAGATTTTTGGCAAGGTGCATCGACACATTTTAAACAACGTGCCGCTTCCCTCAAAGCTCCGCGCTCGCTTAAGGTAGTGTGCTTCACATCGTCAAAGTTCTTCGTCAGAGACACACAATTCTGAGGGAGGAATAAGAAAAATTAGTAATAATTTTCACAATGAACTAATGAATATTCTTGCTGAATCTAAGAGAATGAAAAAATTGAAAATTGAGTATTGAACAACCTTATTATAATTGATGTTTTGCAGATAGAATTTCTTTTTTAAACGTAATGGCTAATAATATGATAATTGCGCATTATTTCCATATTACGTTACAATCGAAACTCATGACGTTTCTGCACAAGCGCTATAATATTTAAAAAGTTACAACATTGTATTGAGTTAAGGATAAAGTTTCTTCGTATTCTCCCGGTAGATAGCTTTAGACCGCATAACTCTGCTATTTCAGGTAAATATTATTTCAGATTTGGAAATATTTGCGTGCGTTTAAAAGGTGATATATATCATAGATATATAGTAATTAAAAAATAAGTAATTACATAGTAATTAAAAAAACGTTGTTATACTTTGTTTATTCAATCAAAAATTATTGCGTCTTAAAAATGAGTGAAAATACAGAAGAAATTCGATACATTTGAAATTTTATTACAAAAAGAGAGAAGAATGCGACTCAGGCTGCTAAAAAAATTTGTAATGTTTATGGACATGATACAGATATCAGTAGGGGAGATCGGGGCTAGTTGGCTAATGGGGTAAGTTGACTAATTGCGTTTAAAAACTGCATTATGCGGTAGATGGTGCTCTCATTCACTATATTGAAATAAATGAATGTCTAGCTCGCCATGTAATGTGTTGTCATGGTGAAAATCGACATATTATATCAGTGAGAATGAAAATTCTGAAAACATCAGCTGTAAGTAAATATTCTTGTTTTGACTATTTGTAAAGGTTCATCGCCTAATGTGCTGCTTCATAAGTTTTTATGAATATATTATGAAAGTGTGAGGCATTGACTATAATTTACGATATGTTACTTTATCCAATGCGTTGAGGTTTTGTGCGTACAACCGTTAACATGTTAAAAATGCTGGTGGGGTTAGTTGACTAAGCATAGGTGGGGTTATTTGACTTAGTCTACTAACCCCGGATATTATTTTTAATACTTTTTTATATGCTTAGTATTGATTGCTTACATTTCTTATAGAAATCGAAATGAGAAACTACAAACGGAAGACTGAAAACGGCAAAATACCTGCTGATACTATTTTACGAGCAGTTAAAATAGTTAAAAACGAAGGTAGGAGCATTAATAGTGTCGCTAAAGATTTCTTAATACCACAAAAAACGCTTGAACGTTATGTCAAAAAGGCAAAATTATTATTAAATGGTGAAATTAAAATAGAAAATGTTGGATACAATAATGGACAAAAAGTCTTTTCTCAAGAACACGAAACTCTTCTAACTAAATTATGTAAAACAAGCGTCGGATATTTACTACGGGTTAACGCCGAAAGAACTCAGAAAATTTGCATATCAATATGCTATTTCTAATAATCTTCAAGTTCCAGCTAACTGGGCTGACAATAAAATGGCAGGTCCAGATTGGTACACTTCTTTTATTAAAAGAAATAATAGTTTATCTTTAAGAAGTCCAGAAGCTACAAGTTTGTCAAGAGCCACTTCGTTTAACAAAACTAATGTAACACAGTTTTTTTCCAATTTGAAGACCGTATATGATCGACTGAAGTTAGAACCTCCAGATATTTGGAATGTTGACGAGACAGGCATAACCACAGTTCAAAAACCAGATAAGATAGTAGCTCGACGTGGTTTTAAACAAATAGGCAAACTTGTGTCAGCCGAAAGAGGAGCTTTAGTGACACTCACTGTTGCAGTCTCTGCAAGCGGAAACACAACTCCCCCTTTTTTCATTTTTCCTCGGGTAAATTATCGAGATCATTTTCTCAGAGATGGACCTTCTGGAAGTTTGGGTGATGCCAATCCATCTGGATGGATGAAAGAAGAACATTTTATAAAATTTATTAAACATTTTATCCATCATGCAAGATGTTCTAAGGAAAGACCCGTGCTTTTGTTGCTTGACAATCACGATTCCCATCTCTCAATAACAGCGTTGGATATTTGTAAAGAAAATGGCGTGACAGTTTTATCGTTTCCTCCGCACTGCTCACACAAAGTGCAACCATTAGATAGAAGTGTTTATGGACCACTAAAAAAATATTGCAATTCTGCTATTGATAACTGGATGGTAAATAATCCTGGCAAGACATTTTCAATATATGATATCCCTGGTATTGTAAAAACGGCCTTACCTTTAGCTACTACACCAAATAATATAACGGCTGGTTTTCAGAAAACTGGAATTTCTCCATTTAATGAAAACATTTTTTCCGACAGTGACTTCTTACCTTCATACGTGACAGATAGACCTGTTCCTACAAATGAAGATGAAAACTTGAATGCCAATGAAGAGCCATCTACAATAAATATAAGTGTAAATGAACTCGATGAAAATCGTCGTGAAATCAGTAAAAATACAAACATAGTGAGTCCTGAAGAAATACGACCATTTCCAAAAGCTGCTGCACGACAGAGCACTAGGAAGGCGAGAAAGAAGAGGCAAACTGCTATTGTAACAGACTCGCCCGTAAAAGAAGCATTACGAAAAAAAAAGAAAACATTCAAAAAAAGAAATATTCACGTAACAAAAAGATTGAGAAGAGGATTCCTAAAAATAAAGTCAAAGTTCGAAAAGTTCTGTTTCGAGAAAAAAATCCTGTACCATCCACGTCATCCAAAAAAAATTCTTCGTCCTCAGAGTCAGAAGATGATACAAAATGCTTAGTATGCAATGCACTTTATAATGATAGCGTTCCTGGTGATAATTGGATTCAGTGCACACTTTGTAGCAGATGGGCTCACGAAACCTGCATCACTTCTGATAAAATATTTTATATATGCATTAACTGTGATACGGATGATGATTTATAGATCTAATGTGGCGTCATTTTGTGCAATGTTAACAAATAACTATATAATTTTTGTTAAAATCGTTATTTTTTCTATTAAGTCAACTAACCCCGTTATATTAGTCAACTAACCCCACTAGCGGGGTTTGTTGACTTATTGGTACCACAAGTATAAATGTGATAAAAACTACAATTTATGTTCAATTAAAGAGTTTTTGAAAATTACGCTTGTTTATCTAAGAAAATGTGTTAACTTTTGGTATGAAAGAAGTTAATAAAATATTAATAATTTAATGGTAAAAATGAGAAATATAAAAACTTAGTCAACTAGCCCCGGTCTCCCCTACGCGTGTCACAAAGCTGGTTCAAGTTTTTTCAATCTGGAAATTTTGATGTCAAAGATGCACCTCACTCTGGTCGAATTACTACTACAAATTACTGGAAAAATCGATGAAATCATGGAAAAAGTTTTCGTTGATCAAGACCGGCACATTAGCAGTCATGATATCGGTAAGGAACTAAACATCGACAAGTTTTCAACCATTTGGAGAAGACTGGACAAAAATAACTCGATGTTTTAGTACCACATAATTTAACAGTGAAAAATTTAATGGATCGAATTTCCATCTACGAATCATTGCAAAAACGGAACGAAATCAAACTATTTTTGAAACAACTTATTACCGGCGATAAAAAATGGATCACGTACGACAATAATGTACAAAAAAGATCATGATTGAAGCAAGGTGAAGCTCCGCAAAGCCAGAATTGACGCCAAGAAAAGTGATGCTCTGTGTGTGCGTGTGCGTGTGCGTGTGCGTGTGCGTGTGCGTGTGCGTGTGCGTGTGTATGTGCGTGTATGTGTGGTGAAATTGGAAAGGAATCGTTCACTACGAGCTGTTGCCCGGTCAAACGATTGATTCTAACCTCTTGTCAACAACTGGAAAGATTATGCCAAGCAATCGAGAGAAATTGACCAGAATTGATCAATAGGAATCGTCTTCCATCAAGACACCGCCAGACCCCGCACATCTTTGGCGACCCGTCAAAAATTGAGAGAATTTGGTTGGGAAGTTTTGATGCATCCACCTTATAGTCACGGGATTATGGTTTTACCTCAAAAATGACAGAAAGTGGTTGAACAAAACGGTACATATTTAATGAACTTTATTTAAAATATGAAAAAAATTTGTTTCACTTTTGCATTAAAATATGAAGAAACTTTTTCTTCAACCTAATACATTACATTATATATATTGATGCAATGTCTGATGATGCAAGATCAGGACTGTCTGTGCTTTCTAGGCGAAAAATTGCGACAAGTGATTTTCACAAGCCTTTTTTGAAGTCAACTATATAATCATTAAGAAAGTTCTGTAGAGATCGAAACAAACGGTAGTCTAGCTCGTAATGAGCCGTTTCAAAAATGGTTTAATTTCATTTCGTTTTAGCAATGATTTGCACATGAAAACTCGATCCATTAAATTTTTTATTGTTAAATCATGTAGCACCCAAACATCGAGTTTTTTTTTTATCCAGCCTTCTTCAAATGATTTAAAATTTGTCGATGTTTAGTTCCTTACCGATATTATGACTGCTAATGTGCCAGTCTTGCTCAACTTTTTTCATGATTTCATCGATTTTTCCAGTGATTGATCGATCAGAGCGAGGTGCATCTTTGACATTAAAATTTCCAAATTAAAAATGCTTGGACCAGCTTTGTGCACACGTACTGATACTGCATTATACTTCTTTCTCATTCTAAGTTTCAACAAAAAATTTAGAATTCGCTATTGAATTATTATTGGATAATGGATATCCTTTAAATCTAATTTCCAAGAAAGTCAATGACAGATTAAAAATTCTTACCAATAAAAAAGTAATCTTACTTCCAGAATTCTTCTTAATAAAGAAAATAATGCTATCAACAATAGAAAATTCATAGTTTTTCCATACATCAAAAAAAAATCTCCGAACTTAGTATCGTCCACATCCATGAAACAAAATTGATAAAACAAAATACATTACAGGTATAGAACTCTTAATAGTCTTGGAAGGTTTATCAAAGTCCATAAGGATCCTAATCACTTTTTTTGTAACAATAATAAGGTTTATAAAATTTCTTGTAAGATTGTGATGCCTCATATGTAGGCCAAACAAAAAAACAGTTAAAATCAAGAATCAAAAAACACAGTAGCAACATTAAATTGAATTATTCTAAATATTCAGCTATTTCCGAACATACTTTATAATTCTCACACACTTTTGATTGGGATAATGTTAAAATTTTCGATTCCAAACCAAATTTTTATAAGAAGTCAGTATTGGAAATGATACACATTAAGGAACAAAAAATGGTATCAACTATCAGACCGATACTGAACTATTTGATAATTCATATTTAGCATTTTTGATCAACTTTCCAAATTTTAAAGAGTAACTCCCGAATATTCAATTTTATTATTTTACATTGTACCTCAACACTTTTATATTGACGTTACATCTTGGCATAAACACATATTATACCAGGACTATATCATAGAATACTAAGAACACACATTATACCTAGACTTTACTATAGAACTCTCTCAGATATTATATTTACCAATATGTTACGTCATTTGTCATTTGCAAATGTAACGTTGATAAAAGTAGAAGACTTGTGAAAACCATCGTCATTTACATTTTTTAATTTTCTAATTACGACAAAAATCATGATTTTACATTGTTTTTAACTGAGTAAGTTTTTATAAAAAATTCTCTTTTTTGCTCTTCGTCTTTTCGTTAAATAAATCTTACAAGTCTTCTTCGTTATAGAATTTAATCTTTATCCGGTTGCGGATTACATTTTTGTTTTTTATCTCTGGATTACCAATCAGTATTATGGACATTTAACCCATTCTCGCCATTGAACGAAGAAAATTTTTTCACAATTGATTACTTAATTTTATATGACAGCGTTTAAGTACGATGTTCGATGACTGTATTATTATCTTATATAGTTTTATGATTATTTTCACAATTTTCCTTTGTCAAACTTGCGGCGCTGCGTTGCCCATAATGACTTTGTAATGTGTCTAACGTAATATCTCTTCTTTCTTTCTAGTTCTTATCTGGAGAACTTTCCAAAACACTTTAAAGTCACGTTTTATTGAGTACTTTCCGAGTAATGAGGCTTGAAAGTTAAGACAAGACCGATCATTGATCCGGCCAACAAGATCGATTCAAATGTCTTTATCCGATAAGATATTCAAATGGAGCTCCACGTTCTTGCAGACATAGCCTCAACTGTTTCTCAAAATTTTCTACTGTTGAAATTAAAATATTTTGAGGAATGCTATGACAAACATTAGTTATTCGATTTTTCATGTCTCTTGCAGATGTTTTTCATGTCTCTTGCGGCGGAGTTTTGTAAACAATATTTTTTATGTAGCCCCACAAAAAAGAATCACACGAAGTTAAATCAAAAGACCGTGGAGGCTATCGAATATATCCATATCTCCCTATTCATTTTTCATGAAAGATGATATTGAGATATTCTATCACAATACGATGAAAATGAGGTGGCGCACCATCTTGCTGCCACCACATTTTTTGTCGAGTAGAAATGTTCTTTCAACTTCTAAAAAGTACAAACAATTTATTCTGCAAGAAAGAAAGGTAAGTTTCCCCATTTAAGCGGTTATCAAAAAAATATGGACCAATCAAATATCCATTTACAATTCCGCACCAAGTATTTAAACTCCAACGATGTTGATTATCAACACGTTGAATCCAATGAGAATTGTATGTGGACTAATAGTGACAATAATGCCTGTTGAGTTGTCCATTGTTATGAAATGAGGCTTCGTCACTGAAGAGAACATACTGAAAAAAATTTGGATCTTCTCTTATCATTTGTAATGCCCAAGAACAAAATTGTCTTTTTAGCCTCATATCATTTTCGCTTATATCTTGGGTTAAATATGGGTTAATGACGGTAGGAAATTTATATCTTTGTAAAATTCTCCACACAGTGACATAAGGAATTCCTAAATTACGTTGTAGTTCTCTAGTCGAAATATGAGGATTCAAGTTTATCATTGCTAGCACTGCTAATACACGCGGATCACGCGAAGCTTCCTGCCAAACTCCGTTGCCTGACAACCTCGTCGCTCTTCTCTACAACATTCCATTCCGCAAGCGGAATGACCGATCGTCTATGAAATTCTTTTTGCGACCGATCGATAATATTGATTGGCCGCATCAGCTCCTCCCACAAGCAGGGGCGCAACGTCATCTTCAGCATATATTTGCTCGCGGTTACTCTTACGAATTCTTCTAATAGCTCTCGTAATAAAATTCTTCTTATCTGCATTGCATTTGGATGTCGTCTAAACGGATATCTATTACGATACAATCTTTCTGCTCTATAATAATTTCGTCCAGCTTCACCAAGCACAAGAATAATATCAACGATTTTATTTGAACTATAAGCGATCTTTGAAAAAGACCACTAATGTAAAAAAATTGAAAGAAAAAGCTATACGAAAAAAAGAGGAAAGTTGAATTGAGAAGGATTGGACTCAATTCCGTGCGCGTGAGCGTATGTCAAGCAGTATGGATAGATCGCGGAGACGCGCGCACGTAAGAATCCCGCTCACGCGCGCATGCGTACATAGATAACGCTGGCGGTATTGTAATTTTCAAGCTCCATAACTCGGAAAATATTCAATGAAACGTAACTTTATTATAGTGTTTTGGAACGCTCTCGAGATAAGCTACAAAAATATGTAATAAAAATAGAAATTTTCATTTAAAAGAACAATAATGATCTTGACCTGATTTTGACAAGGTCGCTCAAGGTTAAATCCATATTTTCATCATGTGTCCTTCTTCAAGCCACGCAATTTTTGTTCGAAAAATTTTTCAATAAAATCATCGATTTGCGAAATAATCGACCATATCACTTAAAATATATATATTATTATATCTAAATGATAAGTAACGAATATAAACATGTATAAAATACAAGCAAAAATCAAAATTTTCAAGAAAATAAATTAAAAATAGTAATATACAGAGTGTCCTATTTTAAGTGAGCACTGCGAATAACTTTGAAGGAAATAATTTTCAAAGAAAATGACCCAGACAAAAGTTGTTGCACTCAGAGGGGGACATCCAATGATGACTTTGAAATTGTCCTAAATGATCTTCCTTAAGATTATTCCAAGGTCAAAGTATTTTTTTAAATGGAATGATCTAATTTTGATAACGGGAATTGATAGAGCGGAAAATTTTACGTTAAAAACATGGATTCATGTCCTGATCGGTCGACCTAATGTAGGTGAAGAAAGGTTATATCCCATTTTAATCTGTCAGTCCAAAAATAACATGAGACAAAGTGAGTTTCAAACAAAATGTATCATACAAAAATTGTTGTAATCAAAGTGGGACATCCAGTGGTGAACTTGAAATTGTCCTAAATTACCTATTATTTGATTTTGATGTGTTTCACGCATTACTTATTATTACGTATTGCTTTTCATTTGTTGAACATACGCAACAAAAGATCATACATAGTATCCGTAGTGATACATTGTACAGTTTGAATAGGATCAGTTGATTATTAAATTGTTATTTGTTTCGCTAAAGTGAATGCACATCGCATGGACATAAAGAATTAAAGAAGTTTTGTTGTAAAGTTCATTATTTATCATTGTTTGGTGTTTGAAGAAATTTTCTTATTGAAAATGGGCAACTATCCACCAAATGAAATAGTTGATATGATTCGCATTGTAGGTGAGTCAGGCAATAATTACTCCGCTGCGCTCCGCTGCGGCTTTATTCGGTAAAATTCCCAGACAGACGCCATCCTAACAGAAAAGTTATGAAGAAACCTTCTGACCGTGCTGAACACCGAGGCACACTCAAACGCGCACGAATGAAAATGGATCTTAATGAAGCTACGGCAGTGGCTACTATTGCTAGTGTTATGCTAAATCTTCAAATATCTACTAGTGTTATTGAAAGACAACATGATATACCAAGATTGACAGCCAATAGAATTTTGAGGACCTTTAAGTTTAAGAGGACTTTCATCCCTATCACATTAACTTAACTCAGTAATTAGGAGGGGAAGACTTTCAACGCTAAGTGCGATTTTGTAATTAAGCTCGATGTCAAATCCAAAGGAACTCTGCCTTTGTGGAAAACTTGCTTTTTTCGGATGAGGCTACATTTAATAATAGAGGGCAGGTTAATCGACATAACTGTCATTACTATTCAGATGTAAATCCTCACTGGCAAAGAAACCAAGAATTCCAAAGACAGTGGTCAATAAACGTGTGGATTAGAATTGTGGGAGATCATATTATTAGTCCATATTTCTTTGAGGAGAATCTCAATGCAGCAAACTATTTACACTTTCTTCTAAAATGACTTATTGAGACCGGTTGGCAATCAAGTGTTCCGCATAATGTGGTTTCAACAGGACGGAGCACTTGCACACAAAGCTCGAATTGTCAAAACTTATTTAAGCAGGAGATTCCCAAATCGATGGATTGGTATAAGCAGCGAAATCCATAAATTTCCTCCTAGATCACCTGATTTAACTCTCTTGAATTTCTTCTTGTGGGATTATGTCAAAGACATGTCTATGCAGAAGAACCGACCGGAGAAGACATGAATCGCATTCGAGAAGCGTGCAGGATATTACTCCAGCTGTACTCCGCAATGTCAGACGAGCATTCCGCTCTCGAGCGTTGCATCCAACAAAACGGACGTGCCTTCGAACATTTAATATCATAAGGTATGTGTCTTGATTATACTGATTGGAACATAGTCCTGTCTTGCCTTCACTGATTACAAAATCTTGCCTTCACTGACTGGATCGTCTTCTTCTGATCTTACCTTCACTGGCTGGATCGTCTTTTGATCTTACCTTCATTGGCTGGTTCGTCTTCTTCTGATCTTACCTTCACTGGCTGGATCGTCTTTTTCTGATCTTACCTTCACTGGCTGGATCGTCTTCTTCTGATCTTACCTTCACCTTCATCTTCAAAGTGGAGATAAAGTATGCAGGCTTGAACGAGCATTGTATGGTCTTCGTCAAGCCGGAAGACAATGGAATATTCATTTAGATGGAATTCTAAAGAAGATTGGACTCCAACTTACAAATGCGGATCCGTGTTTATATATGTCCAGACAAAAAGGAAAGCTTTTATTAGTTTTGGTTTATGTTGACATACTACTTGCCTCGGAAGATGAAAAATGGAGAGAATATAATAAGGAAAATATCTAACGAAATACCAATCAAGGATTTAGGTAAAGAGTTCCAAGAATTGTCTTGGAATAGAAATTGCTCAAAATCAAAATGGAATTAAACTTTCACAACGTGGGTATAATGAATATTCTGGAACGCTTCGGTATGAACTAAAGTAATCCATTATATACTCCAGCGGATCCTAGCAAGAAGAAAAAAATACTGGAGGCGAAATAGCATGAGAAGAAGATTGAGAGACCATATCGTCAACTAGTTGGAGCATTAATGTACCTCGCTATAGCTACGCGACCAGATATAGCTTACATTGCAAGCTATTTGGGACAATTCAATCATTGTCATACTGAGGAACATGGATATGTGAAGTTAGCACCCGAACCTTCACGAGAGTTCTGATTAAAGTTCTAGCTTTCTTTTAAAGAATATAGGAGTACTTTATTACATTTTTTTAGAGTTCTGACGATTAACAATATTAAAATAATATTTTAAAAATGGGGTGTTAACTTCACACCAAAATCACGACCGAATAGTTCTCAATAGCTCATTTGACGTCTTTTAATGAATACTAAGGTTCCTACTATAAAAAAAAATTTATTTTTATTTTCAAAATAATAAAAAAATTTTAAAAATTAATTTCAACCCTGAGTAGTTCTGAATAGCGCATTTGATTCCTCTTGACAAGTTCTAGAGTTCCTGATAAATAAAAAACATCCAATCTCTATTGTTGTTTAAAAAATTCTATATAAATCATCAGCACTGCAAACCGTTGTTGTCGAATAACTCGTTAACTACCGGTCGGATCGACTTGAGCCATAACAGTTTCTTGCAGAAGACGCGGAGTACTGTCCAGTACTGTCGCCAGAACTACTGGAACTTTCAAAAAAAATTTTGTTGGGACAGTCGAATTTCGCGAGCAGCATCTTGAAAGTTGAATAACTCGTTAATTACCGGTCAACTTGCGCCATAATAGTTTCTTGTAGAACACGTATAGTACACACAGAATTCTTCTGTGTGTAATGCAAAAAAAAGCAATTATTCAGTTTATTTTTTTCTTTTAGTAAGTAATAATGATCTTTAACGAAGAATAGTTTCTTGCCAGTTGTCTTAAGATATACTCATTATAAATTTTAGAAATACTCATTATCTTATACTCTTTCGAAGAATATAAAATTGTATCAAAGAAAGATTATAAAATCGTATCAAAGAAAAATCAGAATTATAAGCAAATCAAATGTTTGTTTTAATTTAATATTCTTCATTAAAGTATTAAATTACTAGAATTCAGAATATATTTTGAATAAATTTGATACTTATGATGATCTTATGATAGATTTGGGAATATATGAACTTATGAAATATTTGAAATAAATGACACATTTATTTAATTCAATTATATACTTTTTTGTGTGTGCACGGATGTTTATTTTAAGTAAATATTATTCGTCTCGAGTAAATGATGAGCGTATTTTAAGATTTATTATCAAGAAAAATTTGTTGTAAAGACAACACATACTGTTACTTAAAAGAAGAAAACTAAAAATTGAATAATCTTTTTTTTCACTACACACAGAATTTTTCAACGTGTATTATCCAGAACTGCCGTCAGAAGTACTGGAGCTCTTTAATATCAAAGGTTAAATAAATATGCCAAAAATTTGCTCAAAAAAATACATCGCGTGGTTTTATCCAATTTTTTTCTTGAAAGTTTTAAATCAAAAGTATTATATATGTATCGAAATATTTGGATGTCGATTGAATTTGAAAGAGTCATTTTAATGTAATTTCGTGGTTGTATTTCGAAATCCTGAAAATCAAATGGTTAATCATTTTTAAAGAAATATTTATTTATTTGATAAATATATTTTGAAGTACAATTCAGATTTTTGTTTTCCAAAATAGTGAAAAATAACGGCGTTCCAGCCATTCTCCTGCGGGTTCTCAAAAAAAAGTTACTTTGCGGTGGACACTGCTGCTCCGGATTATCAGAAATAAAGGAACTGAAAAAATTCCTTTAATATATTAGATTATCTTCTGTTTAAATGAAGGGTTTTGTAAAATATTGATTTTTGATAAAATGGCAAATGTTTAAAATAAATACGATTTTCGTTAAAAAAATCGTTCGTTTTTCGCCAATAAAAAAAGAAATATTCAATAAAATATTTAAAATATTCATTGAATTAAAATTTTTTAATTCAATTAAGAAAAAAATCAAAATTTTTTAACTTACACAGAGTCGTTAATTCCAGACCTATATAATACACCTTTCGCAGCATCACACAATCAACCTCCAAAATATCCATTTGTTACTGACGGCGACATATTTTTTCCTCGCGCGGCTTCATGCGTGACAATCGGCCGTTGCTTTGACGAACGGCTGTATCTCCGTCAACTTTAATCGGATTAACGTAAAATTTGTACTGAACATTCTTGATATAACTCTTTAAGAAACCGTCAAAAATCAAAAATCGATTTTTTGAAAGTTACAACTAGGCATGACCCCTTAAGTAACCATTACCGCGAACTTATGCTAGAACAACAGTAATTCTCACAAAAAATTTCGATCGGCTAGTCATCAAAGCCAAATATCTTAATTAGCAGTCAAATCGTTTTCAAATAATAATTTTTTGTAAAACTATCAGAATTGTATCCAAAATCTGTCAGAACATTTGGAACTTTCCAGAAAATTTTCAATCAAGAGATGATCATATTTCAAATGGTATATTTGTAAAACTTTTGATATTAAAGAAATCCAATAGTTCTGGCGACACTACTGGACAGTGCTAACTTCACATATCCGAGGAACATTGGGTCGCAGCTAAACGAGTTTTAAGATAGCGAGGTACTATTAATTATAGTTTGATGATATTTTGATGATTAATTATAGATTTTAGATGTTCGCAGGATCTTATCGTGGGATATTCTGACGCTGATTGGGGAGGATGCCAACACGACCGGAAATCCTATACTGGCTATGTTTTTTATGTGTGGTGCAGCTATTAGTTGGCATTCACTAAAACAACGTATGGTAGCGTTGCCCTCAACCGAGGCAGAGTATATGGCTTTATCAGAAACTACGAAAGAGGCAATCTACCTTAAAACCACTATAGGAACTTAGATTTAATGAATTGACGGACATCAACATCTTTTGTGATAATCATGGAGCCATCAGCCTAGCAAAAAATCCAGTGATGCACACGCGCACAAAATATATAGACATATGTCATCATTTTGTTCGTCAGGCGATCAAGGAAAAGAAGTTACATTTAGAGCATATACCTACCGCAGACATGACAATGGATATTTTTACAAAGGCATTGCCAAAGATTAAGCATATTAAGTGTATGGAATTATTATAGGATTGAAATGTTGAATTTAATACAATGAATTCTTTGTTCCATGCTCGGATTGAGAAGGATGTTAAGCTCATTATCATTTAACTTTTCTGTATTAAATCCGTGCATTATTATTGATCGATCTTAGACGTTTCCGCTGAGCAATCGTTATTATTAGTTATTAATAGTTTATGGCTTCGATAGCGCTAGTGTGTATACACATCTTTTTTGCGTACCTTCTTCTATACTCGTATTCTGTGACTGTGTACCGAGCCTTCATGTGTGTACATCATTTAAGTCTTTATATTAAAACTTTAATATTTTAAAGAAACAACCTGCTTAATTATTATCTTTTGATCTTACCTTTACTGGTAAGATCTTCTGATCTTGCCTTTATTGGTTGCAATTTTTTTCTGATTTTGATTGTACTGATTATGATCTAAGTTCTTTGGACTGGTAGTTTAAAATGGGATATGACCTTTCTTCACTTACATTAAGTCCACCGATAAGGACGTATGAATCCATGTTTTTAACGTAAAATTTTTCGTTCTATTGATTCTCGTTATCAAAATTACGTCATTCCATTTAAAAAAATACTTTGATCTTGGAATAACATTGAGGAAGGTCATTTAGGATAATTTCAAGGTCACCATTGTCCTCCTCTGAGTGCAACAACTTTTGTCTGGGTTATTTTCTTTGAAAATCACTTCCTTCGAAGTTATTCGGAGTGCCCACTTAAAATTGGACGCTGGCCACGCCTACTCCCTACTCCCCGCAAGTCGAGCGTCAAGATAGCAACGGGCGTGCACTTGCCAGTAGAAGGCTGGACGGACGCACGTATTGAGCAATCTTTAAAAATTAATCTCGTTGACTATTGCGAAAACTTAAAAATGCTACAGGACTTTCCGCTTTAGTTTAGTCCGCTGTAGCTGCCCATGAAAACTGTTCCCACAATTGTCAAACACCCTGTATATTCTATGTACATCTAATTTAAATACATTATCTTTTTTAGAAAACATCAACGTCTTAAAAAAAAATGGACTTAAACGAGCCAAGCGGATAAATAGTGATTCTTATTATCAACGATCGATCCATTAGGACATTCATGATTCAGATATATTTCTATTAAAAACATCAATGATCGATCCATTATAACATTCATGATTCAGATATTTTACAATAGACACGAAAAAATTTGCTGAAAAATCTAAAATTTTGCTGGTTACAGATCTGAAAATAATTTTTTTGAAACCTTAAAAATAATGAGTAATGCTGTAAAAAATTTTGATAGTCTAGTAATTAGTTTGTAGGCCAGTGCTGATCCCAGTAAAAGAGACAAAAACGTAAAAAACCCTTCATACAAATTATTGGAAAGGGAAGAAAATGTTGTGCTAATAGCGGGAAAAATAGTTTAAAGTCGATCCGAATCCCGGAGGGTGGAATGGGGTGAGCTTTTAGGGGTGGAAAATGGTTTTTTAAAATTTGCAGCAAAACTAGACCTCCTATCGAAAAATGTTAAATAGAAAAGTTGTAGATGATAAAAAGATCTACAACTTTTGTATTTACCATTTTTTCACATTTTTTCACATAACCAAATTTTCCGAGAAAAATCAGAAAAACCGTTTTTTTCGTTTTTGATTTTTCTCTCGCACAAAAATCATTTGTTTTTCATGAAATTCGGTGGAAACATTCCTTTTTATGTTCAAAACTAGCTGTAATTTTTTGTAGCAAAATATTTATTTTTACATTTTATTTTGACCTTGAAACGAAAAAAGAACCTCATCTTCAACCGAAGCTGTAGGGTTGTGGAATTTTTTTTTTTTTAATTTGCAAGGGCTCATTTTTTTCGTTAAAACGTCTACTTTCAGATGGGGTAATAAAAATTTACCATTACTCTGCAAAAATTTGTCAGAAAATGCGAAAAACTGAAAAAACGTATTTTCAAAAAATAATTTTTTGAATGATAGCCCGAAATTTTTAATTGTTTATTGAAATATCCAGTTAAAATCATTAAAAAATATAAAATTTAGTCTCACATTAATAAATAAAGTAATTGCAGATCATTGAAGTATGGGGCGTTACAAAAAACATGCGAAAATGATTAGTTTTAGGAGTATTAAATATTAGGTTTTGAATGGTTTCAGCCAGAAAATAGCGATTACTGCAATATTTGTCAATATAAAAAAATTGATTTATTAGTATCAGTGACTTTTATGTAATAAAAAGTTTTATAATATGAAAACGTATTTATACAATATTTAAATTAAAAAAATGTTTACATAAGAATGTAAGCTGTGCACAAATGTTATTTTAGTAAAAAAATGAAATTACATTGAATATGTACGAAAATCATTAATTATCATTATTATAATGTTTTTGTGCACATTTATCACGCTAAAAGTTTTCTTGAGCCTTCCAAGTATAAAATTTTTCGTAGAATGGTAAGCAACAGACATTTTTCCACAACTTTTTCATAATATATAAATCACAAATATATAAAAGTTTATTAACTTAGTTAATTGTTAATAATGTTTATATTTTAATTAATTCGCAATTACTTTATTTATTAATGTGAAATTAAATTTTATATTTTTTAATGATTTTAACTGGATATTTCAATAAACAATTAAAAATTTCGGGCTATCATTCAAAAAATTATTTTTTGAAAATACGTTTTTCAGTTTTTCGCATTTTCTGACAAATTTTTGCATAATGGTAATTTTTTATTACCCCATCTGAAAGTAGACGTTTTAACGAAAAAAATGAGCCCTTGCAAGTTAAAAAAAAAAAATTCCACAACCCTACAGCTTCGGTTGAAGATGAGGTTCGTTTTTCGTTTCAAGGTCAAAATAAAATGTAAAAATAAATATTTTGCTACAAAAAAATTACAGCTAGTTTGAAACATAAAAAGGAATGTTTCCACCGAATTTCATGAAAAACAAATGATTTTTGTGCGAGAGAAAAATCAAAAACGAAAAAAACGGTTTATCCGATTTTTCTCGGAAAATTTGAGGTTATGTGAAAAAATGGTAAATACAAAAGTTGTAGATCTTTTTATCATCTACAACTTTTCTATTTAACATTTTTCGATAGGAGGTCTATTTTTGCTGAAAATTTTAAAAAACAATTTTCCACCCCTAAAAGCTCACCCCTCCGGGACTCGGATCGACTTTAAACTATTTTTCCGGCTATTAGCACAACATTTTCTCCCCTTTCCAATAATTTGTATGTTGCAAAGGGTTTTTTACGTTTTTGTCTCTTTTACTGGGATCAGCACTGACCTATTGAGCGTTCTACATAATTATTTTGATATTCAACAAAATTACTTTTTTGATAACAAAGAAATTACGTGTATGTTAAATAGTCAATATCCCGAGCTCTCGATATATCAAAAATTATAAAAACGTGGAAGGGTTAATGAGAGCTATAACACGCTGTTGACGGTGCGCAGTAACTAATAAGATTTATTCAGTATAATTACAAACGTTTCGGCTTACCTTTAAGCCATCCTCAGTGTGCACGTTCAACTTTCAAATCGGTTCCGTTAACAATGTCAAGTATCCAAACACATCCAGATGTCAAACGGCGGAACGCGCAGCGCAGCGCGCGCAATGTGCGCACGGGACGCGCAGCGCGGCAATTTTGTATTACATATCTTGCAAAAACTGTGATTTGTTATATATTCTAATTAAATTTTGTTTAAAATTGCATCCCGACATATATTATTGATTCATTTTTTAAAAAACAAGAACAATCTCTCCACTATTTCTACCTGAAAGAAAGACAAAGTATGGATAAAAAAATTAGTTGGTTAATGGAGAGAAAAGCAAAAGAATYAGTTCAAAAGATCAAAAAAATTAAATATTATTGCCAATTTCCAACTATAACTGCTCAATCAGCAGGATGTGGGCAACAAGAAAAACAATTCTCCTTTTCTCCACCAA
>JANQDE010000587.1:6275-42499 GCA_037157785.1 Cephalotes varians | reverse complement strand
GGCAAAGGTACATTTAAAGTGTTAATGGCTCTGCTTTCGATGTCTCTTAAAACTAAATCTGCAATAATGGGTGACAACGGAGAGCCCATGGGTGTGCCAAAGTTCTGTCTATATATAACGTTATTAAAGGTAAAATAAGTAGATCCTAAGATCATTTTTAGTGCTAAAATAAATTCGTCATTAGGTATATTAYTTTTGTCTAGAATGTTGTCAAGTCTTTTAACTACGCTGTCAATAGCTAAGTCCAAAGGAATGTTCGTAAACAACGACACCACATCGAGAGAGAGCAGAACGTGTCTGTTATCTAATTTAATACCTCTAAGTCTTTCCACAAGTTGGAAACTGTTCTCGACGTAGCTCGCCGCGTACGGCACACCTGAAGATATCATTTTTTGTATAAACGAGGCTAAAGAATAAAAAGGACTATCTAAAGATGACACAATCAATCTAAACTCGTGTCCCGGTTTATGAATCTTAGGGAGTCCATAGGCTCTCGGCAGACAACCATCACTGCAAATCAAAGATCTATAAGTAGAATTAGTTATAAAATCTGAGGCTTTCCATCTAGTGAGCAATTTTCTCAAGCTACCTATCATGTTATTAATTGGATCTTTCTTGATCCTAGTATAAGTATTACTGTCATCCAGCATATTCGTTATTTTACTAATGTAATCGTCTTTGTTTAAGGCAACCGTGATGTTACCTTTGTCAGCTTTTGTAAAAATGACGTTCGGATTATTCTTGATAAATATTTTGCAAGTTTTGTTGAGAAATGATAATCGAGGGTTCAACTGGGTATTTGATAATAAAGTCGGAAGGGAATCAATCAAAGGAATAGCTCGATTGCGGATGTTAAGTTGGGTGTCAATGTTGAACTTATTCGTGTTACATTCGATGCTCTTAATGAATTCCATAACAACCTTTTCTTTATTGTTAATAGGCATTGAGAAATTTTCACCCAGTTGTAAAAGGCATTGGACATCRTGAGGAATATCAATGTTCGAATGATTAACAAACCATTTTTTACGGATCGTCGTAAGAGAGGAATCATGATTATAATCAGAGAATTCTAATGGAGAGATCTTAATTTCTGCCAACGAACCGTCTTGTGGAAGTTTGGATTTGGAGAAAGAAAATAGAGGGGAGTTTTGAGGAACATTATGATTTCTTGTTGTAGAAACTGCACCCGTAAGCGCCCAATAATTAATTGTCTGGATGTCTTTATTTTTATTAATATCCTGTTTATGCAGCAGCCAAAGCATTTTGTCGTCTAATCTATCCATTTCATGTTGAAATTGTAGAACTAAGGAAGCTTCTTGGCTTTGAAAAAATTTTGGGTAAAAAAAGAAAGGTAATTGTTTAGTAATATTGCTCATCAGACGAAAGGACTCAGTCTTGTGTGAATAAAACATTCTGTAGGCGTCTTTAAGTTCAATTCTAATGAGTTTAATAATAAAAGAACGTTTCAAATAATTAAACCTATGTTTAGATCTGTGATCTGACAAAAATACATTTGCTCTCGAGAAATTATACAAATGTGGTGGGGTGATGTTATGTTGGATACAAAATTTCAAAAAAATAATACGTATTCTAATCTTAATTAGGTCTCTACGAAGCTTGATCCATGATTTAAGTAGCCTAGTTGTATGTTGGCCAAACAATGCATTAATATAAGAGAAAAAACCGTGTGAGTGACGCATAATGCTTTCAGCCAGCGTATTTAAAAAATGAGAATAATAAAAAAATTTTTTCTAAAAGTTTGTTTACATAAATTTTTATTGATACGAAGAAATACAACAAATTTACATATGTTTAGGAGTACTTTCAGTCTTTAATAAAATTTGACTAGAATCCTGTATGCATTTCTTACGTAAAACTAAAAAGAGCTAAAAATTTATAAGTTTCTATTAGTCTTGGACATTTGCTATTGTTATTTTCAGAAGTACACATACTGTACATTTGGGTTGGAGACATTTAGTTCGGTTTTTAGATTAGCCGGATTATTTTACGACTTGTTTTTGCAATAAGATTTTGAAAGAGCGAATTTTTCTTTAAGTTAAAATAAATAATAGTTTACTACTTCTTGAGTTTTTTATCAACAATTTTTGTTTATTTCATTAAACTTAAAATTGAAGTTTAAACTTAACAGTCTTATTTTAAAGTTAAATTTGTATAATGGCTGACTATCCTCCTAATGAAATTATTGACATAATAATAGTTTTAAGACAATGGGAAACACAGGTTTCCAAACAGGAAACATCCTAATGATAGGACTGTACAAAGACTGACTCAAAGAGCTCGTAATGGACGCCTTGTTCGCACAGACATCACAATTACGATGAAAATGATGCTCGTGCTGTGACTGTCTTAGCAACTATTCATATTGATCCTCACGTTAGTAGCTGTCTGATTGAGCGAGAAATTGGCATACCAAGAACAACGGCTCTAAGAATTCTGAAAAGTTTAAAATATCATCCATACCACATCTCATTAGTTCATGAATTAAGRYCAAAYYATATTYAAATGCGAATTGAATTCTGCTTATGGKCTTTAAGAATGATAGAAGAAGATCCAGAATTTTTTAGATATGTAATGTTTTCTGATAAGGCAAAGATTTATAGTGATGGGCAACTTAATAGGCATAATTGCCATTATTGGTCAAATCACAACCCTAACTAGCACAGAACTGTAGACCATCAAAACCGATGGCACCTTATGGTTTGGTGTGGCATAATAAATGGTTACTTGATTGGTCTCTATTTTTTTAAAAGAAATGTTGATAGAGACAGCTATTTGGAGTTGCTAAGAGATCAGTTGCCAGAAATGTTAGAAAATGTTGATTTGATGACAAGACGAAGAATGTGACTTCAGCAAGATGATGCAGCACCACACTATGCACGAATAGTACGTGACTTTTTAAATGAAAATTATAATGAGAGATGGATCGGAAGGTGAGGTCCAGTTAACTGGCCTCCTAATTCACCAGACTTGACATCTCCAGATTTTTATTTGTGGGGCTTCGTAAAAAATGCTGTTTTCACGGAACGATCAACAATAGAGAAGACATGATAGATCGTATCAATCGAACTTGCGCAGCAATTCCCAGAGAGATTTTGCTAAAAACAGTACGGCACTTTCAAAGACGTTTACATTTGTGCCTTCGAGCAAATGGAGGTAATTTTGAACATTTGCTATAATAATTATGATAATTGTAATAGAAGTGAAAGGCAAGGGGACTCACGTTAAACAAGCATCCCAAACGTGAGAGGCAAGGGGACTCACATTAAACAAGCACTCCAAAGGAAACAAAACTTACTACGTCCACGACGTTGTTTCTGGGTAACGCTAAAAGTAAGATTACGGACGAAAGTGAAATTTTTCATTTAAAATATCACTTTCAAATGGCTTTTACAATTGACTTAAAAGGTAAAATCATCAAAGTCATTGGCCCCTAAGCCTACTCAACTGTGTTTTCGATCATAAATCTTTAAAAATTCTAAAAAACAGCTTTTAGGATGATTTTTAACATTTGACCTTGATTAGACCTTGTCAAGGGCCCTCCAAAAAGTTAACTAAACTATCCTCCTAGACGTAAAATTTCCCGCTCTTTTTGAATTCGGCTCAAAAAGAGGTTCCCATTTCAAAAAATGACTTTGACCTTTAAATGACCTTGAAAACTTATCTCAAGGTCAAAACCAACATTGCAGAAAGATGGCCCCCATTGTCCTGAACAACTTTTGTCTGAACAATTTTTTTGTATTCGGCTTACCAATGGAGATATTCAGGTGCGTCGATTGAAATGGGCCATGATGTATGTCAGTTGTATTCTATTTAAGATAATTCTTTCATAAACTTTGCTAATTGTAGGCAATAACGAAGTTGGTCTGTATGAGCTAAGAGACTGTTTGTTCCTATTTTTGTTTTTAAGTATTATCTTTAACTGTGCTGTTTTCCAGATGTTAGGAAAGACGCGATTTCTCATACAATTGTTCAGTAAGTAGTATATTGTTAAGGGTGTCTTTTTCCACGTCTCGCGGATAATCTCTGCTAGGATTCCATTGTAGCCAGGGGTCGAATTACATCTGAGTTTTTTGATCGCAGCGCTCAATTCTTCAAATGTGATTTCACATTCCATATTTGAATTTTTATATATTTGAATATCATGCAGAATAGTTTTATGTAACTGCGTTTCCTGTGATTTGTCATCTTTTGGGACACATTTATTAACTAAGGCTACCATTGATTCTGTGAACGTTCTAGTGTTGGAGCCGTCGCCGACGATTAGCGATGATATTACCTCGTTTTTTTTAATTTTGTCTCGAACGATTTTATATGGAATACTCCATGGAGTTATTCCTCCTTATTCGCTTCAACTTTAACAAAATTTTGCCATGATTCTCGTTTTGATTTCTTAATAGCCGCTACGTATTTGTTTCTTGGCGTTGTGTATTTTATTTTTGCGTCCTCCAAAAATTCGATTAAATGCAACCTCCTAGTTCTGGCAAGATGTTTCTTTGCATAGTTAGATTCTTGTCTTAATTGTTTTAACTCTTTGTTCCACCAAGGGAGCCTTATTCGAACAACGTTTCTTTGGACTAGTCTTGTCACAGCAGTTCCTGAGCAGCCTGTCAAAAATTCCCGCAGCGATATGCGGGTTTGTGCGTCTTAATTTAGCCAAGGAATCTTGTGTGAAGTTTTTCTCCAGTTGTTGTAAAAACCGTCCCAATTAGTTCTTTTAATATTATAATGTTCGTGTTTGATGAATTTCCTGGATGGTGCTGAGTCCGCACTGATTTCGAACATGATTAGATTGTGATCGCTCGTTGTACAAGCCGCAGAAACTGTCCAGTTAACACACTTTCTGTACATTCCCTCACTTGCAAGAGTCACATCTATATTAGATTGTCCATTGGAAATATGTAGGTAACTTACACGCATAGGTAACTACGTGCATTGACCACGTAGATTCTATTATCTATAAGAAATTCTTCCACTGCTTTTCCTCGAGCATCTATTTCGTTTGAGAACCACAAATTAGATCTTGCATTGGAGTTCATAGCAACAATATAGTTGCTAGGACGTATATTTCTAATTATCTTTTCCGCTTGCTCTATGAAAGGCTCTATTGAGAGCATAAATTGGCAATAAATATTAATGGTATAAAAATCCTCACGACTCGATACCACCTGTATGCACATTATATATGAAGTGTCGTATTGTGCAAAATAGAAGATTTCAAGCTGTTCGTTAGCCACAACTAGAGCCACCCACGAGTTGTCAGCCATTGGTTGTATTACAGTCATACCAAGTGACGTATATCCTCTCACAGCATCTCTAAACGTGTACGGTTCCTGAACACAAAGTATATCAATTTTTAAAAATTATAAAATCGTGCAAGGCTTAATGAGAGCTATAACACGCTGTTGACGGTGCGCAGTAACTAATAAGATTTATTCAGTATAATTACAAACGTTTCGGCTTACCTWTAAGCYATCCTYAGTGTGCACGTTCAACGTTCAAATCGGTTCCGTTAACCAATATCAATTTTTCTTTCACATATTAGTACTTCAAGATCTGCCGCGGCTGCTGCGGATCTTTGCGCATTTATCTGTGCAATTATTAAGTCCATTTTATCTTACCTCGATAAATTTCCACGTGCTTTATAAATTCAGGACATGTTTTGCTCCGGACAGCATGTTTAATGTCCTTACGTCTGGCCCTTATGCAGATGATACACACTGGAGTTTCTTTTTTTTGGACAGTCTTTTTTCAAGTGGTCTTTTTTCCCACATAGTTCACAAAAATGTTCTGGGGAGTGACAAACTTTGGCTGTGTGTCCGTGGCCTTGACATTTAAAACACCTCACTACATTAAAAAACTCTCTAACACGATACGTTTACCATGCCATGTATACCTTTCCTCTCGTCAGGATATCAGTTAAAAATGTCCCAGGGATCTGTACTATCCAGTTAACGCGGTTATCTTTAGTTTTAAAACTATTTTTATTTAATAGTAGATAGGGACACACACACACATTTCACACTCATACCATACGGCACTCGAGCTGTTTGCTCATCTCCGCCTATTTCTATTCTTTGAAGACTATACTTCACTTCTTTTATTATTGTTATTATTTTAAACCTTATTTTCTGCCTCATTCACACAATCCCATTTACACCTCTCATTCATACATCAGCCACTTAGCCGTCTGGCCGAGACTAGACGTTGTCCGTCCCTAACCTCGTGGAGGTGGGCCGCCACTATCACACGTTTTATAAGAAGCCTTTCCTAATACTGAAAACTTCCGAGACGTAGTTGCTAAAGATCGTGAACGCTGCCTCATCTCGCAGGAAAACTGTCGTCGTTCACCGCCAAGTCATAAATGCAGCCTCTTCGAGAGTCGTAGAGAGAGCAGTGGAACAGCATGTGCTCCACACTCTCTTCCTCATTGGGGCATCCGGGGCAGTCCGCTATTTGTATGCAGTTTCTTTCGAACAACGATTTATTGATTGATCCATATCCCGTTATTATGTATACGCACGATCTATTTGGTCTGAACCATTTCCAGTTTTCTCGGAAAAACCTAACATTTGGAATGAATCTATAGGTCATTCTTCCATGTTCGTTTTCGTCCCATTCTTGTTGCCATTGGTTGTAGAGTACCGATTCTAATTTTTCCTTTTCTTGCCGTAGCCATCCTTCAGGTTGGCTCTCCTCTTCAGGGACGAAGCGATAAGTACTCCATGCTACTGATTCCATTCGTCTTACCTTTACTAGTAGTGCCTTTCGGATCACCTCCAGCTTTATAGGCATGCAGCCCGAAATCACCTGCATTGCTGTTGTAGAAGTCGTCCTGCACGCCCGAGTCATGCAGCAGCTTTCTTTGTATGGCGTTTAATATTCTTTCCACATGCGAGTAGGATACCCTATCAAACCACGCCACCGCACCATAAGTTATTGCTGGTATGTACAGGCATTTGTAGAGTAATGAATACGCTTTGCGTTTCAACCCCTATTCTTCCCGGATCGTCATCTTCAACAGGCCTGATATACCGTTAATCTTGTCTCTTAGTCGCTGTACATGTGTGATAAAATTTAGCCTCTCATCGAGTAGATAGGGACACACACATCTCTCATACTGTGCGGCACTCGAGCTTTCGCTCATCTCCGCCTAATTCTTATTCATTTGTTTTGTCCTTCTTGTAAATTTTAGTTTCCTATTCTCCATAACTGACATTTAGTTCATTATCTATTCTACCTCATTACAATCCCATTCATTCTGCATTCATACAACAGCCACTTAGCCGTCTGATCGCGAAACCAGACGTTGTCCGTCCCTAACCACGCGGAGGTGGGCTGTTACTACTATTTAGTATTAATAGGTATTTTTTCCTACGACTAAAGACTTCAGTTACATAAGATCGAAATAATTGGAAGCTTTCTTCGTCATCCAGGAAACCAGTCCATGCGTTCTCCGTCTTACGGTCTAAAATTCTATGATTTCGTACTTCGTCATAGAGTGGGCAGTGGAACAACATATGTTCAACACTTTCACTTACTCCGGAACACCTAGGACAGTCAGGCGATTCGATGCAATTCCTTGCGAACAGCGTTTAATTTATGGAATCGTACCCCGTGATCATGTCTACTGTTCGGTCTAAACCAACTCTTACTCCTTTCATGATACCTAATATCCAGTATGAATCCATATGTAGTTCGTCCGTACTCGTTTTCATCCCAGTCTTTTTGCCATTGGTTGTAGAGTGTTGTTTCTAATTTTTCTCTTTCCTTTTTCAGGTATCCCTCGGGTAGGTCCATCTCCGGATTAAACTGGTAAGTCGTCCAGCTGACAACGTCCATCCATCTGACCCTGATTAATATCGCACTCTTTATGATTTCAAGTTTTAATGGCATGCATCCAGCGATGACTTGCATTGGCGCGGTCGACACCGTTCTGCAGGCTCGTGTCATAGAGATCAGAAGTTTCCTCTGGATTGAGCTCAAGATTCTGTCCATTCTGTATGAGTGGGATACTCTGTCAGACTAAGCAACCGCTTCATACGCGATGACAGACAAGTACAAGTCTTTGTACAACAGTAAGTACGCCTTAGTCCCCATTCTTCGTGTATGGTTCTCCTTAGTAATCCAAATAACGCATTTATCTTGTCTCTTAAGTGTTGAACATGCGGAATGAAGTTTAAACTTTTGTCTATGTATACCGAGGTATTTGTGCTCATCGACGAATCCTATTTTTCTGTTTTGCACTTGTATTTTTGGCAATCTTTCGGGGTAAAGCTTGCCTTTGACCAATATCGCCTTTGTTTTATCCACTGCTATTTGCATCTTATATGAGACATATAGACTTATATGAGACACACCATTTTTCTATTATCTCGGTTGCCCCAAGAGCTTTTGTCTCAATATGTCTCCTACTATTTCCGCAGATAAGTAGCGCTAGATCATCCGCGTATGCCGTCGCGTATGTGCCACTGTCTTCCAGTTCTCTCAACCGATGTAGTAGGTCGTCCATTGACCAATTTCATGCCAATAGGCCTATAATTGATCCCTGAGGGCATCCCTTTGTCATTCGTTTCGTGACCTTGTCATGTCTGGTTGACGAGGTCATTTGTCTATTGCTAAAATATTGTCTCAATATATTAAATAGCTGGGACGAACAGTATGTTTTTGTAATTCTATTGAGAATTCCGGGCCACCACAGATTATCGAAGGCTCCAGCGATGTCAAAGAAGATCACAACGGCATACCTAGAGTCACATCCTTTTATAAGCGTCACGACTCTATGCAGCGCGTCCTCGGTTGCTCGGCCAGGTTTAAAGCCAAATTGCACTTGGTTGTTGAGTCCTCGCTCAACATAAAGCCCCTGGATTCTGTTAACGATTATCCGCTCGAATACTTTTCCCATAACCGGGAGCAGCGCGATGGGTCTATACGACTGAATCTGCGCCGGGTATTTTTGAATGTCTTTCAGTATCGGTCTTAGCATCGCTTGCTTCCACAAATCTGGAAAAGATGACAATCTTAAGCAGTTATTTAACAGGATTAGGATAATCTCCTTGTCAACTCTCCAAAGCCTTTCCACGATCTCCGAGTTGATATCATCAAGACCAGGTGTCTTGCCATTCCTGACCTTTTTGATAGCTGCCTCGGCTTCCTCTTCCATAATGAGGGGCTCCAGGTTGGCGTTCGAATAATTGCTTATTTTGTCTATTATGCTTCGCATATCTGCATCGTCAATTTCCACGTTAGTCGGAACCATTTTATCCAATAACTTTATGGCTGTATCGCGCCACGTAAGAGTGGAAGCATCTCCTTCTCCGACAGAATGGAATGTATTAAAATCGCTTCGGATTTTATTTCTCAGGATTTTATAAACGATTCCCCAAGGATCTGCATTACCTTTTGTTGTGACAAAATTTTGCCATGATGCTATTTTACTCTGTCTTATTTCCTTGATGTACTTCGCTCTAGTTCTCTTGTATTGATGTAGCGCCTGGACCAGCTCATTAGCGATGCCCAACCTTCTAGCTCTGCTGAGTTGTTTACGCGCAGACTACACTTCTCTCCTAAGGGCAGACAACTTTTCGGTCCATCATGGTACGGTCTTGCTGTATCTCTTCTTTATTCCAAGTGTTTTCCCAGAGAATTTTTGTAGCCCCTCAGTCAGGAGCGCAGCTGTCTTCTGCGGTGGCAAAAATGCCAATCCTTCTTTGAAGGAAAGATCGTCGGCTCTCCGCACGTTCTCGTCAAATTGGTCCCAGTTTGCATTTCTTATTCTAAAGCACAGGCTACTTTGGTAGGGTTGAGTCTCCCTTGCCTTCCGTGGGGCAATTTTGAAGATAATGGCATTATGATCACTTATGGTCATATTCGGTAAGATACGCCAATCGTGAACACGTCTGGCTCTTTCCGGTGTGGACAAAGTCACGTCAATGTTCGACGTTCCGGATGGCGAGGCATACGTTGTGAACTCGCTAACCCGGTTTAGGACCACTAGGTTGTTGGCCGATGATGAATTCGTCTACTGCGTCACCTCTCTCGTCGGTGGTACGTGAGTGCCAGGAGGTAGACGAGGCGTTCACGTCCGCAGCAATGATTACTTGATCATTGACGTTGTTGTTTCTGATGTTTCCAACGCACCTGTCCAGAACTTCCAAATATGGTTCTACTGACTGTGAAAACTGGAAATAGGCCGAAATTAGATAAAATTCACCAAAATCAGTTATCACTTGGACAGCAATCACATGGCTCGAGTCCTCGACGTTTAACTGCAAGATGTCGATATCAGGGTTGTTGATTATTATCGCAACCATAGGATTCCCTACATTCGGTTGAATTATTATCTGGCTTTCAAGCCCGAATAGCCTCTGACTTTCCCGCTATAAGAGTATGGCTCCTGGATACATAGAATGTCAATTTTTGAGTTGACCATAGCAGCTCTAATGTCCGCAGCGACAGCCGCTTTTTACGCGTTAATCTGAGCGATTATTAGCTCCATTTAATCTTGCTTTTATAGATTTCGAGGTGTCTCTTATATTCTGGGCAATCAAGACTTCTAACTGCATGCTGGTTATTCCATCTTCTGGACCTCCTACAGTTTATATATACAACTGTACTCTTAATGCAACTTATTTTCATGTGATCTTTCTCACCGCATTTTTCACATAAACTCTCTTGGTTACAGGCTTTTGCAATATGCCCGTAACCATGACACTTAAAGCATCTGATTACGTTGATGTAATGACTGTAACCATGACATTTAAAGCATCTGATTACGTTGATGTATGACTCTTTGATGTTATGCGCTCTCCAGTTCATGTAAACCTTTCCTTTCGCCATTAAGTGCTTCCATATCATACTATCCGTTTGGAAAATCCAGTTCAGTCTGTTGGGGTTGTTGGTGTTAAAGCCATGTCTAAAATTAATTTTGTGGCTAAGTTCTTCAACATTTTCCTCTGTAATATTCTCAATGTTTTTTAATATTAATTCCTCTTTTAGCTTCTCAGGCTTGTAGTCTTTCTCCACATCGTAAATAATTATCATCGGCTCTATCCTTCTAGGTTCTTCAACTTTCAGGCCAATTTCTTATAATTTGGCCGCTTTTATAATCTCTTTATCTTTAACGCTGTCTACTTCTATAACTAATCCCTTTTTATTCATTTGTCTTATGTTCTTTATTTTTAATATGCTCTTAACGTTTCTTAAAGCACTTGTCACTCTTACTTTTATTTCATCATTATTTGCATTTTCATTAGAGATATTCCACTCAGCCTGCCACAACCTCTTGCCCTCCGCCTTGAGGGCGTTACATCGCACCTTTACTTCCCAGACGAACGATTTCCTGTCCTATCTCGGCGTCCAGACCTTTCCTAGCTTCGTATTTTGCCCTGCCTTCCTGAAGAAGGATTTCAACAGGGGTCGCGCCCGCCATTACGCACAGTGCGTCTCGCGATGTCGTCCTATACGCGCCTACCACCGGTATTAAGGCATTCCTTTGTACCCCTTTTAATATCCTAAGGTCGCGCTCTGTACATAAATCCGCCCACCCCGCTGCCGCGTACGTAACTGTTGGGGCAAATACCCCTCTATATATCGTCGAGAGCGCGCCGTACCTAAGTCCCCACGTCGCTTTAGCTAATTTATCTAATCTCGCGAAGAGAGTCTCCATTCGCTCTCCCAGTTTCTCGCAGTGGGTTTTTACACCCATTCCCTGATCAAACGCCGAGATATTTAACTGACTTTTTAAAGCTTATGCTTTTATCTCCTATCTTGATTATCGACGGTTTACTCGTGAGATCTACTTTTCGTTCTCTTACTTGTTTCCGCTTCCTTTCCGGACGGTCTCCTCCCCTTCTGCCTATCGGAGCTCTCCTAATGTTTTCACTTTTTAACGCGATTTCCTCTGTTTTATTTTTAGACATTTCTAGTTTAGCTAACCTACGCCAGTCTACGATTTCGTCGATTATTCTCTGCCCCCTTTGCTCAATTTCTTTCCGCGAGTTACCGTTTATCACGACTATCAGAGCGTCGGCGTAGGCCACGAATTGGCCGGGTATTACGCCTTCTAATCTACGGAGCAGCCCGTCGAACATAATGTTCCAACAAGCTGGACCAAGGACGGAGCCCTGTGGGCACCCTCTCGTGGCCTTTTTCGAAATAACTTCGTGCTCTAATTCTATCTGGACATTTCCGTCGCGGAAATAGCTCCGGAGCACTTCAAAGACGTTTCTAGGACAATTCCTATCTTTTAGGTTAACTAGTACCAGGGACCACCAGACATTGTCGAAGGCGCCCGAGATATCGAAGAGCAGGCAACGGCGTATCTCACTTCGGTGGAAGAGATCACCCGCCACAACTCCACGATAGCGTACTCCGTCGACCTTCCGGGCATGAACTCGAATTGCCGGCCGGAGATGTTGTCAGGCGCCATCGACGTGTCTTCGAGGCAAAGCTTGATCAGCTTTTCGAAAAGTTTCCCTATTACGGAGAGGAGACATATGGGTCGGTATGATTTCGGATCCTTCTCGTCCTTATTCCCGCCCTTCAGAAGGACTCGCAGTGAGCCCCTCTTCCAGATTGTGGGGAAGACGGCCCACTGAAGGCATCTGTTATAAATCTTAACTGACTGCTCGGGAAAGACTCTACATGCAGGTTTTAGGACACTGACCTCGATTAGGTCAGGTCCCGCGTCCTTGTTATTTTTAAACGTCCTAACTGCTCTAATCAGCTCCTGCACCATAAAAAGAGGAGCGTTTATTGCATCCGGCGCGATTCGCGAGCTATCTCTTATTACCCATTGCTCAACGTTGTCGTCGCATTCCCTATCTTCTGGGACATGTGTGTCCAAAAGGAAATTCGCTGTTTCCTCTACGGTACTCGCGAACCTATCGCCCTGTCTAAGAGTGTTGAGCACTTTTTCGACCCTAAGTTTGTCCGCCTGTTGCCTGTAGACATAGCCCCAGGCCTCCGCGTTTTCGTGCGAAGTGACAAACTCCCTCCAGCTAGCGCACTTCACTCTCTTTACCTCCTTACTATACTCGCGCAATGAAGAACGGTATTTCTGGAGTATAATGAGGTAAGATGGTTTCTCTCGCGCTCCCTGAACCGACGAGCGCAACCGATACACTGACTTTTTGATGACAGTCAGCACCCTGATGCACCACGAGTTGGACTAAAACGTCTTTTCGCGGCATAGAGAATTCACAGGCCTCTTGGAGCACCACTGTGAGCTCTTGCGCTATGAATTCTACCTCTTCCGCGGACTGCAGACCGAGGACCTCGAGTCGCGACCTCGAGAGATCGCGCAGGTTCCCGGAGAATAAGTCCCAGTCGGCACGACGTGTGTCGAATCGACCGGTCCCTCCTGCCAGTTCATTACCTGCCGCTCTTGGCACCCTCACCCTGATGTCCACGGAGTTGTGGTCGCTACTAGTCCACTCCTGCCTCATCTTCCACTCGCCGATGAATTGGCTCATGGTTGGAGACGCCAGTGTCACGTCTATATAAGACGATCCCGTCGGCGTCCAAAAGATTAGGGGCTGAGTGGTATCATTGAGAACCTGCAAGCCAAATGCCCGGATTAGTTCCACTAACTTGACGCCTCTTTCGTCTGTTCTCTGGGGACCCCAGAGTGACGATCGAGCATTGGCATCTAATAAATAAATAACAATCTCTTCCCCCTCAGGGAATGACATACCATCTCTCTGGTGCTTGAGGTGCTCCTCGATTTCGTCGCGGTACTGAAAGTAACACGACACGACGTAAAATGCGAAGCCGGGAGCCTGCACTTCCACCCAGACGCAATGTGTGTTGCTAAGCTGCGAGATAAATAGCATATCCAGATTTGGATTGCTTATTGCCACTGCCGCCCACGGACGTTGCGAGCGGACAGCTGCTACTTTCGAGCTAAGTATATTTATTTCCACAGTATATGCTGCGTGGTTCAGCTTACAAAATAAAGAAAGCATAAAAATAATTACACTAAGATATGAGGACGCATCGCTTACACAAAAGAAATACAAAAAAACTACAAATAAGAAATCGGCCTAATGGTACTACAAAGAAAAAAAAAAGAAAAAAATTCATAATAATACCGGATACATCAAAATAACACGTTCGCTGACTCAATATAAACCAAAGGTAAGACCGGGACAGCAAAAAAGAACCGAAAAACTCAGCCCACGCCCCCAACGCAGTCAAAACACAACAACACGGGCTATGCCGGAAAGTTACTCGACCCAACCAAGGTTCCCATCCCAAATACCCCCCCGGCCCAGTTCACAGGCACGCCTTTCCATTCGTCGCACGAGCTCAGGCCCTCGCACTGTCGTCCGGACAGCCACGCCGACACCAGAGCATATAGCTACTCCTCACGCGACACAGACATCCTTCTCTTCATGGAGCAGAAGACTTCCGATCCGCCGAAAAGAAGAACGAGACAGAGCGGCGCAGGGGACTCACTTCCCCACGCCTCCGGGCTGCCACCGACCAAGCGCCCCGCCCGCCGCAAGGAGCCATCACCCGACCTCACCGCCATGTACGCCAAGTACAACCGCTTGTATTTCGAGAACAAGTTGCACTCATTTTCTATCCAATCAAATTCGCAGACCAGATGCTCAGGGATCACCTTTTTTAATCGACGCTTGATCAGCATCAGTAGCCGCATCCTACTTGATCCACGCATGCCAAATGAAGATCTGGTGGACACCATCCTCCACAAGATGATCCACGTGCAGCTGTTCCTTGAAGGTCATTGGGCAGACAGCGCCAACCATGGGACCAGATTCTGGCAACAAATGCGCCGGATAAACGCAACCGGAAAACACCGCATCACCATCGATCATCCAGCAGCCGAGAAGCTCATCCCCCGGCATAGCTGGGTGTGTTCCTCCTGCGGACTGAAAAGAGTGTATAGCAGAAACGTATCGCCATACACTCAAGATTGGAACTACGACTGCAAGTCACACTGTTGGTTACCCATCCCCTCAACAACATAGAGAACCCCCCTTTTTTTTTTATGATCCTCGAAGAGGCAGCGGCCTACCGCGCTCATCTCCACGTCCGGGACACGTCCCACGTGAGGATCGGAAACATCGCCAGCGGCGATGGCCAACGGAGAGGGCTTGCCCGCTAACCCCTTCCATAACTCGGAATCCGTAGCTCCTAGCGTGTTTCCGTAGAGGAAGTTTTCTACTCCTCAGATCCAGCTGTCCCCGACGACGCCGCCGCAAATCCGGAAAAGCCAGCGATCACAGCGGACCAGCAACCTCAAGCCCGATTCGAGCTCCGCTCTTCACTTCACCTCGTATACCGCAAAGCGCCCACCGCACCGGTGACCCGCTCGATACGTCATCACATTAAATCGAGCAAAATTAAGATACGAGCCCATAAGTACTCTGATCGTGAGGCCCTTCATCTTCACCTTTGGAATGCCCATTCTAGTTGACAGTGTGACCGAGGCCGGAGCCCTCATCCCCCTCCAGGATATAGTCACAGAGCCAAAGTCCGACTCACAAATCTCAGCACCCAACAACCTTTCTATACCATCACGTAGGTCCACGTTCCGTCGGTAGTACGCCGTCTTCTCCCCGTCATTAACTGCCAAAGGTCTGGTCCCAGAGACCACCTGCACGTCTATAATCCTTGCTATGCCCTGTCATGACGCAATAATATCCGGCTTCCTGTTGCCCTCACCGGTACGAAAGACCTTTTCTCTGAGCACGGTCCAACCCCTCTGCGCAAGCGAGCGGCTAATCTCCACAGCATCATGCCTGAGGCCCCCATGAGTCTTGTAACACTCCTGAATGATATGAGCCGTAGTCTCTGCCCTGGCACAGCCAGCCCTACATCGTATGTCGGCCTGTGCGCGCCTATGGCCCCTCGTGCTTCTCATCAGCGATGGGAGCGCATTAATCCGGACATGATGGTACCTTATCCAGTCACCAGAAGGGATGGACAAATACGAATCCTCAACCCAAGCGCAGGACGGCCAGGCCCCCCCGAGCCTCCCGAAGCTCGAAACCGTCCACCGAATCATGAATCCTGGCACTCCACCCAGCCGTGGGGTGCCTCATCATACCACACCAGCGCCTCCTGGTTGCAGCCCAACAGCTTCCAACTACCGCAGTCGCCACCCTCGCCGGCGAACAGGCAAGCGAGTCCAGGCGGGAGCGAACAAGCTCCGGTATTTTGGTTTCCAGCGCCATTATTCCTAAACCCCCCTGCTCAACTGCTGCGTAAAAATATCCCAGAGGGTCATCCCGGGGCAGGCGCATCCATCCACGCACGGCCGCCCGAACACTCCTATCTACGGCCCTCAGCCTGCTGTAAGTGACCCGGCCGAGAACCAGTCCGTGCATAAATCTGGGAAGCAAGTAGTACTTCAGAATCCTAAGTCTCTGCTGGGGCTTCAACGGAGCCATCGTGACTCTTCTCAGCATGTCCGCGACCCTGATATCACCGAAAACCGGGCCAAAGGAGTTAAAGGCAACCCCCAGATACCTCTACGTCTCACATGCTGCCAGTCGCCGGACCATCCTCCCTCCAATCAGAATGCGAGTATCTTCTTTCATCTTCATCTTCTTCTCCCTTCCAGATGGCACCAGCGACAGTATCGCACATTTCTCCGCCGCCAGCTCGAGACCCCGAGAGGCCAGACTCTTGCACACAATATCAACCGACTCCTGCAGACCATCCCGGGTAGAGGCGATAAGCACGATGTCGTCCGCATAAGCTAGAGCGTTGAGCCTAATCCCCTGTAGCTCGTAACCTACACTATCGCTGAGGCTACAAATCACCCCATCGAGAACCATGTTAAAAAGCATCGGGGACATCGGGTCACCCTGTCTAACTCCCCTGAAGGGTCTAATCCACTCACTCCTCCGTCCGTCGACCTCAATCCTGGTACGCGAACTCCTGTAGGCACTTTGGATATATAATCAATAAGCTCTTCGGGGATCCCCTTGGCCTCCATGGCCCCATAAATAGACTCATGCGACACCATATCGAACGCTTTCCGCACGTCTAAAATCATCACAAAGAGAGGATTCAGCCTCTCCCGGGCATCCGCAATCATCGCGGAGAGGGCGAAAACCGCCGTACCATCTGCCTTAATAAATCCACGTTGCCTCTCATCCAACAGCCCGCAAGAGACCATCCGCATCGCCAAGATCTTATGCAAGTGACGAATCAACACCGATGAAATGGACAAGGGCCTAAACTTAGCCGGATCCATTGTCCCCTCCTCCTTTGGGATAAGAACCGTTCTCGACCGCAGCAGGATCTCAGGGCTCCGACGGGCCACCAGCATCTCGTTGAAAAGCAACGCCATCACCTCACAGGGAACGCCAAGCCAATCCCTGGCCTCAATTCCATCCGGACCAGCAGCCGTACCACGCGGCGGCCTAATTCTTCGCGCCTCCTCCGGTGAAATAAACCCTGCAAGTCCAGCCCTCACCTCCATCCCGCAATGATCCCGGTCAACCACTCCACAACCGGCCGCACAGCCCTCAAGGATAGGACGCCAGTACCCGACCTGATCCTGCAGCGAGGGGAGCCTCCCCCCGTCTCCATCGCCATCCAGCACCATCCGGGCAGCCTTGCCAGTGTTCTTCTTCCATAGCCGCTGAATTCTCCTGTAATCGTCCCTTCGTTGTTCCCGCCTTGATCTGATATCACCTGGCTCTCGAAACATCCGGTCGCCCGTCCTCGGGGCCGGCCCTCCAACGGTCCAAAGAGCTCCCGCAACCAGGCCATGATCAACCCATCCGGCGGCGACCCCCGAACCGCCGCCTCTACAGCTCCCTCCAAAAGTGTCAAGCCAGGGACGGTCGACGGGGTGTCCCTCATCGCAGCCTCAAGGGCCACACCAACCAAGGCCCCGGACTGATACCCCACTCCTCGAGTCTCCCAAGATCCAGCGGCCGATCCACTCGCCTGCTCAGTCACCCCACTAGGCACCCTCTCCAAATCAGGGACTCCATTGAAGTCCGCCCGCAAATCAACTCCCCGAGTCGCCCGCTGATCACTGCGCCGCTCTCTAGCCGCCCGTATCATCTCCTTGTAATCACCTCTTCTGCGTACCCCCTTAATGGCCTCTAGTGTCCTATCCCCCCCGAACACCTCCACGAGGTGTAGATTAATGTTTGGCACTCCAAAAGCAGCCGCCTCCCGCTCTGCAAGCCTTTTCAACTCCTCCGGCGTCCACCGCGGCTTCACCCTCTCCGTCTGAATCGCCCGGTTCGCCACCTCTACGTGCTGCGATCTCACATGAACCCCCAATCCTATTCTAGTAGTGAAGGCCCTCAAGCACGTTTGGCACACAAAAGCCACACCATCGCCCCCGTCCTCTATCATTTGCTGGCTACCAGCAGTCTCGTCGGCCATCAGTATTGAGACACCGATGAGAAGTTGTTGTAAAGGTTTAAAAGTATGTTTCCAACGAGTGTGTCGCAAAGCGACCAAAGACTGTTAATTCGTTATCATAGAAAATCTTACGGCCGTGTTAGACGTCCGCAGGCCCGGCAGGGAGTCACCCTTGTCTCTTAACGGAACACTCCCGCTAAATATCCAAATGTTGAGCTTCGACTGAATATGCCTTCCGGAGTATCGGGCATTTCAGAGCATCGAGAGCTGAGTGCGCCACATTGCTATGCTCTTTCCTCTTGCAGTTAATACAGATCAGCGCCTTAGCATCGACCCATCTCATGCGACCCCGCACATCTGCAGCATGTAGGCCAACTTGCCTGCACCTCACAGGCCGCTGCCAAATGGCCCAACGCCAAGCACCTATAACATTGCCGCACGTTCAGATAGACCGAAACCGGGTAGGAGCGCCATCCCAATGAGACCCGTCCGTCTCCCACAAGTCGTCCCCTCACTGTGGGGGGCACCTCTAGAATGTGGGCGGTTCTATCATTTCTTCGCCTAAGCTGTCTCACCCCTCGGATCTCATCCTTGCTCGTGATAAAAGGGTTAGTCGCACACATTCTATCAATAAGCTCATTGACGCCTATATCTTCCTCCACCTCTCTAACCATGATCCTAGGGTTGCGTCTAGTGAACGATGAAGCCACCAATCCATGCTCCCGGAGCGCGACACACCCTATCAGCTTGGGGCCATCCCCCCTGCGCACCTCAACTAGTACACCACCGTTCCTCAAGACCAGCCTTTCTACGCGAATCCCCAGCTCCCAAGGGGGTTAACCACCCTGCGGAGCGTCTCCCGGATTCTGGGGGCAGAATCACTCCCCGCCTCCCCACCAGATGCAGACACCTCCAAAACCTCATCGAGTGGCTCAGACAGCCCAATCTCCTTACCGCTCCCTATTCTTACTTTTCTACTTCCCACGAGCGACCACTCGTCGGGTCTTCCGCCCTTAGCCCCCGAGAAGGCAGCGGGGGTAGACGAGACCACCTCCCGCAACTGGGACATCTCTTGCTCAGCGCATCCGCCCTCTCTGAAAACCTCGTCTCGGCAGCCTCCGCGGTCTCGGCCATCCTAGTCGTCACTACGTCCAGGGTAGACTTCACCTTTTCCGAATACAGTTCCAACGCGGAGACGGCCGTCGCCCCGCTCACCCCTTCAGCCAGATCCTTCCCCAAGTGCTGCCTCCAGTGATCTCCCATCCGCTGGTCTATAAGCTTCGCCATATCCTCACAGTTTCTCCGGGCCTCCCTCGCTCTCCTCTTGGCATCCTCGTTCAGTATGTTCTTCACTGCATCAATCGTGGAACTGCATATAGCAGAAACAATCTCCCTCTCCGAATATAGCTGGAGGCACTTTTCCGCCATTCTGTCCAGGGTGTTTCTAATGCCCGCCAGACTTTCGAGATCTTTATCCTATTGTCACTTGACATCCGCGACTGGTCGGTGGATTCGATCCCATGTATATACGCTCTGAATTCGCTTCGTAGTTTTTCGATATCCTCCTTAGACACCGATGGGGCCGGGACAACGACACCGGACTCTCCAACATAGGAGGGGACATTCCCCCCCCTGGGGGCCATGACGCTGCCCGATTTGCCACCGGATTTTACGCGTTCCAGCTTATCACCGACTCCTGCTGTCTTCCCGGTCTTGCCCCGACCGTGGGCGTACCGTCGGCCATATCAGGTGTCGCTCCGAGATCCCAGGCGGCGACACAACACCAGTATTCCCAGCTCCCGCTAGATGGCGCAACCGCAAAATCGATAGAGGCGCCACTTTATAGGTTATGTAACCACGTCCACTTTACTGCCCCATAATACTGACCAGCCCCAGTCGCCACTCCCTTCACTAGGGCCCCCTCAGCCTTCCGACTAAGATTCCAACACTCGTCCCTCAAAATAGACACCATACAGCGGCACCCCACCCCAAACCTGAAGCGCCCTACTTTGAGGTTAGGAATCAGTTAACTGTTAATTATCACCTCAGAATAACACAGACGGCCCCTTCTTATATCTTCTTCTATCCTCGAATCATTGATCTTTCGTCTCAACGCACACAGCACACCCTCCACAGCACTCAGACTCGCCAGCAGCCCTCTACTCACGGAGACAATATCCGACACGTCCGAAGAAAGTCATAGTTACTCCCGCCTAGACCGTAAAAGATATGGTTCCTACCTTGCCTCTTGACGTATGGTTCCTGTAAGAGCAGGACGCTTATCGAAGGCTAACTGTCTCACTTTGCTTGAGACTATTTGCGATCTACGCATATTTAACTGTAATACTCTAATTCCCGTGGAACGCACGCTATTTGTTACTAATGTTGTCGTTTTTGTCGTCGGTTCGAGCGGAATGTTTATTTCGCACCACCTATTCTGCTCTATTCTAACATTTTCCAGGTGGGTCTGGATGGGGTTCGCGAATCTAACGCGTTTCTTCGAGATCGGCGCGTTCTCTATTCGATTTCTCGCCCTGTTCGACCTATCGCATTTTTCTAACGCGACGCTAGCTCTACGCACCCTACCTAGCAACTCCACTAACCAACCTATCGCATTTTTCTAAAACGATGCGGACAGTACGAAGACTGCAACTCTGGGACAGTGTCCTACCGCGTTCTAAATGAATCCACTCGGGCACTGCTCAGCGAGGCACTCTCGAAGAGGCGGAGGCCACCACCGAGCCCACGGGCGAAGACGCACCGAACCCAGCGGCAGRGGTCCCTACCACTTCCTCGACAGTCGCCGTGTCTGGCCGGAAGCGGCTGGCCAGACGGGCACTCCTCCTCACCGATTTTAAGATATTGACAACTTTCATTCTATTCCCACGAGTATGGCGGAAAGGGAGGTCGAGCGCCGCAGAGCCACCTTTACGACGCCAAGCCTAACTTTTCCGGCAGGTACCCCGGTGATGACCGTTAGCGACCGCATTAACGCTTATTCTAATCACTCCCGCGGCCATTCAGACTCTCGGCACGGACGTACACCTTAGTTGTAGAGTGAGCTAAACTAACTAATCTACCTCCGAGGGAGACCGACTGGTCGGATCCCCCGCCCCACGATGACCTGAAAAGAAAATTTGTATTAAGAACTGCCGGTTCCGTCGCCGTCGCACAGGGCCGAGCCCCGCACGACACCGCCAGGCCCGGCAGGCCCGATGCTCGGAGGCCCGACCCCCTTACTCACTCATCCGCACGGTTTCCCGCGCTTCAGAGCAAGGAAGGGGGGCGAGGTGAGCGATTAGATGGGATCCGCCGCGCTCCCCCACACCATTGTGTTAGATAATCATCAGAGACTCGTAACGCCTCCTCATATAACGCGTTACTCCAAGTCCGGAGCCCCTCAGTATGCGCTAAGGCAGCGGCCCGCCATGGATATTGCTAGTCATTGGCCCGGAGGCTTCTTTAGCCGACACGGACACTGGTACCGGTGGAGAAATCTGTCCCCCCAGGGGTGCAGCAAGCCCCCTTCATAGTGACTCAGCACGCCTGCTCCATTCATCGTTACTCTTCGGGTAACTCATATTGTTTGTAGCTGCCCATTGTCACTCCGGGGAACTCGGTCCCCCCCGACGCGACCTGGCCACCGCGCACCGTCACGAAATTTCATGCGTTCGACAATGTCCACAGCGAGCCACTCTCGAGATAATTCCCGAGTTGCCCCCGCGCCACATCGACGCAGCGCCCTTGCCCGGAAAACGCGATCGGCGAAGTTAATCTCATCTCCACCCAAGCGGAGATTTGGCCAAGGAGGAGCACGGCAAATCCAAAGGAAGGGAGGGGAAAGGTAGGGGGGGCATAGTGTGCCCCTGCGCCACAACAAAATTCAGTCATCCTTACGGATGTTTCCAGGAGTACCTCGGGGAGGTAAATGTGTGACATGAATATGAGAGGCTCAGGGACCTTACTAGAGATCCTGTGTTCGCATCACACCCCTAACCGTACTCACCCGTTGACCTCGCGACACAAGCCCGATCTTCCCAAAATGTTGCCCGTACATCTCGGTTTCCAGGCCGCTAGGAGTATATGGCTCCAGACAACTGCATCCAGCCGGGGCGCCTAGACTTCGTAAAGCTAGGACACCCGGCAAACCTTCTTTGCAAGAACCAACCCGACGGAAAGGCAGAGGTACATGCCTACCTCCGGACTACTTTAGCCCTCCTGGGTCTACTTGCAGTATAGCCGCGGACGTTGCTGGATCGCTTTCGCGATCGTGCTAGGTAACGAACATGCAGAGCTAGAATGCTGGCTGAGAGTAAGTCCGAGGACCCATAACCTCGAGTCTACCCTTGCCACGACTGAGCCGTTGGATATCGTACGTCTGCTCGGGATAGTCCCAGGCACAGCAAACATCAGATCGGATCGATCGAGTGGCGCCAGGGAAAATCCGAACCCGAGTCCAAAGAATCCTCGTCGAGGGTATCAAGGGTCCGAAAGTACAGTTACCCCCAGTAGATAGGGACACACATTTTCACATTCATACTGCGGCACTCGAGCTATCCGCTCATTTCCGCCTGAAACTTATTGTCTTAGTTCTAACTCTAATTTAGTTTTTAAATTATCTTTTGTCTACAACAATATGTTCTATCATTTTTGACAAAGTTTAATCTAACGCATTCATTCTATCCCATTCATCCATCACATTCATACAACAGTCACTTAGCCGCCTGAACATAAAACCAGGCGTTGCCCGTCCCTAACCACGCGGAGGTAGGCTGTCTCTACCGTTTTCGATTCGTATAAGTACTTTCCTACGTCTAAAGACTTCGGTCGTATAATTATGAAACAATTTAAAATTTTCCTCGTTTTCTAGAAATCTCGCCAATGTATCATCCGCTCCTCGGTTAAAGATGTCATGATGCCGGATGTTGTTGTAGAGCGGGCATTCAAACAACATGTGTTCGACGCTCTCTATCTCCAGAGCATCTTGGGCAGTCTGGCGAGTCCACACACAGTTTCTCTCGTACAGCGTTTGATTTATAGAGCCATATCCCGTTATCATGTCCACAGCCGGTTTATTTGGTCTAAACCATGTCGAATTTCTCTCACAGAATGTAACATCCGGGATGAATCTGTAGGTCGTCCTTCCGTGTTGGTTCGCGTCCCAGTCTCTCTGCCACTGGCTGAAAAGTACCACTTCTAATTTTTTCTTTTCTTTTTTCAGGAACCCGTCGGGTGGATCATCCTCTGGGTTAAACAGGTAAGTAGTCCAATTTGTTGTTTCCTTCCATCTTACTCTCGTTAGAATTGCTTTTTTCGTAATTTCTAGTGTCAGAGGCATGCAACCCACAATTATCTGCATTGCGGCAGTCGACGAAGTTCTGGATGCCCGCGTCATGGACATTAGAAGTTTTCTTTGAATGGAGTTCAAGATTCTGTCGATATGTGAATGGGTTGCCCTTTCAAACCAGGTTACAGCTCCATACACGATCACAGGTATAATCCTTCATACAACAGTAGGTAAGCTTTACGCCTCAGTCCCCATTCTTCTTGAATAGTTTTTCTCAGGATCCCGGAAAGTGCATTTATTTTGTTTCTTAAGTGCTGGATATGCGGAATGAAACTCAAATTTTTGTCGATGTATAAGCCGAAGTATTTGTGTTCATTGGTGAACTCAATTTTCCTATTATGTAATATTCCTATTATGAATTCTTGGCATTTTCTCGTCATGAAAGCTGCCTTTAACCAATATAGCCTTTGTCTTATCGATTGCTATTTGGAGCTTGTAAGATGTACACCAGTCTAAGATTATCTCAATCGCTCTGAAGCGCTTGCCCCGATGCTCGCTCTGCTTTTTTCACAGATTAATAGCGCCAAGTCGTCTGCGTATGCCGTGGCATACACATTTTCAACTTCAAGAGCTCCCAATAGGTTGAGCAGATCGTCCATGGACCAATTCCACGCAAGTGGTCCTATTATGGAGCCCTGGGGGCATCCTTTCGTCATTTGCGACTTCGTCATATCTTGAGGATAAAAACATCTGTCTGTTACTAAAATATTGTTTTAAAACGCCGAACAGCTGGGACGAGCAGTTAGCCCTCGTGATCCTGCTCAAGATCCCAGGCCACCACAGATTGTCGAATGCTCCAGCGAATCAAAGAATATCAAAACAGCGTATTTAGTCTGGCAGCTTTTAATGAGCGTTACCATTCTGTACAACGCATCGTCAGTGGATCGTCCTGTCTTGAAGCCGTATTGTGCATCATTTTCAAGTTTCTTGGTCAATGTAGAGATCCTGTATTCGATTAACAATTATTCTCTCGAATAATTTCCCCAAAACAGGAAGTAGTGCAATTGGTCTGTACGACTTGATCTGCGCCGGGTCTTTTTGTATATCCTTTAGAATTGGTTTTAACTTCGCTTTCCTCCATAGCTCAGGAAAGGACGACTCTCGGAGGCAGTTGTTAAAAAGAATCAGTATGACTTCCTTATCGACTCTCCAGAGCCGCTTTCCTTTTTATAAAAGAGTCGACTTCTTCCTCAGAGATGAGGGGTTCCAAATTGTAGTTGGAGTAGTTGTCAATTCTATTTACAATTATCCACATATTCGCATCGTCATGTTCTAAATCCGTAGGTACCATCTGATCCAAAAGTCTCATGGCCGTGTCACGCCAGGTAATAGTGGATGAGTCTTCATCACCCACAACATGGAACGTATTGAAATCGCTGCGAATCTTATTTCTGAGGATCTTATAGACGATTTCCCACGGGTCCTCGTTACCCTTAACTGTAACAAAATTTTGCCATGATGACATTTTGCTTCGTCTGATTTCCCTAACATATTCCGCTCTAGATTTCTTATATATGTTGCGTGCTTGATTTATTTCATCAGTAATTCCCAGTCGTCTGATTCTACCAAGCCGCCTTCGTGCAGACTGAGTTCTCCTTCTAAGTTCAGAAAGTCCGGCGTTTCACCAGGGCACGGACTTACGAAAGGTTCTTTTTGTTCCAAATGTTCTCTTGCATACTTCTTGAAGCGTTTCAGTAAGTAGACTGGCGGCCTGTTGCGGAGGTAAGGATGACAGCTTTCCTTTAAAGGAAGAACTGGCAACCCTCCTCAGTTCCTCATCGAAGCATTCCCAATTTGACCGCCTGATATTAAAGCGCAGATCACTATGGTAGGGCTGAGCCGTTCTTGTCCTGTGCGGAAGTATTCTAAAGAGGATGGCGTTATGATCGCTTATGATCATATCAGGCAAGATGCGCCAGTCACAAATATATCCAGCGATACCAGACGTAGCAAGAGTCACGTCAATATTTCAGGTACCTGATAGAGAGGCATATGTGGTGAATCTGCTAGCTTTCAATACCATCAGGTTGTTGGCCGCGAAATTCTTCAATAGTGTCTCCTCTCTCGTCCGTAGTTCAGGAGTACCAGGAGGCCGATGAGGCATTCACGACTGCTGCTTACCGGTTCAAGGACCTCCGTCACCTCATCGTGAACGAAAGCAGTCGCATCCACGCCATCGACATTTGCCGAGTCCAGGTCGGATGCTCTTTTGTCTTGAATCAATGCCTGGGGCTTAGCCAGTTTCGGCTTCGGTATTTTTCCCTCCGCTGCTAAGGAAGCTACGGAGCATTCAGAAGCCTTCGAATCAGATCTGGTGAGCATGGGTGGAGATCTACTCACAGAACCTCTCCTTGCGAAGGGGTTGCTATCAGCTTCCAGATCAACTATGTGCGGCTTAGGCCTAATTTTTGTGGCTGTTGCTGATGTTTTTGTGCTTTGTGTTTTGATTGTTGTTTCAGTTTTGTCCTCCATCTTGATCCCATGAGTACGGCGGGAAAGAAGTTCGGCCCAGGCAGAGCCCCCATTACCTGAGTAAGACGGCTTATATACCACTGAGATTGCGCCTGGTGCCCCAGGGGGATCGTTCAAGACCGCGCTATTTAGTGTTCTCGCGGCCATGTAGCCCTTGGCACGATGCCTTCCACCTTGGCTTAGGACATGCTCCGGAGTGGAACCGGTGGCACCGGTTGCATGTTGGCACAATCGGCCCAGGCTCCCGGTGCGCCCGGTAATGTTCCCCTTCGGAAAAGCCCGATGGCAATCTTATCAGGTCGGGGAGGCCCGCGTGTCGCCTTAACCCCGTTTGTCCTCTCCCGAGCTCGCGACGATCGGCCGAAGCCTCACGCCGCTCCTGACGCGGAAGAGGTCCGGCGGGAACTACTTGGAAGTGGGGTAGGCTAGGTGTGAGAGGCTGTAACCACGTGGGTTTTCTTGCGCGTCAACAGCCTTGCAACTGTGACTCTCTCGTATCAACAAACGCGGAGTGAATCGTTGTTAATGCGGCGTGTTGCTTCGAGATCCGCTCACAGCCAGCCCAATCAGCTCCACGTCGCCTGCCGCTTGAGATGTTAGTCAGCGGCAAAAAAAATTTCGGCGTGTTGCTTTGAAATTTTAATGCGCAGTCTTTAAGTTTAACGCGACGTGTTGCTTTTAAACAACTTAATTATCCTCCTCAAGGCATGTTGCCCCCGGTAAGGAGACCTCCAAACCCCGCCACACACATGTCTCACTGTCTCCCGCGGCGTGTTGCTTTTGGCCGATAGGAGAACCAGGATTCGCGGCGTGTTGCTTTGGATGTTGGTTAGCAACTTAATTTGCTTCAAAGTTTGTGCCTTTGAAGACTTAACGCGCAGTTGCGAAAATTTTGCCATGCCCGCAACTCATGTTTGTCAGCCCACACGGCCGGCTCTGCATCAGCCTTTTGGAGGTACGCTAGTCTTGAGTCCTGCTTTGCGGTGTGTTGCTTTCGAGCCCGCTGAGCTTTCCCTCTCAGCTTGGTTCAGTGTCGCGGCGTGTTGCCTTCATTAAGAACCCAGAGGGTTCCTACACACCCTCTGATCTTAGTTGTTGTCCTGAATTCTATCAACTATAATTTTGTCAAGAACCTTGCTGAAAACAGGCAACAATGCAATCGGTCGATATGTTGCTATCAACTGTGGATCAGCATCGAAGCTCTTTGATATTATTTTAACACTCGCTGTTTTCCACTTGCTTGGGAATCGCCCTTCTCTCAAACATTTGTTATACATTATAATCATGGGTTCTTTGCAACACCACAGAAGTTTTTAATCATTTCAGGATTTAGCTGATCTAGACCAAGTGATTTCCTGTTCTTTATTCTTTTAAGTACTGCATCCACCTCCTCAATAGTAACGTCAGGCTCCAAATTCATATTCACATATTTTTTATTTTTTACCCTAATACTTTTATGCAACTGAGTTTCAACATCATGATTATCCGCCGGTGCAAATTTTTGGAACAGTATAGCCATAGTCTCGAGCCACGTGACAGTACGCTCCCCAGTTGGAAGCAGCAAAGCTCCGACGGAACGCGCATGCTGTACTTTATTTTTTGCGATCTTATGCAGAATACCCCAAGGATTTTCATTTTCTACCGTATTCACAAAAATCTTCCAACATTTATTTTTAGCATCTTTTAATTCTTTAACATATCTATTTCTTGCAACTCGATACTGTTTCAAGCACTCGTCCATTACATCCACAAGTCGTAGCCTCCAACGCCAATTGTTTGCGCTTGCACCGCGCATCTCCACGCAATTTATCGAGTTCTCGACTCCACCAAGGAACAGATCTACTCCTAAGCTTCCTACCCGGTATCGATCTCCGACAGGCTTCGGTTAGCAATTCAATCACATGATTAGTTACCACGTTTGAATGGGATCGTCTTAATCCATCAATACAATCTCCGTTAAATATTTGACCAATCTCCATTCGAAATCTATCCCAGTCAGCAGCCTTGACATTATATCCGCTTCTTTCAGTTAAGACTTTCTCACAAACATTCAACTTAATCCTAATAACCACTAAATTATGATCACTTACTTGCGCTTTACTAGTAACCTCCCAATCAAACTCCGCAAAACCTTGTCCAACCAAAACCTTGTCCAACCAGAATCACATCTATATTTGTGGCACCTTGTGGGCCCGAGAAGGTAGTCAATAAGCTTCGTTTGTTCAGCAAAGTTAAATTATTTGCAATAATAAATTCTTCCAGCACTCTTCCACGTTCGTCCGTCTCACCAGAATACCAAGTATCAGACTTGGCATTAGTATCCATACATATAATAAATCTTGATGTCTTTATTTTTTGCAATAACTTTTCCAGATTTGATAATACACTTTCGATAGAATTGAATACTGACAGTAGACAATTATAATATACATAACTTCATCGTAAAACTGTGCCCTGAAACACATAATAAGCGCAGTGTTCAAAATTGTAATGCTAAATGTCTCGATCTTGGTATTGTTGATCACAGCAACCATGGAATCCCAGCAACAGGCTGGATAACTCTATCCGCAAGAGATGTGTAGCCCTGCACCTTACTCTTATAGATATAAGGTTCCTGTACGCATAAAATATCAATTCGCTCATCATCTAAAAGTTTCCTCAATTCCGCAGCTGCTGCAATTGATCTTTGCGCATTTATTTGCCCAATTACTATCTCCATTTCAATTTAGTCTTGTAAAGATCCAGTTGTCTGATATACTCAGGGCACAATCGATCCCGAACATGATGCTGCACCTGCTTTTTCTTAAACCTTATGCAATTTATGCAAAGAGGGGCGCCCCGCTGTTTACAGTCCTCTCTAGCGTGCTCCTCGCTACTACAATAATCACAAAGCTGCTTTGGAACGCTACACATAGCTATATGACCGTAGCCATGGCATTTAAAGCAACGGACTATGTTAATATACTCTTTGATTCTATACGTCTTCCAGCCCATGAAAACTCTCTCAGCATTAATTATCTTATGAAAGTGAGATCCAGGCAACTGTACCACCCAATTAACCATTCTGTCGTTTTTGGACTTAAAAGAGTACTTAAAGTTGACAGCTTGCTCCAGATCGCATCTTTCCTGGCTTGTACTCCAGGGCAAATTCTTTTCTATAAAATCTTCCTTTAACTCATCTCTACTGCAATCTTTGTCAACGTCATAGATCACAATATTAGGATTCTGTTTCTTAGGAGCTGTTATTACTAAATCCACACTCTCTAAATTAGATCGGTTAATTATGTCTACATCCACCTGACTATTAACCTCTATCGCAATTCCTTTATTTCTCAGCTTTCTAATATTTCTAACTTTTAACTTATTCCTTTTATCTTTCAAACGCTTTATTACTTGTGCTTTAATTTCATCGTTAGTTCTTTTATCTTCTACTTTTTCAGGTTTAATTCAAATCACCTCATAATTTTCTTTTCTTTCTTTTTTAGATCATCTCTCCATAGTTCCAGCAGATTCCACAGCAACAGGAGCAGCGGCAGGCATTTTTACATTCTGGGCATAAATATATTTCTATTTACACTCCATCTCACGCACTACGGCAGCCAGTTTTTCCTTTACAATAATTTCCGATTGCAATTTAGATTCTAGCACAGCCCACTTAGATAAGATAAACTTAATTGCGATCTTATTTACTTTGTTATTATCATTGAAGAGAAAAGCTTCAAGTGCTTCTCTCTCCTCTCTAATCTCATCTAGCACACCACTATACTGATTCTGTGTTTCTTTGCCGGAAAAAACATTGTCGGATGACTCCGAGTTAGAACGACGTTGTCTTTCGGTTCGCACACTTTCATGAATACTCAAACTATCCTCATCACCATTTATGACAAGAGCAGGATCAGCGAAACCCTTCGGACAGAGTCCGACAGGAGTTGTCGGCGACTTCTGAACCGAACCCCTCCTTACAAAAGGATCTCATTCAAATTCAGCCAAATCACAAGCCTTTGGTTTAGCCTGGTCGTCTTAGGATTGACAATGGAGAGTTTTGTTTTTGTTTTATCTAAATTCTGCATATTTGTTCCACGAGTATGGCAAGTCTGTAAGTCCGTCCAGACAGAGCCTCCATACCTGGGTAAGGCTGCTGAAATACACATAGGGTTGCGCCAGGTAGAGATAGGTAGTAGATAGGGACATTCATTGTAAGGGGTTTATCGCTCGAGAGCGACTCGCCCGTACGACCTCGCCCTTTCGGGCATACGCAACGCTTACATAACCATCTATCGAAACCCCAAGACTCGGGCGATGGAAAAATCCAGCAGCGCTCGCGGGRCTTTACGCGAGATGGACAGTTTGGCCGTGGACCGGTGCAACCACCCTCCGCACACCGGAGCTAAGCCGACCGGGCTGACGCCCCCCCATCCGGCGTWTGTCCGGATTTGACGGAGGAGCACCCGGCCGCCGCCCCCTGCACCCGGCCACGCCCACGGGGATCACGGGGAGGTCTGTCCATTCGTGTCCTTCCCGGACACGCGCCCTGACCCTGTTGTAATCCTACCTATTTTAGGGGCCGAATCTATGCTGGGTATTTGTTCCTATTCTATTTTCCTAACCATTCGGTCGCGCAGTTGACCCGAGAAGTTTACGGGGCTACGTTTCCATGCCCGAAGGCTCCGACACCCACCGAGTGAATGGATCAGAACCTATCTTATGTATTAGCCGCACGCACGCAGAATCGCAGAATCGCAAATTCGCAAACGCTCGCAAAATCGTGAAGTCGCATCGCAAGTCGCAAATCGGACTCGACTTCTGGACCTATAAATCTATAAATCTATAAGCCTATAGACCTACAATCCCGTGACCTATTCGAATCCTTTCAGCCAAAGCGATTCTCTACAGAATTCGCCGAACAGGGAGAAGGCCTCTGGATTCATCACCAGCAATGCCATATCCGGCCACTTCCAACTGACGGCCCCTACGTATGCGCGCAAAGCGACTCTCTGCGGTTCGAATTTTTGACAATCAATAAGGAAATGATCCATCGTGTCGTCGCCGCCACCACAGTCGCAAGCCCCGCTGTCGATGAGTCCGAGCGACGCCAAGCGTGCTCGGAAGTCACCATGACCCGTCAGTACTTGCGCGCTCCAGTGGTCGGGTCGAATCCACGTGGCGTCCATCCTTTCCTTGATGTCCTTGAAGAAGGAATAAGTGGTGCGGCCCTTTGTGGAGGTATTCCACTCAGCCTGCCACAACTTCCTGCCCTCCGCCTTGATGCGTTCCATCGCATCTTTACTTCTCAGACGAACGATTTCCTGTCCAATCTCGGCTTCTAGACCTTTTCTAGCTTCGTATTTTGCCCTGCCTATCTGAAGAAGGATTTCAACAGGGGTCGCGCCCGCTATTACGCACAGTGCGTCTCGCGATGTCGTCCTATACGCGCCTACCACCAGTATTAAGGCCCCCTTTGTACCCCTTTTAATAAGGTCCTAAGGTTCCTAAGGTCGTGCTCTGTACATAAATCCGCCCACCCCGCTGCCGCGTACGTTGGGGCAAACACCTCTATATATCGTCGAGAGCGCGCGGACTTACCTAAGTCCCCACGTCGCTTTAGCTAATTTACCTAATCTCGCGAAGAGAGTCTCCATTCGCTCTCCCAGTTTCTCGCAGTGAGTTTTTACACCCATTCCCTGATCAAACCAGACGCTGAGATACCTAACTGACTTTTTAAAGCTTATACTTTTACCTCCTATCTTGATTATCGGCGGTCTACTCGCGAGATCTACTTTTCGTTCCCTTGTTTCCGCTTCCTATCCGGACGGTCTCCTCCCCTTCTGCCTATCGGGGCTCTCCTGATGTTTTCACTTTTTCCCTCTGTTTTATTTTTAGAGATTTCTAGTTTAGCTAACCAGTCTACGATTTCGTCGATTATTCTCTGCCCCCTTTGCTCAATTTCTTTCCGCGAGTTATCGTTTATCACGACTATCAAAGCGTCGGCGTAGGCCACGAATTGGCCGGGTATTACGCCTTCTAATCTACGGAGCAGCCCGTCAAACATAATGTTCCAACAAGCTGGGCCAAGGACGGAGCCCTGTGGGCACCCTCTCGTGGCCTTTTTCGAAATAACTTCGTGCCCTAATTCTATCTGGACATTTCCGTCGCGGAAATAGCTCCGGAGCACTTCAAAGACGTTTCTAGGACAATTCCTATCTTTTAGGCTAACTAGTACCAGGGGCCACCAGACATTGTCGAAGGCGCCCGAGATATCGAAGAGCAGGCAACGGCGTATCTCACTTCGGTGGAAGAGATCACCCGCCACAACTCCACGATAGCGTATTCCGTCGACCTTCCGGGCATGAACTCGAATTGCCGGCCGGAGATGTTGTCAGACGCCATCGACGTGTCTTCGAGGCAAAGCTTGATCAGCTTTTCGAAAAGTTTCCCTATTATGGAGAGGAGACATATGGATCGGTATGATTTCGGATCCTTCTCGTCCTTATCCCCGCCCTTCAGAAGGACTCGCAGTGAGCCCCTCTTCCAGATTGTGGGGAAGACGCCCCACTGAAGGCATCCGTTATAAATCTTAACTATCTGCTCGGGGATGACTCTACATGCAGTTTTTAGGACACTGACCTCGATTAGGTCAGGTCCCCGGTCCACGGAGTTGTAGTTCACTCCTGTCTCACCTTCCACTCGCCGCTTATGGTTGGAGACGCTAGTGTCACGTCTATATAAGACGATCCCGTCGGCGTCCAAAAGGTTGGGGGCTGAGTGGTATCGTTGAGAACCTGCAGGCCAAATGCCCGGATTAGTTCCACTAACTTGACGCCTCTTTCGTCTGGAGACCCCAGAGTGACGATCGAGCATTGGCATCTAACGCGACTAACAATCTCTTCCCCCTCAGGGAATGACATACCATCTCGAGGTACCTGAGGTGCTTCTCGATTTCGTCGCGGTACTGAAAGTAGCACGACACGACGTAAAATGAGAAGCCGGGAGCCTGCACTTCCACACAGACGCAATGTGCGTTGCTAAGCTGCGAGATAAAAAGCATATCCAGATTTGGATTGCTTATTGCCACTACCGCCCACGGACGTTGCGAGCGGACAGCTGCTACTTTCATCGAGCTACCTAGTCCATAAAAGATATGGTTCCTACCTTGCCTCTTGACGTATGGTTCCTGTAAGAGCAGGACGTCTAAACGCTTATCGAAGGCTAACTGTCTCACTTCGCCTGAGACTATTTGCGATCTACGCATATTTAACTGTAATACTCTAATTCCCGTGGAACGCACGCTATTATTACTAATGTCGTCGTTTTTGTCATCGTTTCGGGCTGAATGTTTATTTCGCACGACCTATTCTGCTCTATTCTAACATTTTCCAGGTGGGTATGGATGGGGTTCGCGAATCTAACGCGTTTCTTCGCGATCGGCGCGTTCTCTATTCGATTTCTCGCCCTGTTCGACCTAACGCATTTTTCTAACACGACGCTAGCTCTACGCATCCTACCTAGCAAGCTCCACTAACCTATCGCATTTTTTTAAAACGGTGCGGACAGTACGAAGACTGCAACTCTGGGACAGTGTCCTACCGCGTTCTAAATGAATCCGCTCGGGCACTGCTCGGCGAGGCACTCTCAAAGAGGCGGAGGCCACCACCGAGCCCACGGTCGAAGACGCACCGAACCCATCGGCAGGGGTCCTTACCACTTCCTCGACAGTCGCCGTATCTGGCCGGAAGCGGCTGGTCAGACTGGCACTCCTCCTCACCGATTTTAATGAATTATTAACCATCATCTTATTCCCACGAGTATGGTGGAAAGGGGGGTCGAGCGTCGCAGAGCCACCTTTACGACGCCAAGCCTAACTTTTCCGGGGGGACGGCAGGTACCCCGGAGATGACCGTTAGCGACCGCGTTAACGCCTATCCTAATCACTCCCGCGGCCATTCAGACTCTCGGCACGGACYTACACCTTAGTCTTAGAGTGAGCTAAACTAACTAATCTACCTCCGAGGGAGACCGACCGGTCGGATCCCCCGCCCCACGATGACCTAAAAAGAAAATTTGTATTAATATAGCCGCCGATTCCGTCGCCGCCGCACAGGGCCGAAGCCCCGCACGACACCGCCGGGCCTGGCAGGCCCGACCCCCCTACTCACCCATCCGCACGGTTTCTCGCGCTTCAGAGCAAGGAGAGCGGGCGAGGTGAGCAATTAGATGGGATCCGCCGCGCTCTCCCACACCAATGTGTGAGATAATCATCAGAGACTCGTAACGCCTCCTCATATAACGCGTTACTCCAAGTCCGGGGCTCCTCAGTATGCGCTAAGGCAGCGGCCCGCCATGGACATTGCTATTCATTAGCCCAGAGGCTTCCTTAGCCGACACGGACATTGGTACCGGTGGAGAGATCCGTTCCCCCAGGGGTTCAGCAAGCCCCCTTCATAGTGACTCAGTACGCCTGCTCCATTCATCCTTACTCTTCGGGTAACTCATATTGTTTGTAGCTCCATTGTCACTCCGGGGAACTCGGTCCCTCCCGACGCGACCCGATCTCGCACAACGCACCGTCACGAAACTTCATGCGTCCAGTCGGCGATATCCACAGCAAGCCACTCTCGAAATAGTTCCCGAGTTGCCCCCGCGCCACATCGACGCAGCCCCTTTGCCCGGAGAACGCGATCGGTGAAGTTCATCTCATCTTCGCCCAAGCGGAGATTCGTCCAAGGAGGAGCGCGGCAAATCCAAAGGAAGGGAGGGGAAAGGTAGGGGGGGGCACAGTGTGCCCCTGCGCCACAACAAAATTCAGCCATCCTTATAGATGTTTCCAGGGGTACCTCGGGGAGGTAAATGTGTGACATGAATATGAGAGGCTCAGGGACCTTACTAGAGGTCCTGTGTTCGCATCACACCCCTAACCGTACTCACCCGTCGACCTTGCGACACAAGCCCGATCTTCCCAAAGTGTTGCCCGTACATCGCGGTTTCCAGGATGCTAGGAGTATATGGCTCCAGACAACTGCACCCAGCTGGGGCGCCTAGACTTCGTAAAGCTAGGACACCCGACAAACCTTCTTTGCAAGAACCAACCTGACGGAAAGGCGGAGGTATATGCCTACCTCCGGACTACTTTAGTCCTCCTGGGTCTACTTGCAGTATAGCCGCGGACGTTGCTTGATCGCTTTCGATCGTGCTAGGCAACGAACATGCAGAGCTAGAATGCTGGCTGAGAGTAAGTCCGAGGACCCATAACCTCGAGTCTCCCCCTGCCACGACTGGGCCGTTGGATATCGTACGTCTGCCCGGGATAGCCCCAGGCACAGCAAGCACCAGATCGGATCGAGCGAGTGGCGCCAGGGCGCCGGAAAATCCGAACACGACCCCGAGCCCAAAGAATCCTCGTCAAGGGCCCGAGAGGAACGAACCGAGAGTACAGTTACCCCCATATACACATCACAGTGTCATGACCCTCCCGCGTTGCGTCATGCCCCTCGCCCAGGAAACCCCCCTCCCCCGTGACGTCATACCCCCTCACCCCGGAATACCCCCCCTCAGAGGACCTGGTCCAGAACCGGCCCCTCTATCCCACTAATATTATAATATCTTTTGTGTTGAACTAGTGATTATCTTTCACCTTAGCGTATACTGTTGACTCCTATTATACTGTGTCGTTGCTTAGTCTTGTTCGGTCATAGCATAACAATTTTTTTTTTTTTCGAGAGCTCAACCTTCATTATTTGTAGATATTGGCAAAGATAACACAGGCCGACAAAATTTCACCAACTGTCAGAACCAGAAACCAGAGTATACTGTTCCGAAGGTTTTCAGTGCACTGAACACGAATCTGGCCACAGAATTGCTCTATCACGTCAGGTTTTTGAAATATCCTGACCTAAAGGTGCAAAAAACGCGATTCTGGTCTATATTTGAGTTTATGTAGCATCACGAAATTTTTTTTTCTCAAAACAACATATTTGGCATCTTAAAGTACAAGTCTTGCTCTTTCGAATCCATTTTAGTTTGCTCAAAT
>JANQDE010000585.1:39480-51913 GCA_037157785.1 Cephalotes varians | reverse complement strand
ATAGTGGCAACCGAGCAAGTGCGCATATTCAACAGGAACGTTTTATGCGCTTTCTTTACAAACTCTCATCGGCCCATCATAATTGGGGACCTAAGGTAATCAGTTTTTGTATATATCTAACAAAAAAAATTAAGAAAAAATGTACTTGACTCTTGACTTTAAATTTTTCAGAAATATAAGAGTAGAAATTATTTCCAACAATCAGACGAACATCATGGGAAAAAACCAAAAACAGGAAAATAGCCAGAAAATAACTATACCATCCAAAAGTAATATTGAAAATAATTACTTAACTAACTTTTCTTAGTGCCTTAGTTGTCGTAGTGTAGTATCTTATCGTAATATAATTATCTTATATCAACTTCCCGTTATGATAAATTACGTTCTTATTATTACAAATAAATAAGCAGAATTGTAATTATTTGTATTTGTAACAAACYGTTGAAGTTCTTGTAACTTATTGTAATGAATTAGAATTATTCAATTGCTTTATTTATTAATATATTACTTACATTGTGAAGATGGATTCGGCAATAAAAATGTTAGTTATATAAAAAAAATTAATTAATGTGAGTAATAAATGTGAATTATAAGAATAATAAATAAATAAAATAAGTAATAAATAAATAGTAAATAATAAATAATAATAAATACTAATAAATAAATAAATAAGTAGTAATAAATGTGAGTAAAAGAAAGTAATATTTATAACTGATAATGACCAAATGAAATGTGTGTGAACTTATCATAGTTAATCCTGTTTCAATCAAAAAATTATTGAATTTTTTTACCTGTCTTCATTGGTTGATATTTCTTTCTATTGATTAAAAAATACAAGCTGGAATTATCATTAATTGTATTAGGTGTTTGAATTAAATCCAACCGTTTTTTAATTGAAATATTTATTATTTTTATAACATATTTTTATAATACATTACAATCGGACAGCAATCAAGGTAATTGCCATCGCTTTCGACTACTTTTTATCATCTTTCTGGTAATGGCTGGATCCCTCGTCAAAAAAAGGATSTGTCTTTTAATAAATATTCCAAGTAAAAAATGGCGSGAATTAATGCAAACTCCTAATATTATAAATCTATTAATTGTATTATTCATCTTTTCCAGGTAAACATATTCGTCTTATTTTATAGAATGAGTTTATTRATATGACAAAAAATATTACGAACAAACAGCCTGTGTGTCGATAGACAATGTATAAAATGCATATTAATAATTCRTTAACTCTTTCTATTTCTTTCTCTATATTTCAAAATTTACACACGCATGTATATTTATAAATGTAGATATGGCGAATAATAAATGTCATTTACAAATTTGTGCAACTTACAGAAGTATCAAGCTTATCATACGAGTACTTATCATACTTTATATTATATATGTAATTAATATATATRTAATTATATATGTAATTAAATCTAGATTGTTGGTTCATTATTTATGTATCGATATTTTTAACAGTATATTTATATTATATAACTATATGCGTGCGTGTAAATGAATGAACAAGCAAATGAATRAAAAAGTATTAAATGAAAGTGCGTATGTTGCAATTAAAAATGTTAYTGTGTAAAACAAAACGGTATTGATCAAACTAATTGATCGATTGTAAAATTAGAGAATTTTATGTGGTTCTTGCATTCTTAAGAATTGARAAGTAAGAAATAGAAAGAAGGACACTTTCATTGCAATTCGTCTTTCCCAATCGTAACATCTGCATTTTGTAGTTTAATCTTTGTATATAATCATTCATCATCAAATTTCGCAAATACCTAATGTACGCTGTAAAAAACATTGATATAATAAGCAATAATATCACGCATGCAAGCAAGAGTAGACACACACACACACACACACACACACACGCGCGCGCGCGCGCGCACGCACGCACACACGTACACACACACACACACATAATATAAGATCAGTCATGTTTGTGTAAAAACTTGGCAACGATGTCGAAAGTAAACGACACACCGCTGTCCCAATCCATAGTGTCTTTATCAAGATCAAACCACGATAAATCATCAAAGTAATCCTTGATCAAGAACATCGGTTGCTTGATACATCTAATCTGCTCCATGCTTTGCAGATTTGGATTCAAGCCTTCTTAGCAGCAAAATATCTTTTTGTTCTACTATCGCAGCAACAACCAGTAAATGYTTTTACTATTGTAAARACTATCGCACACAAAAAAACTTAAGCAGTAAAACTTAAGCAATAAGCGAATCAGCCAATCATAGTCAAGAATTTAAGGYGAAACGTAAGCGGTAGCAAATCAAAACTGTTGATTTCCTTACTGCTTACGTTTTAYTGCTTAAATTTTTTTGTGTGCGATAGCCTAAACGATGTTTACCTAAAACATAATTTTATTAATAAATCAACAGAAATAACAAGATGAGTCAATAAGCGCTTTTGTGTGGTCTACCGTTCATTAAGTGTAAAACAAAGATAGAAAAACGCAATAATATTGATAACGCGATGTCCGAGTGAGAAATTATAATATTGTTGATTGATTTTTATTGGAGGATAACGTATACTAATCTTTACTTCCTGTTGATATGCTATACATGTTCATTCACTTAATTCACGAAAATTTATTMTATTACATATCACTACATTTCAYTTTTATTTTTTATTATATATCACTCTAAAATTAACTATTACGAACTGTCGTCAAATTCGCTGCGAAACGTAACGACATCGACCGCCAATCAGACGCACGAAAAAGTTCGTTGCGTTACTCAACGACGTCGACTGCCAATCAAATGCGCGGAGAAACAGCAATGCTTGCCATCTCGCTCGCACTTTTTATTTATTCTCCTATTCGCGCTTTCGCTCTTTCCCTTGCTCACTCTCGATCGAGACATTCCAAAATGTCTTCTCCGAGGAAAATTTTACTCGATATGATTTTATATCGAGTAAAATTTTTCTTAGAAAGGACATTTTGGAACCTTATAATCTAGAAGACATCTCTCGAGCGAGTGATTACATGCAATATTACATTATACACATATACAGAGACAATCATTAGCGCCTCTTGTGTCAAAAATTGCAACCGTACACCAAATGAAAAGCGGCGACGATGACGACGTYTCTTAAAAGTAAATTTCGAGATTCGAACTTTGTATTATAATATCTCCGCTCATAATGCACGTAAAGGAAAACTAGAAATTTTTTTATTATACAATTTGAATCTAAGTTATCGATTGCGCCTACTTAGAATTTGAGCGGTTCAGTCGTTATTGAGATTCGATAATCACGGATGCTCGCAACTCGTCAGTTCGCGTAAATAGACACGGTTCAATCTCGCGACGATATATATATATATATATATATATATATATATATATATATATAAACTCGTCGCGAGACACTACTGTGTCTCTTGATGTGGAAGCGGATTTCTGAGGAAATGATGAAAAAGGGATATAATATTTCCCCTAAACAATGTTCCATCAAATTGAACACATTGAAGAGGCGTTATAAGAAGGTCGTTGACCATAACAAGCAATCGGGGAATGACGCGATGAAATTTGAATACTTTGATGTACAGTATATATATTTTTGATTGTTTAACACATCATGCACATTACATATAAATTGTATTGTTTTCAGGAACTCGATGCAATATTTAGAAAGCAACCATGGATTGAACCCGAAGTTGTCGCAAGTAATGAACTGCACGATTCTGGTTTTGAACAATTGAACGAACGAGAATAGTGCTATAAAAAACATGCCAAGTGAGTATCATGAGTAGTATAATAAATTAATATAACTAATACTTACATAAAAAAACAAAATAATTCTATTAATTTTGTATTATAATTTTTTAAGTATTTGTTTTTTTTATACAGATACAAAACTGACCAAGAAACGTTGGAAGGTCCAACTTGCAGAAGATAATTTGGAAGAAAAAAGATTGAAGAGACAATTCACGGAAGCATATCGTGAACGGAAGTTAATGCTTCTCGAAAAGTTGGTGGACCACTTAACGCAAACTAAATAAGTTTTTAATTATTAACCCTCCGTCTGTACACTACATTTTTGACTACGCGGTCTGTACACTGGGTCTTTCATGCCCTATTAATTATTTTACTTAGTTAAAAGCGATTAAAAAATCTGAAAAAATTCTGTAATATTGTTTAACAATTGTATTTTAATATTCAATAGGTTTTTTAAACATTTATTGAATTTTTAATTTTTTATAACAATTCAAATTGATCAAAATCGTGAAAAAATGGATTTTTATAAAAAAATTCATATCTTGGGCAAAAAAAAAATATTAAAAAAAAAATCTTTCGGCATTCGACAGCTAAATATATGCCCTTTAAGATAAGAAATACTAAATTTGTGCAGTATGAAAAAACCATAATTATTTTGCATATTGTAATTGTCGTTTTTTTGGGGGGAAAAAAAATTCATGAAAACAACAGTTTTTGCTTATTTTCTCTTTATTTTTTAGAAAATGGTAACAAAAATGCATATATTCCAAAGTATAAATCATTTTTGTAATTTGTAAAAAAAAAATATGGTACTCGTTCTCTCAAGAAGTAGCCGATTTCTTCTGCTTTTTCGTCCGCCATATCCTTAAAAACTTTTTTTTCAACTTATTTTTACGTTTTATGGCTTATACAATCATTCATGAGTCAAAAAAATCGAAAAAATTAAAATCACTTACTTGCACGAAATACTGACACGGTCTGTACACTGGGTCGTTTATGGCACAAACAAAATTTGAATAGCTTGCCGTTCGAACACCAACTGCCGGATCAAGGGGCCCTTGCGGTATCAAGTACCCTTAGTACCTACTTTTTTTAGAGAGGGGAGCTAAGCCACGCCCTTCTCTATTCTTCAAGAAATTTTACCTGAAAAATTCCTTTGTGCCATGAAATACCTCAGTGTACGGACGGAGGGTTAAAAAGAGAGAAAAGGGTAAAAGTGATATATCCGTGACAATATAGAGCAATTACAAAAAATAAAATAAATTCTTGAATATATTATTTTCTCTTTTAGCTGCTGATTGCTCACTGACAAATGGTGAAGTCCAATGTTTAAGCGAATAAAACCGCCTGACAAAGACATATTATTTTTTATTTTTTTAGATAAATTTCAGTTCATTAGATAAATTTCAGTTATATTTGTGAGACATATTTCTTAATAATTCCCATCGCCAATGGAAAATTGAGTAATAATATCAAAAATTGAAACTCTTGCAAAACCATTTCATTATTTGGAATATTTTTACTTAAATTTTCTTTTATTTTATTACTTTAAAGTTAATACCATACTAATAGGAATGTCATGGTTTTACACGAGTTATAACTTTGTAACAATTTTGTAACACGTTGTTTCAATTCTCAATTGTTGACAATTTTTGCTAATATATATTTAACAGAGTAAAAAAATATTATATTTTGTGATTTTACAGCACAATTTGAATCTTTGTGTCAAAAATATGTGCATAACTGCGTGATTACAATGTCAGTCCGACACCATAACTGTTCAGATGTTATCAAAGTGCAAATAACTATACTTTTAAAAATTAACTTTTTGTCATGTTTCAATGCTTACTTATTTTTTATGCTTATTTGTTGAAAAGATCTATCTTTTTGTCACTTCTGCATTTATTGTTTTAATATAATCTTTGTTAATTACTTTATGTTATTATATAATAATATAAATAATATAAATAAATAATATAAATAATATAAATAATATAATAATATAAATAAAATTAATAAATTTTTCTTGCTGCATTTTTTTGTTTATTGGGTACCATGGGTATATGTAAGTAATTTATATATGTGTAATTTATATTTAATACATACATTGACAAAAGATACATGTACAAATTTTCACAATTTATAAGCAGAAATTTTTCACAATTCATTTAAGAGATCAGTCAAATTTTCACGCTTTACCATACCTTCATGTCGAGCATCAACGTTTACATCGAGCGGATGCAATTCTTGTAACATATGTCGATCTTCAACGAGTATTGGCATATTGATTTCGTCATTATTCAGCAAACACAGATTGTGTAAAACACAGCAAGCGATAATATAACGAGATATCAAATCCGTCCTCTTCATCGGTAGTTTGTCTAATAAACATCGCCAACGCCCTTTAAGTAATCCAATAGATCGTTCCACTATCATGCGTGCTGATGATAATTTTTTATTAAATCTTTTTTGTTGCGATGTCAGGTGACCATTATCTCTGTATGGGACCATGACATGTCGCTGACATGTATACGCTGCATCGCCGAGTAAGTGGCTGTCGTTAGGGAAGAATTGTCGATTGCATTTTTGCTGCAAACCTGAGTACATAAACGTACGCATGTCGTGGACTGATCCTGGTTGGCCTACATAACAATGTATAAATCGTAAATTTGCATCGCATACAACCTACAAATAGACAATGCATTATAAATTATGAATTAGTGATATCCCTATATTTTTGATTATCATAACTTCTGTTCACCTGTAATTAAACCGCATGATAATTTTTTCTGCATTTATATGCTTCTGGATTCCTTGCAGGTGCAGTTATTTTAATAAAGGTACCATCCACAGCACCGATTACACCTGGGAATCCATATCGTTCTTCTATTGTAGTCGACGTCTCTTCACATCTTTCTCTCGTTGGCAATGAATACATTTCGCAGTTTATATAATGCTTTTACTACTCTCAGAACGCATCGCCAAGCAGTTGCCTTGCCGACGTCAAACTTTGTACATATAGACCTGTAATATAGTCATTTTAAGTTAGCCTGATATGCCAGTCTTTTTATGACATCAAAGTCAAGAAGATTTTTGACAACCGAGTTTAAACAAAGTTATCTTTACATTCATTTTTACTTTCATCATTTTAGTAATTGTCAAAAGATCTTTTCAGCAGGTTATTGTAATTATGGAGCTAATAATATATATTAAATATTATACCTATACGAATCTGGAGTAGCAAACATTCACAATGCAATGAAAAGTTGTCTGCAAGCCAATATTGGGTTTCTCCCAAACTTGTCTGGAATATTTTCCAAAGCTGATATTAAGTTTAAAATATTGTTGAAGGTAGATCTACGCAAACTGTAAGAATGTTATACAAATTTAAAAATATTTTTAATTTAAAGTATAATTACTTGAAATATTTAAGTAAGAAAGCTTAATTGACACCAACAGTAACAATTATTACTTTTTTTGTAAGAAGAATATGACAAAAATTTGGAAGACAGTTTTATACTCACCGAAAATTTGATTTGAATTCTTCGTCGTCATACAGAGCAATAATCTCTATGTAATTTGCAATCCTTGGCCTTTTACCATGAATGACCCGAAGTGCATCGTCTAATTCAACGTCATTATCACTACTCGATGAATCATCGCTGCTAGATGAATCGAACATTTGAATTGCAACTTCAATCAAATCGTTGTTCATAGCAATTCCTAATTTTCGCACATAGAATGCATAGCTATCTGTAACAATTATTATACTTTATCTAAAAATAATAATTAATTTTATGCAGTATATGATGTTTATTAATTTAATATTATGATAAGAAGGAGGCTAATGAGTCGAGACGGTTCTTATGTCAAAAAATTAAAAATAAGTTTATAAACAAATAATGTTAGTTAAATACAATCATAAGATAAAAACAATTTCGATCTTATATATGGTCATCATCAGTGTTGACATCGTTGTTGTTTAAAAATTAATTATAACATTAAAAAAAAACTTCCAGATACTGAGACGTTATAAGGTTGTGCTATTATTATAATATTAATCATGGTATGTGATTCGCAAAATTTGATCGAATAGAGTCACGGAAGCAACAGTTTTTTTGGACGAATATAATCATCGCTGTGTATAATTAGATAATATTGGAATTCCACCAAAACCAGTACAATAATTATGTAAAAGAACTTATTTTCGTGTGGAGATAATAGAGTGTACTTTTTTGATTTACGAAAAACAAACTCTAATGAATATAGATATATCAAATATAACTAATGAATCTCACAAATTGAATTTTTTATAATGCTTAGAATTATGTTTAAAACAATTAAGAGAATTGATAAAATTAAAAAAATTAAAAAAAAAATTTTTATTTTATATACACTTACAAAAGAATCTTCATTATTTTTATATGAGCAGAACCCCACTGTATTGATAAATCTCTTGTGGAAACGTTGGAGACAATGGAAGAGACCGAACAGAACTACGGTATAAGAGGAAGGAAAAATAAGACGAGGGAAGGGGAAGCTAAGATGTGATTGGAAAGAGAACCACGGAGGATAGTGAAAAAACAAAGTTCTAATGATAATCTGTTTTCAAATGTTGTATAATGAGAGCATAAGCGTCGGATAAAATTTTAGTGTCGCTCTGCCTATTTATTTCATGTGACTGCATTTTTATATGGATCATTTCAGATATGATTCTTTTATTCCATAAGGGTTCACTGTCTAATATGTGAACACTGTCTAATATGTGAACACCGTCCCAATCAAACTCGTGATTTTTCAGTCGGTGCGAAGAAACAACCGAAAGAATGCCACTTTTTTAAATGTCATTCTTGTGTTCTTTAACTCTAGTTATTAGTCTTCTTTTAGTTTGACTGACATATTAGGATTCGCAATCTTTGCAATCAATTCTGTATACGACATTGCAACTATTAGACTTGTCAATTTTATCCTTGCCCGTCTTCATAAAAGTGTTTAGAGTGTTAGGTATGGTAAAGGCCATGGGACAACCAAATTTCTTTGAAACAGAGTTAAAAGAATTGGACAGATGTTTTATATAAGGAACCGTGAAATATTTTTTGTGGGAATCATCTGACGTATGTGGTATGGATGAAATGTTGTGAGATTTTTGTTGAAGTAATTTTTTTAGTCTATTATGCATGTTGAAAAAAATGAATTCTAATGGATACCCATTATTTAATAATAAATTTATGCTTTCGGTGAAATTTTTTTGATAGAATCTCGGATGGGATAGATTGATGATTTTATCAATTAGACCGAATATTACTCCTTTTTTATGGTTTAAAGGGTGATGGGAATAAAAATTCAAAAATCTTCCTGAAAAGGTAGGTTTTCGATAGAGATCAAAAATTAGTCTTCCGTTAACATTAATGAATATTAGGTCTAGGAAAGAGATTTTTTTGTCTCTTTCAATTTCCATAGTAAATTGTAATCTATTATGTTGCATGTTAAAAGACTGTAATAATAGGTCGAGAGAATTAGAAGGTGCAGCCAAAACAATATCGTTCACATAACTATAATAAAACGGAAGGTGAATAGGAAAATTGTTTAATGCAGATAATTCCAAGTCCTGTAATACCAGATCAGCAATCACAGGATTTGTTTGTAACATTTGTTGTTGAATGTAAAGAAAGTGGAATCCAAGACAAACTTCACGGCACCTTTGAATTCTTTCAACGGAGGTTAGAGTGGAATCAAAGTGCTATGAGAAATTTAACTCCATCTCCTTTCAATGCTATCCATTGCTAACTCAGTGGGAACATTGGTAAAAAGTGATGTGACATTCAAAGAGACTAATTTATAATTCGGATCTTTTTAAACCGTTCAATTCTTTTATCAATTGATGTGAGTTAGCAACAAAACCTAAGGAATTTTCTAAGCTCCCTTGTAAAATGTCTTTTAAAAAAACTGCCAAAGAAAATAAAGGACTGTTAATAGTGGATACAATGATTTTTAAGGGACAATTAAGTTTATGGTTTTTTGGCAAATATACGCTCTAGGTAGATTACCGTCACCACAATAGATTCTTCTATAAATGTGAATGTCAATATATTCTTTTTGTTTCCAACCTGAAATGATGGTCCCAAGAGAATTCATGATCTTTTTTAGTGGATCGTGATTAACAACTTCGTAAGTGGAATTATCAGATAACATATTTTCCATTTGTTTTACATATTTTTYTTTGTTTAACGCAACCGTAATGTTTCCTTTGTCTGCTCTGGTGACTAAGGGTGTTTTTTAATAAAAGTTTTAGTGGAATTGTACATAGATAATAGAGTTATCATTGTATGACAGGGAATGTTTGATGAATAATTTATCGATATAGATAAACTCCTAATGTTTGTATTAAGTTCTTCATTGAGTTTGAAATTTTGGATGTTATTTTCAATGTTTTATGAAATTATATATTAATAGTGTTCTTTTTCCTTTGTTGTTCAAACGATGGAAGTCCAAAGCGAATTGAAAAAGACAAAAAAATCTCTTTCCTAGACCTAATATTCATTAATGATAACGGAAGACTAATTTTTGATCTCTATCGAAAACTTACCTTTTCAGGGAGATTTTTTAATTTTCATTCCTATCACCCTTTAAACCATAAAAAAGTAGTAATTTTCGATCTAACTGATAAGATCATCACTCTATCCCATCCGAGATTCCATCAAAAAAATTTCACCGAAAGCATAAATTTATTAAATAATGGGTATCCATTAGAATTCATTTTTTTCAACATGCATAATAGAATAAAAACATTACTTCAACAAAAATCTCACAACATTTCATTCATACCACATACGTCAGATGATTCCCACAAAAAATATTTCACGGTTCCTTATATAAAACATATGTCTAATTCTTTTAACTCTGTTTCAAAGAAATTTGGTTGTCCCATGGCCTTTACCATACYTAACACTCTAAACACTTTTATAAAGACGGGCAAGGATAAAATTGACAAGTCTAATAGTTGCAATGTCGTATACAGAATTGATTGCAAAGATTGCGAATCCTCATATGTCGGTCAAACTAAAAGAAGACTAATAACTAGAGTTAAAGAACACAAGAATGACATTAACAAAAAAGTGGCATTCTTTCGGTTATTTCTTCGCACCGACTGAGAAATCACGAGAGTAGTATATGGGCAGCTATGGGGCGTCAAAACAAACCTCCTCCACGCGGCCACTGGCGCCAGAGGCGTGGCCTAGTCGGGGGAAATGGAGCGCTCTGATTGGTGGAGGGGGTAATTARGTCGTWAAATGGCGCGTTCTGATTGRCTGCCCCGTAGCTGCCAGGCGTTCTGATTGGCTGTCACGTAGCTGCCGGGCGTTCTGATTGGCTGCCCCGTAGCTGCCAGGCATTCTGATTGGTTGCCCCGTAGCTGTCGGTGGGGTAATTGATCGGGAGGGGTAGCAACATGGGGATGGTAAAAATGGCGGGGGTGAGTCCGGCAAAATGGCGGGTAAGGGACCGGTGACAGGCCCGAGTGTGGTATTTCGCTGGGAAGGGGTAAGAAAACATCGCGCCTGTCTCGACATGTTTTATGATCGTACCTTTTCACATGCTTATTCAGCTGATTTAGAAGGCATGTTATTTACAAAAGCGATTGTTCGAGAATAAAAACAAAATTTGTTATAATAAGTTCTTTATTTTAAAGAGTAAAAATGTGTAATAGTTAAGCCAGAAATGGTAGGGGGAATCGAGGATGGGTAATAAGAAATAGACGAGAGTTACAGATACAAAAAAATGTTTATTGATAAAAATAAAATTACATAAATATATATTTTTCGAATGAAGTTCCCTTCATGTCTTGCTTTTAAAAGTACACAATTGAACGTGACAGCATACATTGTGAGATTTTACACATTCGTTTTTACTGGGAAGGAAAATTTTACGAAATAATTTAACAATCAGATGCTCATTGTGCTCATAATTATTGTCAAACAAATTAAGAAACTAGTTAAGATTATAGCCGTTACACATAAAATATAAAAATACACAACAGTATTGTCCGCAAGTTTGAGAAAGCATTCCTTGCAGTTGAGTAGTGTTCCAACGATGCGTGGTAGAGTTCCGTCGAAGACGTAAGAGGAATCTGGAGTCCAAGGGCGATAATCCGTAGCTATCAAAATACGTTTCTGCTCTGTGTTCGTCGATGTAGAAAGCGACCCAATGTTGGCCAGGTCGATCGTGATCGCCCGTGTTAGCGATAATGGCGGTCGACTTCGTCCACACCCTCGGCAGTCTATCGGCAGGATAGACGCCCGCATATTTGACACTGAGATGAYGTAATGCTTGTAAGATTTCCAGAGAATTCATTTGTCGGCGGCGATTGAATGAGGGGTAATGTTTGTTTAAATTCTGAATGTACCGCTTTCACTGCCGAGGTTCCGCTAGTGTTCCCGTAAATCTGAGGCTGAATAGCGGTGTTATCGGAAATAACTGACGTTAGCGTAATGTCGCCTCTGACTTCATCCGACGAGACGATTTTAGAAAAAGGTTTATCTTCTGTTTCTTTGTCTGTTAACGAGCAATCGCTTTTTGCTTGTTCGCTTTGAGTCTTCTCTTCTTCTTCTTCTTCTTCTTCTTCTTCTTCTTCTTCCGGTATCGCGTTATTTCTCCATGTTTCGATATTGCGGGTTATATCAAAATTTTGACTT
>JANQDE010000584.1:40072-51163 GCA_037157785.1 Cephalotes varians | reverse complement strand
CACTTGCGAGTGCAGAAAAGTGAAAAAATTAACGCAAGAAACTTTATGCAAGTCTTACGCACTTCTTATGCAAGCGTCTTGTGCCCGTACCTTGCAGCAGAATGATGTAAGTCTGCGGAAGTAGACCGCACATCGTCTTACGCAATTTACTTACTGACAGAAACTTTGCGTAAGAATTGCATAAGAATTGCATAAGCTGTGCTACCAGGGAGTTTACAAAACACTCTGAGAAAAAATCGATGGTCCGTATTCAGAACGTAATAAACACTATTTTGTAAGGGATGTAAATTCGTTGGCTGAAAATTAAGAAAATTTGGATTAGGAAACTTGTTAGAAATATTAATAATAGGTGCGAGCCGATACCGGCAGATTTAAATTACATACGGCAAAAGTAGGAACGTGGAGAAGATGGCGGAAGAAATAGATGCCACGTAAGGTTTCAATTATCGGCAGCTTGGCTATACACAACACTTTCTATTGTATACACTTCAGAGTAGGAGAAACTGTACAATAGTCGGTTGCGGTTCACACGTTGCAAAAACGAAGCCAATTGAACGATGCTAACTTAGATTTACTAGCGACCCAGACAACACGAGTATCTTACTGCTTACTGACGCTACATGCAAGTGCGCGGATTGGAATGTGTCTCCGGCCAATATACGGCATCTCGTTATGACACGTGAACCCTAACCAACTGTGGGGATCTGCACGCGTGATCGCACTACTTCTATATTGTACGCGTTTTTACGTGAACTGGAGGGTCGACACTTGTATTAATAAATGAATATTTAATTTATTTTGTATTTGTTGTTTTAAACTCATCGAGACTTGAAGAAGGAAGAAGTGAAGATCAAGCAGGAAAGATATTTCCAAACTTCGTAACAATAAAGTTCGTAGGAAATTAAAAGTAACTAGAAGTGTGTTGGTAGTATCCCTACACAACCCTTAACCATGGCGTCATCGTGCGGCGGCGACCAACTGGCCTTGATTTATAGACCGTTCCGCTGAGTTGATAAAAAATAGTGTTGATACTCTTACGCAATTATTTTACGCGCACAATGAACAATTTGCGCGTAAATGTTTCGTGTAAACGAGATGCTATTTGGTTGCCAAAATTTTGCTCACAACTTATGAATGGAAATTGTAATCGCATTTTGTTATAAATATTGCGATGCCATTCAGTTGCCTATTTATTCTTCAACGTATGAATGAAAATTGTTGCTCACATATTGTTGATCAGATTGCTACAAAAATTGTCTGCAATAATTATTTCACGGTTGCTTGACAATAAAACTCAGCATATTGTTACTAAATTAACAGAAACATTTTTGTCGCATAAAATAAAGGACAATCTAACAACAATTGGCGAGCAACATAATCAATGCAATGATTTGCTTTATGTTGATTATCAACTTTGGCTATCTGGGATATGCCAAACTAATAAAATTGAACAGACGATTTCTCGGAAAGAAAAAAGATATTCGAATGATTAAAAATGGATTTTGAAGGGGAAAAGTAGTATATCCAGATGCCATAACGCATTTTGTGAAAAAAATTGATCCCGCAGAGTAACATAACCTCAAATATATTGGAAAACCATGTTTTTTGCACTTTTAAGTTAGAATATCTTAGAATATTGACTTGGTGGAGGAATTCTGAAGTCAGATTCGTATTCTACACGAAAAATTACTTCGAAAATGTCTCTAAATTGTTAAACAGCTTTCATGACCCTCCAATTTGCAGACCTGTGTTATACCTATAACAGAAAAATCTGTATTAATTAGTAATCTGTAAGTAATTTTCATTCAATTTTCATCAATGTGTAATATTTTCAATTGATCGATATGCACAATACGAATTCTGTTGTAAAATTGTATTTTTATCAAAAAAAAGATTAGAAGAATGCCTGTAAAGCCTGCCGCTATTGTCCGTGCGTGAAAGGGAAGGATGAAAAAAGCCTCCTTTGTGTAGTGTAGTAATCAAATATATTATAATCAAACGTTTCAACTCTCAACATTGAGTCCTCCTCAGTGATGAACGGTAAATAGATTAAAAATAGATAAGTCAGTCTCTCCTCTAGATTCATAAGTCTAGTCCACTACAAGCTATAATAAATATATAAAATAAAATAAATTAGGAATAAAAGTAAAGGAAATATTGAAATTAAGTCAWWGTAGATAAAACTATAGAGAAAGTCAAAAATAAAAATTATAAAACTTACTGAAGATAGGAAAGAGACCATTATATACATAGTATAAAACAAGGCAATGTCGCTCGGATTAAATACAAAACACGAATGAATAAACAAAATCCTTCTACATGACGTCGCACATAATAATAAATACATAATAAAAGGGAACCACACATTATATTGTCGAATGAAGAAGATCGTTGTAAATCGCATCTAATAGCGCGGTGTCTGTTTGTGCGTTCAAACCGTGAATTTGTTTCTTAATAAAAATCATCTCAGAGATGAGGCGCTTGTTGTAGTTCGTCTCTTTATCAAGAACTTTAACTTTATCCCAATCAAAATCGTGTTTAAATTTTAGTCTGTGATCTGTAATAACTGAGTTCTATGTCGGATTCCTCCTTAAATGGCTCCTATGTTCACTCATTCTAGTCTGAAGAATTCTCTTAGTCTGCCCCACATAAGTGGCGTCGCAATCCAAGCAGTCTATTTGGTAGACTACATTAGAAAGCGAAGAAGTTGGGAAGGCATCTTTATGTACCTTAATGAATCTATTGAGTTTGTTATAACAAGAGAAAGCTAAATTACAAAAACTAATATTTAAAAAAAAATGAATGAATTTGTTTGCAATGTAAGAGACATATGGAATAGTAAAATATGGTAACAAATTCTTTTCCGCTTTCTTTAGAACTGTAGATCTATTGGTATGTGATCTTGAATATAGTCGTCTTCTAATTGAAGCAAAAATCAAGTCTAAAGGGTATTCATTGTCTAAAAGAATTCTAATGATATGATCAAAGTTGTTTTTGTGAAATTCTGGATAACTGAATCACTCTGTCAATCAAACTATAAATAGTGCCTCTCTTATGGGAAAACGGATAATGTGAATGAAAATTCAGGAATCTACCTGAAAAAGTTGGTTTTCAAAACCAATCAAAGGTGAGTGCATTGTCCTTTTTGATATGGTAAGGTCTAAGAAATTCAAACTGTCACCTTCCCCACTCATTTCCATAGTAAATTTAAGTTTGTGGTGGAACGAATTAAATTTGTTAAAAAGGTTATGGAGATAGAGAACAGGCACAGCAAGGATAATGTCATCGACATATCTGTAATAAAAAATAGGTTTGTAAGTAAGATTATTTAAGAGAGAGGATTCAAGTCTTTGTAAAATTAGGTTTGCAATAACAGGAGAAAGAGGAGAACCCATAGGGGTTCCAAATGTTTGCTTGTAGATAGTGTTGTCAAAAAGAAAGAAGGTGGAGTCTAAAACTAATTTCACAGAAAAAATAAATTTCCTAAGAGGAAGGTTGGTATGTGCTTCAATGTGAGACCCTTTTTCTTTAATGATTTCCAATGCCATATCAGTCGGCACATTTATAAACAAAGAGACCACGTCGAAAGAAACCAGGCAACAGTCGTCAGGGATGTATAAATTCGAGAGTAACTTTTTTAATTGTAAACTATTTTTTACATGACTAAAATGTGACGGTAAACTTTTGATTAGGATTTTATGTAGGAAAATAGCTAAGTTGTGCAATGGACTGCCAGAGGAAGAGACAATAATGCGCAAAGGATGTCCCTCCTTATGGATCTTAGGGAGGCCATAGGCTCTCGGTAAGATCGCGTTAGAGCCATTTAGAAACCAGTAAGAGCCAGAAGAGACATATCCAAGATTATTCCAACGTTTTAGCATTGTTTTTAATTCAGAAAGTAATTTTCTGGCTGGATTTTTTTTTCAATATAGTATACGTGTCAGAATCTGATAAACATGTCTTTATCTTGCTCATGTAGTCCATTTTATTAAGAGCAACCATAGTGTTGCCTTTATCGGCTCTGGTGAACAGAACTTCAGGATTGTCTTTGATAAATTTTTTGGTGGTCGAGACCGCATCTAAGACCTGTAAGTCTGTATCAGACCTCCAATGCTCTAACTTGTATAACGGTTTCAAAAAATTAAACAATTGGAACCTCAAATTGTTGACACAAGATTGCTGCTGTTTGAGTCTGGAGAAGTTGTTTTTAATATTTTTTATATACTGGATAAATAGATCCGATTTATTACCAGGAGGAACACAGAAGCCTTCACCTAGTTGTAATAAGCCACTAACTTCTTTTGGAATGAAAACGTTACTAGAATTGATAAACCATTTATCTCTAGGCTCCAACAGCAACTTAGGAACATGTTCATATTCAGACGGGTCGAGGTTAACCGAAACGGAAAAATCGTTATCATAGAAATCTCCAATAGGATTGTCAGCACCAACAAGAGAAATCGTAAAGTCATTTGTGGAATTCGAGGTTACATTGGAACATACATATTGAATATTTTTTATGTTTTTTGAGTGCATGACATTAGTATTAGAATTGTGATGATAACATTGAACATTAGAATAATTCCATAGCAACTTCCTATTTAGTCTACTTGTCTCTCTAACGGATAATTTTGAAAGAACCATTGTTGAGTGGTAAAAAATTGGTTGCAATAATAACTCGGAAGGTTTCTCTCGATGGCTCTGGACAATCGAAAAATGTTAGACACTAAGATCTTATGTTGTTTATAATTATCGCTTATTTCCAAATTGAGTATAGACCGAACGAAACGGTGTGAAAACGATAACGCACGGCGAGATAAAAAATCATTATAGAATTGGAGTTTATCGATTCCGTATTTAGACAAATGTTTGGGAACTAAATTCGACCTTTTACATTCTAGTAAATATTTATAGCGTGCTTTTAATTTTACACTTTGTTGTAATGAGTCCATTTTTTTAACAGAAGGACAGAATTCAAACCAAACGTATAATATATAAAACTAAAAAATGATATATAAAAGTAGTTACAACGCATGAATCCGGCAGAGAACTCAGTTATTACAGATCACAGACTTAAAATTTAAACACGATTTTGATTGGGATAAAGTTAAAGTTCTTGATAAAGAGACGAACTACAACAAGCGCCTCATCTCTGAGATGATTTTTATTAAGAAACAAATTCACGGTTTGAACGCACAAACAGACACCGCGCTATTAGATGCGATTTACAACGATCTTCTTCATTCGACAATATAATGTGTGGTTCCCTTCTATTATGTATTTATTGTTATGTGCGACGTCATGTAGAAGGATTTTGTTTATTCATTCGTGTTTTGTATTTAATCCGAGCGACATTGCCTTGTTTTATACTATGTATATAATGGTCTCTTTCCTATCTTCAGTAAGTTTTATAATTTTTATTTTTGACTTTCTCTATAGTTTTATCTACTTTGACTTAATTTCAATATTTCCTTTACTTTTATTCCTAATTTATTTTATTTTATATATTTATTATAGCTTGTAGTGGACTAGACTTATGAATCTAGAGGAGAGACTGACTTATCTATTTTTAATCTATTTACCGTTCATCACTGAGGAGGACTCGATGTTGAGAGTTGAAACATTTGATTATAATATATTTGATTACTACACTACACAAAGGAGGCTTTTTTCATCCTTCCCTTTCACGCACGGACAACAGCGGCAGGCTCTACAGGCATTCTTCTAATCTTTTTTTTTTAATTTATTCTAAGAGCCATATTCTCTATTGTTCATTTTTATATTAATTGTATTTTTATGTTATTATTAGAGAGAATCTTTAAGACAATGTGGGAGGTCTGTATAGTGGTCTGACAGTTTCCTTTTTGAGATTCTTTAAGCAAGAACACACTTCCTATCTGGAAATTCTGAAGGTTAATTCGTCTATCGTAGTAGCGTTTGCTACGAGTCTTTGTTACCAAATTCTGACAAGCATCTTCTTGAATATCTTGTAGGTTATTAAATAAATCAGTAAAATATTGGGTGTAAGTTATATCAGTGTTTTCTTCTAGGGGACGCGGGAGTTTTTGGGAGTCATCCAAAGACTAACTGAAAAGGAGAATACTTAGTGCTCTCGTGAATGCTAGTATTGTATGAAAACATAGCAAATGGTATGTGTTCATCTCATTCCGATTCTCTTGTCTCTGCGTTTTAAGATATTCGATCAGCACGTGATGAGTGGATGAATCTCTTTAAAGAACCGTTGGATTGTGGGTGATATGCTGTAGTTTTGTATTGCTTCAAGTTGAATTTCTTTGTTAGGTTTCGTATGAGAGAACTGAGAAAATTTGTTCCTTGATCTGTAAGTATTGCCTTAGGGGCTCCATAGAGGCAGATAAAATTTTTAGTAAATGCGTCTGCTATAGCAAGTGAAGTGATTTCGTGTAGGGGAACAGCAACAAAGTATTTTATTAATGAATTTTGCTAGTCAAAATGTAGGAGTTTCCTCTACGCGTTATAGGAAGAAGTCTCATGATATCGAGTGAAATTTTGTCAAAGGCTGAGCTAGGAGTGTCCGTAATTATCATAGGCTGTTTTGTTTTGATTCCTGTTAGTTTTTTAAGTTGACACTGTCGGCATTTATGTATAAAATTTTGAATATCCTTTTTCATCGTGTTCCAGTAAAAGTGGGGGCGAAGACGATTGTTTTCGTTATACCTTTATGTCCACCAATAGAAGAGGCATGATGTTCAGAAATTAAGGAGATACGTTCGAAAATCTCTAAAATTCTTACTAGGTTTCTACAAATAATGATTATTAAAGGAATTTCTCGTAAATACTCGTTAACTTAATTTCGTATGTACATCCACGGAATTTGATCTAACATTTCAGTTTTTCGAATGTTAAAGGAAGTTAATTGTAATTTCTATAATTATATCAACTAGAGATTGCATACAATTTTTGACGTTATAAGTTTTAATCAAAGTACGATTATCAAATTTTAGAGGTAATGCAACTAAGTTTTTCGTTCTAAAAGGGGTTACCTTACGCGTTCATACATCTTCATATTTAAGAAGCAAATCTGCTTCGTGTAGTTCTTTGGCTCCATTATCGAACGGAGCACTATCTAGAGTGATAAATATCATGAGATTATTTTTGTTGGAGTAGACTATCGCGGGTTTCGATTATATTGAGTGTTTGAAAAGGGAGTTCTGTAATGATTGATGCGTTGTTTACAGGAAGCAATTCTTGTTCGTCGTCACTAACAGAGACTTCCGAAAAGCTTTCGTAATCGTCCGGCTCGTCATCGTTGTTTTCTTGAAATTTATTTGTAAAAGATTCATTCATGTAAAAGGATTGATTTGTTTGAGTACTAAGATTTTGTGAGACGATATTAGGGATTGGTTCATCGATGATATTAAATTCATATAGGAGAGGAAGTAAAGACTTGTCAGGTGCGGTTATTTTAAATTTAAATGGTAGAGAAATTAAAAGTAATGTAATTGTAAGAAGGAGGATTTCGTGAGAGAGCATCGGCATTATTATTTAAGCAGCCTTTCTTGTAATGTATGTCGTATTCTGCTAATTTAGTGCGCCATTTCCATAATCTAGATGAAGGATCTTTAATTGAATGAAGCCATACTAAAGGCTTATGATCCGTTGTAATGATGAATTTCCTCCCATACAAATAAGGTCTAAAATGTTTAATGCAAAAAACTATGGCTGAACGTTCTTTCTCAATGATTGAATTGTTTTATTCCGCTTTGTTAGGATTCTCGAAACGTAAGCTAAAGGTAAATTCTTCCCGATTTTTCCCTGACTAAGTATACCGCTGATAGCATGTCCGGATGCATCGGTTGTGAGATTAAATGGTTGTGTAAAATCTTGGATATTGAAATACGAGCACTGTGCACAAGGCATTTTTAAGTTTCTTAAAAGCTTCCATTTGATGATTTTCTCAAATAAATGTTCTGTCTTTTTTCAATAAGTCAGTCAGTAGTCGAGCAATTTTTGAAAACTGTGGAATAAATTTTCGATAGTAACCGACTAATCTAAGAAATTGTTTTATGTTCTTTTGATTTCGGGGTATTGGAAATTTAAAAAAGGCGTTATTTTATTTGGATCCGGTCTTATACCATCTGAGTCGATAATATGCCCGAGATAGGCAACTTCTTTGCGCAGAATTTCGCATTTGTCCGGTTGTAATTTCAGATTAGCGTTTTGTAGTCATTGCATTAGTCGCTCGAAGCGACTTTATAGCATGTTCCTTAAGAGATCTTGCATAGATGACTATGTCGTCCATGTAAATAAAAAGTTCCTTGTAATTCCATAAGAACGTTATTCATGAGTCTTTGAAATGTAGCGGGCGCGTTTTTAAATCCGAAGGGTATATTTGAATTAATAATGTCCATAAAAGAAAGAGAATGCCGTTTTTACCGTCTTTTGGATCCATCGATATTTGATGGAATCCGGAAGCTAAATCGAAAACTGAAAAGTATTATGCGTTTCCTAGTTGATCGAGAATATCAGTAATATTCGGAAGTGGGTACGTGTCACCGATTGTCTTTTTATTTAAGGCACGATAATTTATTACCATTCGCCATCTTTTGTTTTCGACAGAATCCACTTTTTTAAGAACAATCCATAATAGAGAATTATAAGGAGAAGTAAAAGATTCAATAATTGATTTGATTGAATTTCTTTACAGGCTTTCGGAAAGAGGGGATAATAGATACTTGTTAGCATTAAAAATTATTTGTCAACAATTCAATATGTGAGTCGATTGTTTCCGGCGTTGTGCACTGTGTTTCAAGTTCGACGAATTGCGGTGTGCGGTTCGCAAGAGCAGAAAATGTAAAAAGATTCACAAATTATAGTTAGGCACCAAGATCTGCCGCAGTGTATACTGCAAAAGACCGACATTTAACCTCTTTGATATTTATATTTGTTTATTTCAAAGTCGGTCCTAATCTCAAATATAGTGTGTTTAATAACTGAGTCATGCAGTAATGCGCCTACTTGTTTATTAATCTCTTCTTTATACATCGGTGGGAAACGATTGTTTAGTATGTATTGGAATCTCATTTATGAATCTCGTATGATATGTTGAGTCGCGTTAGTGCAACCTACAGCATCGCTCGGAAGATGAAATCTATCTGAACGTTTTCGCATTAATCTTAAAAAATCTTCCTTCTCCTCGAAGTTAAGATTATCTGTGCGTAATAACTGTATAGTTAAATCAACACGATTCTCTAAAATTTCATTTTGCAAGGAATTATTAATATGTTAAATTTCAGAAAATTTAATTTAACGGAGAAGTTACCGCAACGACCAGAGGCTAATTGAATCTCTCGAGAATCAATAGCACCGCAAGACATGTTCGAACCTCGGCGACATTCTTGGGTATCAAGGGGGTTTCTTTCAGCATCGTTAAAATTGCAAGATTTCTTGAAATCAATAGGATCGCGGGATTCATTAGAATTAAAGAAATCGACACGAAGATCGTTAGTCTCACAAGTAACCCTACCCAAGTGTTATTCACCGAATTGAATGAAACTTTGCATATGAGTAGAACATTAAAAAATATTAGACACGTATTTTTTTGTACCGGCCGTAACTCATTTTTAAGAGTAAAAACTACCCCTTGATGATATAACTAGGAGTGGCAAACAAGTAACGGAACGGCCAAATATTTCCCCAGGTATGATTTGTTTCATAAAAGTTAAGGTCATACCTGAAGAAACTTTCGACGAGAAATCTAATGGTGACCTTGAATTTTTCCTTGACAATGATCTTCATTGTTACTTGAAAGTCAACTTTATTTTATCTAATGAAAACCCTCTTTTTCGATATCCACAATCGAAAGAGTGGAAAATGTTACATTCAAATATGTAAAAAAATTTGTTCTTGACAATGACCTTCATGATTATTTCAAGGTCAACTTTGTCAAAATGTATGTTAGTGCATACAACTACTAGTTCGGACGTATTTTTCCCGTAGAATCAGATTTTGGTTTTGGGGTTTAATTTTGCAATAATTTGTTTAAACAAATTGTTTAAACAAGTTAATTTTTCAAAACTAAAAGTAAATTTGAATTCAGCGATGTTACGAACCCTTTAAATCATATATGGTTCATGGTTCAAAAGTATATGGTCACGAGTTAAAAAAACAGAGTTGACCTTGAAATAATCATGAAGGTCATTGTCAAGATCAAATTCAAGGTCACTATTAGATTTCTCGTTGAAAGTTTCTTCAGGTATGACTTTAATCTTTATGAAACAAATCATACCTGGGAAAATATTTGGTCGTTCCGTTACTTGTTTGCCCCCGAATTACACCGTCAAGGAATAGTTTTTACCCTTAAAAATGAGTTATGGCTGGTACAAAAAAATACGTGTCTAATATTTTTTAATGTTCTACTTGTATGCAAAGTTTCATTCAATTCGGTGAATAACACTTGGATGAGGTTACTTGTCAGCGGCATCCGTAAAAGACACTAGCTCTAGGGTATCGATGGTGTCGAATTCCTGCAAGGATAAAGAAGTAATTTCTAATTTACATGCTTGCTCACTGGTATTAAAGATAGATAAATATGTTTTAACATCAATATTTGAGACGACAGCATTTCCGAAAAATGCGCCTTTAGCGGATTTTACGAGAGGTATATATCCGGAGCGTAATTCATTTGTGACATTAATATGAAACGAGGTAACAGACTGCGATGCGAGTTTAACATGTTCGACTTTGATGAACGGTAGCCGCGAATTTCCATAATATAAACACTTCTTCTTGAAGTCAATTATACAATTATTCTCGAAGGAATCCGATTCCCAAAATGCCATGTGGAATAAAAGAGATGTCATCCGACACTAACAAGTAACACTACCCAACTGTCACTCACCGATTACAACCAAACTTTGCACATCGATAAAACACAAAAAAATRTTGAACMCCTGTTTTTTTATTTTTCCGGAACTCGGTTCCTAGGGGTAGAAACCACCCCTATCAAACCACAGGCATACTAACCCATTGGAGTCTGAAAAGTGGGAGTTTTATCGCTTATTTTTCTTGAAATAATTTAATTTCACACTATAAACCAGCTTATTTATATTA
>JANQDE010000583.1:3738-23346 GCA_037157785.1 Cephalotes varians | reverse complement strand
CACTTTTCCGACATCCTCCTTTAATTATTTTATTACATTTCTTATTAAAATTTAAAAAAATATATATATACATTATAAATAATTTGTTATTTGATTTTATTTTATTTATTAGTCTTATAATTACTTTATTTACATAACGTATTTTTTTCATTACTGTTGTGAAGTATTTAAAAAATGCAATATGACTTAGCTGTTATAACCGATCATAATGTATGAATATGACAATATCGATCAGCCCTGTTTTACCGCACGCGTGCCCTTGCATGCAAGAAAACCCGTCATAATGATCTGTATGTCTGTGCAGCACCCTGTATATGAATGACTGTATATAATAGTTTTCAGGACATAACAATATTTTTAAATTTTTTTGTTACAGTTAAATTATCAGTAGCACTCTCTTAATAATATTGACATTTATATCATTTTTGAAAATTATGTTGCAATAGATTGAATTATTTATTGCTAAATCTATTGAAAATATTAATGTCCCGAAAGCTACCATTATATCATATAAAATAGTTTTCAGGACTCATCAGAAAAATCAGAATATGGCTGAAAATAGCATAATTAAAGCAATTATTTAAATAAATAACACCGAAATTAATTGTTCCTACTATTTTGTTATCCTAACAAATTTTACTTCATTACAATGTATCTGTTATACAGTCAACATGATTAATTACGATACTATGGATAAAAATGACAAGCGTTCATAAAGTAGTATAAAATTGAATTATTATCTAGGAGTCATTTACTTTCATTGTATTTGAGGTCGTGTGTGTATGTATAATGTAATGTTCTTTGCGAGGGAATAATGATAGAAATAAGGAATAAGATTTCAACCTATCAGAAACTGGATACATCGGAATACATGGTTTTTAATAGGTTGAAATCTGTTTCTATCGCTGTCGGTATTTTCTCGCATTCTGCAAGTGGTTTTATGCCCGTATCAGACTATAAATTGAGATTCAGATTGGATTGAAATACAATCAAATAATCAATCAAAAGAAAAAAAATCACTCTCAACTTTAGTGAACTTTGTTTTGATTGGTCAAATTCCAATCTAATCTCAATCTCAATCTTTAGTCTGATACGAGCTTTACGCATTGCATTTCTAACTTGTGTTGTCTGCGTTCAGAGGACGCTTCTGCTTTCGTTATTAGTTTCTATTTATACCAAAACTCAGATAATTCTCATTTGTGATGTCATAACTCTCTTCAATGCACGTTCCTTTTCATTCTGGCAAGTGAGATTCAACTGAGTTTTTGCCTACAATCTGCACAAACTCGAGACTGAATCTTAACGTAACATTTTTCTGTGATAATGACAATAGTTGTGAAACGATAATAATATTAATGTCAACAATTTCACGAATATTAATAATAATTCTATAAATATTAATAATAATAAAATGATATGCTACAATGGCAGTGCTAATAATTTGGAAAAAGGTATTGTTCTCAATGATATCACGATATTTCCTTTTGATGATGGCAATATCTCTGGTGTGTTAGGGTTACATTCCAAAACGACCTTCAAGAGGAAAATATTACTCAAAGTATGTATATAGTACACATAACGTATATTACAATATGTCGTTATAAAATTTTTCTTGAAAAAGATGTTCTGGTACGTTACCTAAATATGGATAATATTACTAATGACAGAATAAGTTACAATAAAGGTAATAATGGTGTACCATTTTCCTAATATGATAATAATATTATGAACAACATAGCTTCTACAAACATAACAAATATTTTCGAATATCGATCTTCAACATTGGAAATTATAGAATAGAGCATTCATAATAACATTGATACGAGTAATCATAAAACTTCTTTAAAGTTGCAGGTAAACATTTGTGACGGGCAAGCCCGTCATATGTAAATATACTTTGCATAATTTTCCGTTGTGTACCGAATGCCGTTGTGAATACCGGCTGTAATCACGATTACGGCACATGCCGCAGCGCGCAAACATCCGCGCCCCGCACATCGACCCCGGATCCCCCGGATCTTAGGCCGCTCCGAGGTATATAAGCCGGTCGGTTTCGACAGTCGGGACCATTCCTTTCCCGAGCACTCGAGGAGCTGACTCGAGAGCAAGACCATTCTCCCGACATTTCGAGGTGCTGACTCGAAATCCTGAGCCTTCCGATCGAGGTGCTGACTCGACTTCCGCCGTCCGAGGTGTTGACTCGGACTCCGTTCCGGTCGAGGTGTTGACTCGATTTCCGCCGTCCGAGGTGTTGACTCGGACTCCGTTCCGCCTCCGTCAAGAGGTTGACTCGACGTGCCCCCAACGTCACCGACCGCCGCTCTTTCGGATCCGCCAACCACGAGACCGTTTCGACCGCGCCTCCGCGAAACGTTGTAAAACAAACCCGTGTACATAAACCCCCCGTAGTAATTAGCTGTAGAGTTCACACCGTTAGGACGAGGCGTATCCTCGCCGAGCCTATTTCGCCGATTGTATCTCACCGATCCTACCTCGCCGGTACGAACACATGTCGAGTCTATAATAGTATGTCGAGAGACGAATAAAAGCACATTGCATTTATCCAGTACGAGTGTCGTAATTTCTTTTCCCTTCCCTCCACCCGAACCTTGGCGTCGACTGAGCTGTCCGGTGAGCGAAAGGCCGGGCGAAGCCGATAGCTAATCAGCTCCGTTACACATTTCTTCTGTAAATACATTTGATTATAGAGAAGACAATTTATATAATCCATTCTTTCAACCTAAGGGACTTAAAAAAAAAAGAATTTTTGCTACTAATACAAAAAATTTCAAGATTCCACGCTACTTGGAATAAGTGCATAAATTAGAATCTGAAGACAAAAAATTTTTATTATTATCAACAGGTGATCATATTTTAGAATTCGATAGATATTATGTAATACATTTCTTATAAATATTAACCTTTAGAAAATAGAAGTACATTTTTTAAATTTTACAGCTTTTCTTTAAGGGGACATTCTACTTTCTCAGGTTCAAAAAATTGATTTTTTTTTATTGTCTTAATCAAACGTATATAGTTGTAAGAATATCCTCCTAAATTGTGAGCAAGAAATTCTCAATATTCAGCAGGCATAGCTGATTAGATGTAAGTAGCTTTTAAACACAAAATTTCAATACGAAAAACTTTAAACACGTTTTTCTCAAAACGACTTTTTTTCACACTGCGGGCACGATTACAAAAAAACCATGTGATCAATCGGTCTGAAATTTTAATATGTTGTTCTACATGCCTGTGGCTCTCGTATGAACCATGGGCATGTTTATTGATTAATATTTTCTCACTTTTTTCATCGAAAAATGACGTGAAAAGTTATCAATTTTTGGAACACTAATTTTTGAGAGTCCGCCATTTTGCAAATTTTTACGGAAATTCTTTGTCCGTGGTTCATACGATAGCGATTACTATACAAATTAAGAAACCGTTCGTGTTTTTGTTTTCAGATGATCCTAACGACAGGAATCACGCCCGCAGACAAACTCCTTGATTTTCGAAGCGCTCCCGTGATTGACAGAAACATGAATGAAAATCATTAAATAAACATTTGAACAAATTTTTTTTTGCATTTCAAGACTATTAAAATATACTCTCAAAGTTTTGACTTCTTGCGTTATTATTTTCCCATAAAAAAAAATCGCTGAAAATCAATAAAATTTTAGGCCGAGAAAGTAGAATGTCGCCTTAAATACGATAATTTTAATTCATTGTATTCTTTGCTTAAAAACACTAATTCAAAACCAAAATTATAGTAATTTTCGATTAAAGGTTAATAATTTTGTTGATATATTTATAATTTTGTTGATATATAATGGAAGTTTTTTATTAATATCATACATATGCATTATATATATATAATATAGTAATACACACATATATGTGTGTGTGTATTATATTGATATATGATTATTTTTATTTCAGGCAACTTAGAAAGAAAATAATTATAGACGTTATTAGAAAAAAATAGGAATTATATATACAATACAGATCCCTCCATAAATACAGAAGAGATAATTGTTTGTCGAAGGCCTCCTGAGAAATATCATAAAACAGTACAAGACTTTACGGGTAGTCCAAAATGTAAAGGATGGTTCACTAAAAATAATATTAAACATTATTTTAAACAGTGTGCAAAAATATTTAAAAGCAGAAATGTACAAATTTTGCTCAATCACGTGCTGTGATTGGAAGGATTCATGTATGTGCAAGTGACACAGTAAAAAAAGTTTTATTCCCAGTTATAAGGGAAGATGATATTATTCAATACGATAAATTACTAATAACATACGCAAATTTATATGTACACTTAGCAAAAATAAATTTTCTGTTTTAAAACAGTAATATTTGAAAAAGTACAATAGAAACAGAGTTAAGAAAACAGTAATATTAAAGAAACAATCTCAATTTTAGATGTCAAATATTGTTGAAGAAACATTTATGCATTTAATAGCGTTTAATTTTACCGGATATATATTTATGTATTCATGTTTCAATTTGGGTAACAGATCGATTGTCTAGGCACTTATTTGCTTCTTTTACTTGGAAAATTTTCTTGTTAGATAGCGACTATGTACTAATAATTTCTTTTTGAAATTGTTTAAATATTGCGTTATGTTCCTCTTCTGTCCAACGTCCTCTTCTTGTTACACTAAATGGAGATGCTACAAAAGCTGCATTCCGATATTCACTGCCAATACTGAAAATCTATAGTGCACGTAACGTATATTTTCAGATTTTCAGTACTGGCAGTAAATATCGGAACACAGCCACAGGAACTAAAATAAGCCACAGGAGCCAAAATAAATCAAATATCAAAAATAAACAAGTTAGAACACAACGCTTTGCTCGATAATTAAAATAAAAAATAATAAAAAACAATGAACAATAATCAAATTTAATTTAACAATAATTAATTTAAATTGCGCGTAAATAGAGGGTCAGGTGTATACATTTTTTAGTTTACTTACAGATTATTTTTTAATGAAAGATGAAGTAACAAGAAGTCATAATTATAAAGATATATGGAAATGGTGATATAAAAATATTGATACTTAATATAAGTTACGATTAACAAGCGGCTATAAACCGTCAAGTGCAAGTTTTCACACAGTAAATATCTGCAATGATACACTGAACTCTAATATAAATTCGTGGAAAGTTTAGTTTCAATTTCTATCTAGATCTATCTAGATCTTGTTCAGTCGAAAGATGATAACTGATAAAGAAATTTTACCCTACAACGGTCTTATTGTAAAGTCGAAACTAGTTTTACAGTGATTTAGAATGCGTTTAACAATTTATATTAGCTATATTTTAAATTATTTTCTAAAGCTGTTTTTTCTTTTAATTAAAAATTAATAATATGAAAATAAAGAAAATAAAAAATATAATGGAGCAAGGAATTGCAACCTCACACTTGTGAGTATATGTTTGTAATTAATTGTAAATATTCTTTTCATGCATAGAGAGATATTAATATAAATTATAATAAGATTCTTATTATAATTTATTATGCTTTTCATGTATTTAAATGTCAACATACATGATAATGAGAATTCAAACATATACTCTCCCAGACAGCACAAGACATCCATTGAACGTCCAAACTTGGTTTCAATCTGATCTAAACGTCTATGGACTTAGTACAAATGTTTTAAAAACATACGTTATTCAATGTACAAAGTATGTTTACATTTAGACATTTTAAAAATGTTCATTTCATGCAAAAAATTTTCTAAGCTGCTCGTGACTCTCTTTCTATTGTTTTATTAGTTGAATTTGGTTCAAGGAGAAGGGGAACAATAGCATACATTGTAAATCAGGGACCTCTGTATTATAACCTTACTTGCTTGTGTTATTCGTTAAGTGTATTGTGTTAAGCGTTAATGCTGCATTGCTGCAAACATTGCTAAAATCGGAATTATTATATAAACATGGTTTCTTCGTGTATTTTATGTAAAAATAACGTTCTGAACACGGGTGCAACTCATGCGTAATTAATTACTCAATTGATGATATGAATGTATGTGCGTTCTCGATTGGTACTGCTATTATGTACACGCCAATCACAAAAGAGAATGGAGGACACGCCAATCACAAGAGAGGATAGAGGGAATGCCAGGCTCTGGTATTGTAGGAACTCTAGTGGAGRGGATGGCTGACAGCACGCGCTCCCTTGTACTGGCCACTGGCTGCACCGGTTGCACGTTAGCTGCAAATTTCCATCACTACTGCTTGGTCAGCTTGGCCCAGGATTCAACAGGATTCAAGTATTAAATTTTGAGGTACATACGGTTTGGACGTATTTGTCCGTTACAAAATTTTTGAAGGATTGCTGATGCAATGGGTACATTCAGTACTATAACTGAGCGCTCAGTGAGTGGTTGTAATACTAAATGCACCTAAATCATTAGATTTAGTATTATCCCACTTTTATGCTTCGATTTCACTTTTGTTCTTCGAAATATAGTCAGTGTGTCTTGATAACACTTTATTATTAGATATCTATGCAGGAGTCGTCTTCGTGTTTTGACATTCACTTTATCAAAGCAAAAAGCAATGACATACTAAAATATCACTAGTATCAGGTTACTTTTTGCTCTGATAAACTGAACAACAATGTTCATAAAACGTTGACATTAATTATATGACATGTGAAGACATAGAGATAATCATAAAATTTTTAGCATTTTTGAAGAAATGTATTAGCCTCAAAAGATTTATGCTAAATTCCTGAGATTAGACAGCTGAAATTTAAATGTGTACTTTTTAATTTGGTTTTTACGTTAGTATTATTAATTAACTTACATTTAACTCTATTTACTTTTTGTTTAACTTGCTAAACTTGCTTTGTTTAATTAAAAATAAAAGAATATTCAAAAGTATATACATATATGTACATGTATTTTTGAATATCTTATATAACTTTCTTTAAATAAGATAAAATAATTTTGTGCATATTATCAATAATGATAAATATTATAATTCTAAAAATATTATTTTTTGTATAGGCTTTAATTTTCTTCTACGATTTTGCTATTATATTATATTATATATTTATTATATTATAAAAAGCATTTAAAATTTTAAAAATTAATAGACTTATTAATATTATAAAATAAATCATATTACAAACATCTAGTTTATGTTTATTACATAAATTTATATTTTTAGCTTTATTTTTTTGTTTCAGTCAGTCATCTAAGTTAATCTGTAAGTTAAAAATTTAATAATGTCAGAAATGAAAAAGCATTATATGAGAGTAAAGAGAAAGATTCTTCAAGAAGAATCTTTTATTGATGATTTATCTAAAATTGCCAAGAGATTATCTTCTGAATCGAACAGAAGTGTAACACAACCTCCTAAGCCATCCACAAGTGTCACACAATCAGAACTTTTTCAAAGCAATACTGTAGAATTAAATCTAACGCATAATGAATCTGATGAGTCAAATGAATATTTTTCATTACCTTCTCCAAACTTAATCAACTCTAGTACATATATGAATATGCAAGAAAATAATTTAGAAGGAAATATAAAATCAAGTTTAACAGTTATACAATGGTCATTAAAACATAATGTTTCGCATAGCATTAAATGATTTATTAAAATTATTAAAGTTTCATATTCCTGAATTGTCTGTTAATGCTCGAAGTCTCTTAGGAACTTGTCGTGAAATTAAAAACAAAATTATTGAATCTGGCCAATATTATCATTTTGGTGTAGAAAATTGTATAAAGAATCTTATACGTTATTCAAATGACTTTCCAAAAAGTACTGAAATAGAACTTGCAATTAATATAGATGGTTTGCCTTTAGCAAAGAGTTCTGGAAGTCAAGTTTATCCTATTTTATGTCGACTTATTAAAATTCATAGTAATGTTGATATGATTGGCATTTATCATGGCTATGCAAAGCCTAAAGAAGCTAACTGTTACTTAAAGGATTTCGTAGAGGATATTACAAAAGTTATTAATACTGGAATTATTATTGATAATAAGCATTATTCTGTAAAAATGTCTTATTTCATATGTGATGCAGTAGCAAAAGTTTATATTACCTGTGTTGAGGATTCTTCTATTATTTTCTCGTTCATTATCAATCTAATATTTCGCGGCGAGCGAATATTCTCGAAGGATCGATGTTATTCCTTGTTTCACTYTGCTAACGCGTTTTTGTGTGTTTTCCTTCGCGCTGGAATGTGACAAGGATGATCGATACTTACGCGATCCTTATCTCGCGCTTCTATTGGAGTTACTAGTGTCGCGTTAAATCGATAATCCAATCGGAGCGCTCGATATTTCGCGGTTCTGCGGAAGCGCTCCCGAATTTGCGTGCGATTATCAGTCAGTCTGTCTGTCGATGCACGGCAAGAACTTCGCTCGCAAAAGGCGAACGCGCTAATTGTCCCGCGCARAGTGTATAAGYATAAAGGAATAAATTCTCCGATTGTGATTAAMARGAATCCGAAGATTTCTTTCCGATCCACGAACCCGGCACAAATAAATACTTTCGATATGCTGCGGGAGGTCGAAGGCTTTCGTACATATTGAATGGTCCTTCGAGCCGGATAGACAAACGGTCGGATACATAATCCTTCGGATCGATCATCCGTGCAATCATTGCCGTGCAAGCGCTGCTATCACGCGCTTTTCGTACAGTGACTCTCAGTGACAGTGCGCTGCAACTCGCGCCCTGCTCYTGTGACGCATTGCGCTCCAGTGCTCCTAATCGCTGACATTCAAACGCTCGCTGTGACTAACGCAGATCGCACGATTTGTTGGTGCCGCTAACACGCGCCACGAGTGTTCTATCCGTTTCATAAGGTGACATTGGACCTTGGTGAAAAGGAAGAAGCAAGCGCCGCTAACACGCGCTTCAAGCCTTGTGACCCTCCACGACGGTGCACCGCTAACACGGGCCCGTCTACAGTGAATTCTTGTGTTCAYTTTACTTCCAATCTTTGACATTTAATGAGGAAGTTCGCGTCTGATCGGAGGTGCCAATTACGTGCTTCTCAATCGAAGATCTGCTCTCTCTCTCCTTCGCAACTACGTGTACTCAAGCTCGCGCTCCGTATAGTGCTGTCTCGCGCTGTGACTCTGCGTTCTCTCTCGCGCGTCTTCAAGCGCTTCATCACACGCACTGTTGATCGCGTTCTCTCTCTCTCGCGCGTACGCACGGTATTCCTAGAAGCCGTGTCTGCGGTGAGACGTTTTCGATATTRAAACGAGTAATCTACTCGACACTTGGACTCTTATTGATATCATSATGTCGAGCTCCGTAAGTGAATTGTTAATTGAACAAAGTGCTACGATCGCTTCGCTTAAACGCGTTATCGTGAACTTTAAGAAGCTGGCCAAACCTAATGTCACGCTTCCCAAAACGCAAAGTCGACTCTCAACTTTGGAAGATCTTTGGTCCACTTGCCGCAATCTTCACATCAAGCTGCTCCAGACCGCCACGGARGAACAACAGACGACGCTGCCGTACTTCCAGAAGGAGGAGTTCCTGGCCGCAGAAGACTCCTACCACGAGACTGCCGACCTTCTCCAGGGCTGCGTTCAGAAACTACTCCTAGCGGGTGGTTGTCAGGAGATCGTGTGAGTGGAATAGTGGGGATAAGATGCTCTCTCGGGTATGTATGTTTTTGAACGACCTATTGAGGAAAAATGACACAAGTTGATCATCGTAAGCATATTTTAGCACTTGCAATTGCTGCAAGTGATCAATTATTAAAAGATATTATGTTGAATATGAACAGTGAAGAAAGTGATTATGATGATAGTGACAACGATGAAGAAATACAGATAGAAATGAGAAGAAGAATGAATGTGCACGGTCGTCGAATAAAGCCTCGTAGAATAGAAGGTTATATAGAGGAAATAATTCCACGTTTATCAAATAAACAGTTTCGGGAACATTTTCGAATGCTACCAGAGACGTATGAACTACTTGAACAAAAACTTTCAAATGCTTTATCAAATCAAAACAATGATGGCAGACCAATGATTCCTGTTCGTAAGCAGCTTTTGGCTTCTCTTTGGTTGCTTGCAACCCCGGATTCTTATAGGTAATATATTAATTTTTTTAATAGAATAATTTATAAATAAATTTTTATAAAGTTAAATTTATACATTTTATCATTTTTTACAGATCTGTTGGAGAACGATTTGATATTGGTAAGAGTTCATTAAATGTTAGTTTTATGAGAGTTGTAGAAGCTCTAAATGAAATTGCTGGTGATGTGATTGAATGGCCTCAAGGTGAGAAAGCAATTCATGTGAAACAAACTTTCCAACAAATTGCTGGATTGCCTAATGTACTTGGAGCAGTAGATGGATCATACATTCAAATAAAAGCTCCAAAGGTTTATGAATAAACTTTATGATAAGAAATTCAATTTAATTCGTGATTTTGTATTCTAATTTATTGTATTATTTCAGATTAATGCCCAGTATTACATAAATAGAAAAAATCATTTTGCTATAACTTTACAAGCAGTATGTGATGCAGAATTGCATTTCACGGATTGTTTCGCAGGCTATGCATCTTCAGTAAATGACATGCGAATTTTTAGAAATTCTGATTTGTGGCAAGAAGTTCAAAACAATTATCATCATTTTTTTCCAACACAAGAGTTTATAATTGGAGATAAAGCTTATCCTGTGCTTACATGGTGTATTCCTTCCTATCGTAATTTTGGAAATTTAACAGAGGTAAATTATTTTGATAATCCCGTGTGTGTGTGTGTGTGTGTGTGTGTGTGTGTGTATATATATTTTTTAATTTTTTATAATTATATCTTATATTTCTTTTTTCAGATTCAAAAAAACTTTAACTATGTTCATGCTCAAACAAGACAAGTTATTGAAAAAGCATTTGCTTTGCTTAAGGGAAGATTCAGAAGATTAAAATTTCTTGATATGAATCGGGATGATATGATTCCACACGTCATCATAGCATCTTGTGTTCTTCACAACATCTGCCTCAGTGGTATAATTGATAATGTAGAAGATTTCATAGCTGAAGGTCAAGAGCCTGTACAGATACTACCTGAAGAATTTCCAGTAAATGAAGTTGGTTTACCTGTATTAGATGAAGATACTGGTGTTGCTAAGAGAGAGTACTTAGCATGGCTTGTATCATGATTGTACTGACTGCTTTTTTCATAAAATATTTTGTAATAAACAAGAATTTTTAATTTAGTGTTAGATAATGTAAGCATAAATCATGTGTAATTCTTATTTTGTTAATGTAAATCAGTATTTGTAGATATTATCTCTGTGCCAGTAGTAGTCATTTTAGAGACTTAAGTAATAGCTATATTTTATATAATTATATGAGTTAAGCTTGTAAATAAATAATAATTTTATGTAAAACTATTAAAATTTCTTTGAAATCCTTGTAGTAATTCCTCTTAAATTTAAATTTCGATACTTATTGTAAAATAATTCAATTTTATCATAAATGTAAAAAATCGTTAAAAAACGTAAAAATTCGTATGATCGAAAATTTGGGGAATATACAGCAAATTTAAAGAAAATAAAAAATAAAATTTACTACTTTTATTTTAAAAAACTATTTATTTGTAATATAATTAGACACTAAGAGATATTTGAGAATAGAAAGTACAAAACTTAAATCACATAATCAAATCACAAGTTTGCAGCATTTTTACTGATACATAAACTTATTGAAAAACAACATCGTTGATAAACAATTGTTTGCGTAATAAACATATTAATTAGTAAGTATTAAACACTGCTAGCAGCAGCAAGTAACTATTTTAATAACACATAGATTTATTTATTAAGTTTTACGAACGTAATAACTTGGCAAATATCTAATATTATGTCGACAATAGTAATATACGATTACTATATTTTATACCTTATATCTTAATAAACTATAGGCATTCCATTTGGCGCTCGTAACGTTCATTTATCTTTGTTTAATATTTTATAAATAACAAGGCTAAAATGATTCTAGAGCGTTGCGAACGTCAATGGAACGTAGCCACTTGACGTTTAAGTTTATTACACATTTAAATAAATAATAACACAACACAAATATTATTACGACTTAGTCGTAATTATTTAAATGTGTAATAAACTTAATAAATATTACAAAATAACTAAAAATTCTATAATCACTTGAACGAAATATTTGGCATGTTAATATCACCGTAAAATCAAAACAGGTTATAAATAAACTCTTGAGCCTACTCTACAATGACCGTAACATAAGATTGTAAGACTGTAAGGTGCGGTTGTAAGGACTCGTTAGGTCCTGTGATTGGCTCAGCCATATTTTACAGCCTTACGACCTTATGGCCATTGTAGAGTAGGATTTAGGGCCAAAGCACAGATTCTTGCATAACACATAACACATAAAGCATAAGAAAATCAACCAATCACAGTTCTTCGTTTGAAGAAAAGGGAGGAAATAAAGTACTCTGATTGGTTGATTTTCTTATGCCTTATGTAGTATGCATTATGCAAGAGTGCGTTTCTGCCCTTACTCTTATTTTTTATTACAACTTATCCAGCAACTTGGTCATCAACTCTTGATAAGTAATTATGGCTTTCTCTTGCTTCTCAAGTTTTTCTTTATGTCTCCTTTCTTTTTCCATTTCTTTTCGTTGAGAATCTTGTCTCATTACCATAGCCCAATCTTGAAGACTTTTATCAATTCTACTTCTTCTACGAGGTGGTTCTTTTTCTTGTATTTCATCTTCATCAGACGTTGTAAATGTAGAAGATGCAGATGGGGATGAAAGCATTAAGGAATCATTGGCTGGTCGCTTACGTAGAGTACTGGCAATGGCAAGAGGCTTAATGCAAGGCTTATCTCCAAGAACTTCCTCCATCTCTTCATAGAATTTACAAGTTTTTCTTTCTCCACCTGTCGAATTTGCATTATGGTCTTTCACCTTAACATAATTTTTTCGGATATCTTTAAATTTATTTTCACATTGCGAGCCTGTATAAATGCAATTGGGATTATACTTTTGTAATTCCTTAGCTATCTGACGCCACACTACATCATTGCGAATTTTAGAACTCTTAAACAGTGGCTGATTTGTTTTCCACAAATGAATTAATTTTTTCGCAGCATAGTTATCTTTCCAAGATGCAGCTGAAATGACAGAAAAAGAATTAATGAAATACTTTGCATCAAAGAAACATATTAATAATTATTAATTACTTATTTTTATAAGCAATACTGAAAATTTTCAGTTTATTGTCTATTTCAAAAATATTGGAGGCGACATTATTCGCTGATGCAGCAATAATACAAACCATATATAAAAAAATGTAATATACTGAATCAAAAAACCTTGTACAGAACAAACCTGTTGCATACTGATTAGTGTCTTCTACATTGACTTCCGTTGTCAGTTGCAATTCTGTTAATATCTCAGTACTGTTTGGTACAGCAACAATGTCATGAACTAAAAAAAATTGTAAATATCCAATTAAAAATGAAAATAGAAATAGAAAACATGAAACATTGATAACTTAAATAATCTTCCCAACAATCAGAAAATTGCAGTAATATTGCGTCAATATTGCAACATTGTCACAATATTCTGTTTCCTGAGTCTGATATCAAATATTTCACGCATGAATAGATATGGTAAAGCTAAAAGAAATGTAACACTGAATTAAAAACAATCAAAAATTTGTATCATGGGACAAACCTGTTGCATGTTGATTGCTGTCTTCTACATTGACTTTTGTTGACAATTGCAATTCTTTTAATAATTCAGTACTGGCTGGTACAGCAACAACGTTCTGAACTAAAAAATGGTAACTATTTAATTAAAAATAAAAATCAGAAATAAAAAATATAAAACATACATAATCTAAATAACTTCTAATATCAAATGTTTCACTCATGAATAGATACGATTGAGCTAAGACATTGTACTCAATTATGTTGTATAATAGATAGAATATTTTACCAGTAAATTAATTTATTAAAAGAAATTTTATTAAAAGAAATATCACAAAAAATTATCACTCTTTAATATATTGTACGTGGTTTCACATGCAATATGTTAAAGAATGATAACTTTATATAGTATTTCTTTTAATAAGTCAATTTACTAACAAAATATTCTATCTTTTATATAACGTAATTGAGTGCAATCTAGTTCGATCCCAGATAACCCATATGTCTAAAAGACATCTTTAGACGTCTTTTAGACATACATGTTATTTAAGATCACATCTATTCTTATGAAGCATTTGATATTAGAAGTTAATTAGGTTAAGTATGTTTCATGTTAGAATATATTTCTTAATAGGATATATTTTTATCATTAATTACAATCAATTAATGTAAGATATATTTTACTTACTCTCAGGATTCCACAATATAATCTTATTTTCGCTATCTGATTGCATAATTGCGTTCTTATACTTAGCCATCTTTGGTTATAATTGCTTGTTTTTAATGTTTTCCCGCGTTTTATGCTAACTCTCGATCAGGAGACTTTTGCACCCTGCTTTTTCGCAGGGTGGAAAAATCTCTCGATCGAGAACACTCGAAACGTTTCTGAACGGGTCACTTAGGTAGCGTTGAGGTTCCCTCAGATGGTTTCTGAACAGCATTCGGGAGCCTAGGTGCTCTCGGGAGTAGTTTCTGAACGCAGCCATGGAAACCTGGACCGCTGATTGAGGTGGTGGGTGTGGAAGGGTCCTGTTAGCACACGTCCCGATAGCACACGTCCACACACATCGCCCGGTGCTTAGAGTTTTTCCACTGGACCACCGATCAGAAAATTTTATTTTAAATTAGCCAATCGGCGACGTGGGCTATCGGAGCCCACCCGTGGGTGTAGAGACACGCGTGGAGTGAGAGGTAGATAATAGTACGAACTTCTTTCTCTGTCTACCAAAGCCTGATTGGTTATTATTACTCTGCAGAGAAATAATAACCAATCAAGCTTTGGTAAACAGAAAAGAAAGTTCGTACTATTATCTGCTTCTCACTCCACGCGTGTCTCTACACCCACCACCTCAATCAGCGGTCCAGTCTCCATGTCATTGGAATAACGATGGAAATAAGGAATAACAGATTTCAACCTAGCAGAAACTGGATACATCGGAATACATGATATCTTATAGGTTAAACTCTATCGCTATCTACCGCTATTAGTTCGCATTCTGTAAAGCCCGTATCAGACTAGAGATTGAGATTGGATTGGAACCAATCAGAAGAAAGAAAACCGCTCTTATGTTTAGTGAACTTTGCTTTGATTGGAATTCCAATCCAATCTCAATCACAGGCTGCGTTCCCATTTCGTCTCATTCAGGGCCAATTTCACCAACGTCGGTTAGACTAACCGACGGTTAATTCCAACGGAATTGTCCAATCGCATTTGTCTTCGATCAGAATGAACCAATCACGATTGACACTTTAACCGTCGGTTAGCTTAACCGACGTTGGTGAAATTGGCTCTCAGTGCAGTGTCCAGTAGCCGCCATTTTATGCTGGATACTGTACTGAAAAAGCGTTCCCAAATGACTAAATACTGGCTAGTGATGTCATACGCGTGTTGACTAACCTAAAACTGTTTCCCGAAATATTATTGCTAGTAAAAGTTATTGCAATCGTTATTATATTGCAAGTAAATATTTCAATTAACAATGTATCAACGAATGAGCATTAATGTTATTTTCAAATTTAATGACGATTATAACATTATTTGTTTGACGTTAAAAAAACAATAAATTATTGTACATAATTTTATTTTTTTCAATTTGTATATTTGTTTATAAAGAGTTATGATCATTACAGAAAATACATTATAAAGAACAAAATTAAGAATGATAATAACAATAGAGAATGAAAATAACAATGCATTGATTACAATCGCAATTGAAATGCGAAGTATGACGTCCCCCCCTAATATCCAGTCACTTGATAACATTTCTTAAATGAGACGAAATGGGAACGCAACCATTAACGTTTGTAATAACTTTTACTAACGATAATATTTCGAGAAACAATTTTAGGTTAGCCAACACGCGTGCGAAGTATGACGTCACTAGCCAGTATCCAGTCATTTGGGAACGCTTTTCCAGTACAGTATCCAGCATAAAATGGCGGCTACTGGATACTGCACTGAATGAGACGAAATGGGAACGTAGCCTCAATCTCTAGTTTGATACCGGCTTAAGCCTGTATCAGACTACATATTAGGATTGAGATTGTATTGGAATTTAACCAATCGGAAGAAAGAAAACAAATCTCAAGTTTAGTGAGCTTTGCTTCGATTGGTCAAAATCTAATCCAAACTCAATCTAAATCTGCAGTCTGACACGGGCTTTAAGGGGCTTTACGCGTTACATTCTTAACTTGCGTTCCTAACTTGACTGCAGAGAACGGTATTCACACTCCGATCTTATATTTAAGACGGTCTCAAGTATGATCTTAAAATGTCATAAGCCAATCACAGAGCCGCATTCGTATCTTAAGATATTATTACTTTTACTTACTTAAGACAGTCTTGAAATAATAATCAATTATGAAGAGTGACGCCCGTTTGGTCACGTTTGCAATTAATCACCAGCCACTCACAGCGCTTGAACAATGGAAAGCCTCTAGGTATCGGCTGTTGTGAGTGACTGTGAGCAATTGCAACGGGCAACATGGGCAAACGGGACTCTTGAAATCGTTCCATCCTTGTTTATTAGGCCTTGTGTACACGATGCAAGAAATTGGTCCAAGATCTTGAACGGAGAGAGGATTAACTAATCGCATTTGAATAATTCGGTCACTTGATCAATGCGATTGGTTAATCCTCTCTTCGTTCAAGATCTTGGACCAATTTCTTGCATCGTATACACAAGGCCTTAAACAATGATGTTTACGCGCCAAACCGAATGCGGTCTTAAAGCCAGCGGCACACGATGCTTATTTTCCTGCTGGATTGCTTGCGTTTTAGTAAATTACTAGAAATTCTGTCATCTGTTTAATGCAATTTTAATAATTTGCTGAAACGCAAGTAATCCAGCAGGAAAACAAGCATCATGTGCCGCTGGCTTAAGCCCGTATCAGACTAGAGATTAGAATTGAGAATGGATTGGAATTTAACCAATCGGAAGAAAGAAAACCAATCTCAAGTTTAGTGAATTTTGCTTTGATTGGTCAAAATCCAATCCATTTCAATTTCAATTTCTAATCTGATACGGACTTTAAGTGAGTGATAAAAATTGAACATCATCGAAGATTAAGTGATTTTGTTGAAACATTAGTTTTGTACGTAAATTTTGACCGAGTCACGTTACGTTTGAAAAATGGCAAAATATGTGTTATATTTATGCCAACATCATAAATATCACGTGAAAAACAAGAAAAACAGAAAGATGGTCGTTAAATGCGTAGTCAATGGGAATCGCAAAGAAAAATGTATTTTACATGTAATCGCACAAAATAGTAATTACTATTTTATATTTATTTAAGCATTTTATATTTATTAAAGTAATCTAAAATATTTTTGGCACATTGTGTATAATCATAAATATTAATACCGACATGAGCATAAAAATAAATAATTTTCATTATACTACTCTTTTTTAGTTAAATTCTCGCAACAACATATTAATTTGTAATTGTTGAAATAATTGAAGTTTAAATATTTACAGAAAATAAGAACCATCTATCTGCAATTGCTAAAAACTTAAATACAAATAATCTATGCATTATTCTAGAAAACATGAAATTTGTGACCAATGCTAAAAACAGTATGTATTATAACATTAAATTCTAATACATCGATACGCATTGCATCTCTATTTTATACCAGAAGTTTACATGTGTTCCTATTTCTTGCAGTAAATAGAGAAGTAGCACTACAAGATACTTGCCCTATTAACATGAATTATACTGATAAGTATATCAATACCAATGGTTTGAGTAATGACACTAATTTTGATAATAATGCAATATCTTTTTCTGATAACGGACTTGATCATGTTATATTAAACTATAAAAATAACGATAATAATTCTGCGAGACACGCTAATTCTAACAATGCCATTATATCTCCTAATGACTGTGATACTGAGGATAGTAGAGCAAAGACTGTAAATCTTAACGTAACATCTTCCTATAAGAACGGCAATAGTCATGAAACGGTAGATAGTAATAATTCCACCAATAATTCCACGAATGGTAATGTTTCTGATAATGTGACATCTTGCGATAATGGCAAATGTCATAGCGTAATAGACAATGCTATTAATGCAAAAAATACTATGGATGATACTGACTGTGATAATAATAATATCATATTGTCTTGGAATAATAGACGTAATCATAATGCAATAAATGATGAAAATAATGTTAGTAAGCTTACGAGACATGCTAATTCTGACAATGCAATGATATTATCCAACGATTGTGATAAGAATAATGGAGTAAATACTATGAATCTTAACGAAACATTTTCCTGTGATAATGGCAATAGTTGTGAAACGGTAAATGATATGGATGCCAACAATTTACGAATATTAATAATGATTCTAATAATAAAATGACATGCGACAATGGCAATGCTAATAATTCAGAGACAGGTATTGTTCTCAATGATGTCATGATATTTCCTTTTGACGATGGCAATATCTCTGGTATATTAGATATGAATAATGATACTAATGACAGAATAAGTTACAATGAAGATAATAATGGTAACATTTTCCTATAATGATGATAATATTATGAATTACATTGCTTCTGCAAACACAACAAATATTTCCGAATATCAACCTTCAACATTGGAAATTATAGAACAGAGCATTCATAATTACATTGATACGAGTAATCATAAAACTTCTTTAGAGTCACTGATAGACATTTCTTCTGTTAATACATTTGGTTGTAGAGAAGACAATTTATATGTTCCATTCTCTCGACCTAAAGGACTTCAAAAAAAAAATTTTGCTACTATTGCAAAAAATTTCAAAGCAAGATTGCACGCCACTTGGAACAAGTGCATAAATCGGAACCTGAAGTAAAAAAATTTTATTATTACCAAAAGGTGATCATATTTTAGAATTCGATAGAAACTGTCATTATATGATTCATTATATTACATTTCTTATAAATATTAATCTTTAGAAAATAGAGGTCTACTTTTAAAATCTTACAGCTTTTATTTAAATAAGATTAATTTTAATTCATTGTATTCTTTGTCTAAAAATATACGGTTAACAATTTCGTTGATATATTTACTATAATGTAAGTTTTATTATTAATATTATATACACATATATAATATTATATATATATATATAATATTAATAATAATTATATAAAATACTATATATACAGGGTGGACCATACTATATATACAGGGTGGACCATTTTAATCCATCCAGTCGAATATCTCGAAAATCAAGCCCGGGAGAGAAAAATTTTTCAGACAAAAGTTGTTTGGTTTCGAAGGGACCATAAGATGGTACCATTGGTTTGACCTTGAAGAATTATTTGAAAGTCACATGAAAGTCAACTCAATTTTTTTAAATGGCATCCCCTATTTTTTATTACATATTCTTGTAGCTGACCTCGAGAGCTTTC
>JANQDE010000582.1:38488-51136 GCA_037157785.1 Cephalotes varians | reverse complement strand
GACTATTGTGGAAAATCTATAGCTGGAGCGTTCTACGAGTACGAGTTGCATCGCGCGACTCATCCGGATGTATACCTCGTGGAAAAAGTATTGCGCAGGAGGGGAAACGAGATTTACGTAAAGTGGCTGGGATTCGATGGATCGCACAATTCATGGATACACAAAGACGTTACGAAAATAAAAATTTATTATAAACTTATTATATACTCTTTTTCATACAAAAATAGAAACATTATTATACAAAMATATTATACGKRTATRYAAAATAAATTTTTCTTAAAAATACATAATTGTATACTTATTTTTACTACAAAATATAAACTTATGCAAACATACATTTACAATGATATTTTATAATCCTCCATAGCGTGTCGGTAGAATCGGGTACTATGTATCGTTTATCGTCGTACGGATTTAGAGCAATTTCCGATATCGTGTATACTTCGTGTAATTTTGATCTTATGCAAGACTGCTTTCGTGTCATTTCAATTTCGTCTTGCAGACACCGCGTGTAGTCGTTGAAAGTTATAATTTGCGCTACAACATTACTCTTGACACCTTTGACTTTTTTCGTGTCCTTCTTACCATCGACGCGCAAGGCGTACATCTTTGCCTTAAGTCCGACGAATTCGGTCATTATCGCGCCATTGTTCTCGTCTTTCATTAAGCCCGGTACTTTTTTATTGACGAGTGGAATACCATACGCATTGTCGATCGGATAATCGCTCGTATCGAACTTAGCTTTTCATGATATCGTATACATCATCGCACTCGATATGATATATAAGGCTATCCGTATCGGTATACATAATTTTACATTTTTCATGATATTGCGATAACATGTACTCGTGATGAAATTCATACAAACACGTCTTGGATATGTCGAGGATGCACATACCCACATAGATCGGTTTGTCGAATTTCACCTCAAGTTTACGCATTTCTATTGCTACTAGATTTTCCGAAAAGACACTTCGACTGTGAAAATTTGGTTTCGCGATCATTGCCTCTGCGCCGTATCTCCCGTCCCAACGAGTTAAGAGTCGCACATCGACGTGATTGCGCACATTCTCCATGGTTTTACCGAATACCGCATTGTTCATTAATTTGTACAAATTTTTCTCAAAATCATTGTTCGCGCGAGTTCTGAAATCCGTATTTAGTTGAATATAATCGCGAAGATTGCGCGAATTGTAATACGCTATGAATCTTTGTCACCCGAAGACCATGACGAGTACATTGCTGCAAGTTTCGATAATGTATGACGTAACGTTTTTTATCATATAACGTGGCGAGGAGTTTGTTCTCACGTTTATCGGGCGGTTTATCGCGCATTGGACAAAACGGTAAATCTGTGTACGCGTCGTGAAGATGTTGCGGATACTCTAAGTCTACCTCGAGAATATAACCCGTCGGAGAATCTAACACGATATCCATAACGTTGAAATTAGATATATCGTCCCATCGAAAATTGGTGTATAGCAATGGCTGACACATTGCCCATCCGTATAAATTATTAACATCAAAATACATTAAGTATGATGACGATTTCGATGGATCGTACGATTCCATATACTTGTTGTAGGCTCGCGCGTATCTGCCGGAACATTGACTCAGGCCACCGCGTATACCGCGTTCAACGAACATGACCATGTCAATGTCAGTAAGTAATTCAAAATTTATACCTGTGTATTTTAACATCGCGTCCCATGTAAAACCTGGTAATGTATAATAATATCGTGCCCGTAACTCGCGACACAGTTATCGCGAAAGTTTTCAAATATGTCAGCCAACAACAAGACATCTGTTTTTAGATATAAATCACTATATTCGCCGAGGGTTCGAATAGAGAACGGCTGTCACACGTTGACAGCGTGCGCGTAATTATCCTCGGATACAGTATCGCCTGTCAACGAACTATAAAATGATTCGCGCGGCGGTAAACACATATCCTCCAACTTTTCGAAGCAGTCAATGTACTCGTATGGAAAGATGCCTTTTCGTGTCAATAGATTGAAATTTTCTGCTGATAATTTGGAAAATTCGCGTTGCATTATCCGTAGTTTATCTTTACTGAGATACGATGCCAATTTATCTCAACTCGAAGTGAGAAATTTATATGAATCTATAAAACGTAATTTTATGTTATTTTTTTTCTGTTCGTCCTCAGTGCTTTTAACATTTTTCGTGAATGAGATATATTTTTCCTTTATTATCGGAAGTAGCTCAATACATCCGTCATACGCTGTAGCCATTTCCTTGATAATAAAATGCGCGTCGTAGCCGGATAAATTATGGAAAACTACGGGAATGCAATGAGAATCTTTTTAAATCTTTTAAATTGCAATTTGAATGCGCGGAACCTCTAAATCGCCCGGTCAAATGGCAATGATCGCGTATTCGCGTGTCGTCTGGCGCGAACGGTTTTTCGCACACGTGACAGTGCGTAGCGTTATTAAATTTTTCTAAATCATCTCGCGTAAATTCCATGGGAACATTAGCCGATAAAATAGATTTTACGTTATGCGCTAAAATTCTAAGTTCCTCGGCGAACCACGCGACGCAATCTTTATCGCGACGAAACTGATACATGCATAATGAGGCGTCGTACGAGCAGTGTACATAGTATGCTAAGGTAAATACCCGATGGTACTGGTACTTGGACGTGTCCTCCGTTTCCGTCTTCTCCAAGATACATTCTAAATCGGCGTAAACGATGAACGRCATTCGTTCCTTCCTGCAGTGGTTCTTGAAGCTCAGCCACTTGTCRTTCTCGCTCGGCAACCTGATTGCGCAATCATTTATTTGTCTGCAATCCACAGCGTATGCCTCCAATTTTTCACTCGTGCTGAAGTAGTGTAGGCATCTGTAAAATAAAAATATAATTTATTATTATTCTCTCGAAAAGTTATAAAATATTTTATAATTTTTATTTGATGTATACGTACCGGTCACAAAAATATTTTTTTCCATTATGTTTGCTCAATTGTGAGCTCACGAGGCGGGATAAATCCTTGATCAACACGAAATGTCCTATGTCATCGTCGTTTTGCACATATAGTAAATTAACATGTTTATCCATTTTCTTCTCGATGAGTCGAATCGGAAGGATCAAGAGTTCTTTCTGCTTCTCGATGCAGTACACGTTGATGGAAATGTTATTTTGATTTTCAAATTTTTTAATTTTAGTCAGCGTCATCGGAAACTCAATGTTTTTAAAATTTAACACTGTCAAGTAATGAGGATACGAAGATTCCCGTTCCGGTTTTCTTTCAGTTGGATGCAGAGCGGCCACCGACCACGCGAAGCACGCATTGTCCATAGATTGTACGTTGACTACCGCTCTCTTCAGCTTAATTTCCCGCGGTAATTCGATGTAACATCCCGCGTGCAAAGGATATTATACTTGTTTACATTAATTGTTAAATTGAGTATACGCGACAACGCCCAGCCACTATCGCATTCTTGAAATTCTTCTAGCGATGTTAAAGTAGACTCGACAACGCGCGACTAATACCACTCTTGCAAATCGGACGAGCGAAAAAGTTCATAATTTCTCGTGGTGATACTTTTATTGGCGCGTTTGTCACCTGCCACAAATTTACCGTTAAACACCGTGTTTATTTTTGTATTGTCATGCTCCTGCATGTCGCTTCGCACACGCTCGAGCACAATTTCTTTCGCATCTTCGAGAAATTGGCGAGGTTCGATGTGCTTAAAATTTATCACGGCACCGGTCATTATACGATTTTTGAACGCGGTATCGATCTCTCGCCAAACGAGTCTCTCCGCATCACTGTTGTTTGTACCCATGTAATCATCGCCAAAATATATAAAACGTCTCTGCAATTGAATTTTTGCACCCTCGAGTCGCGCGATCCTGGCCACCAAAGATTGTCTATTTCCAATTGACAACCGAGGAAGCTTGGCACGACTGCGTTCTTCAAGCCGTTCTATGCACTCGTCGCATCGTTGCATCCACGCGAAACACTCGCCCAAGATAGCGACATTATTAGCTTGCTCCAACAGGTCGCGTTCAATTTCCACAACTTCCATTATTCACACTTAAAAAAAAACTTAGAAAACTCTTGAAGACTCAGCCACATAGACGTCCAACGCACTACTGCGATACTATCCACTTTCTGGTCCATATATTTCGTCTCTTTCCAACCATCATTTTCAAACTCAGCCAGAAACGCTATTTTCACGTTAGTGGCTCGGTGTCAATAAAACAAAAGATATCGCTCGGCGAAGATAGCGATTTTAAAACGAATGTCATGTTGTCGACTGACATTTTTGGGTATATCAAGATGTGCCTCTTTTCAATTATTATTCATACACTCCTATTCACAGCAGCGTCCTTTATTGTGTGCAAGTCGGGCACATATTGCACGGTAAAAATAAAAATAATGGTTTTCTACAGTTTGAGCAATATCTGCCTTCTATTGCATCGTGATAATTAGTTACGTGTTTTCTTACGGCTAGTAAGTCAATATGCACGCCTCTTAAATCGATCATACACGACGCGCACACATTATAATCATTGCCTGTTGAATAATAGAAATATATCGCGCACTGTTTTGTATTACCATTTAATGCGTTGATCTGTCAACTGTCTAAAATTTTTTCATCAAATTGTGTAAAATCTTCACTGCAATCACTTATACAATCACTGTCATCGGATAATGGCCCATTTTCATCTGATTCGCCGCCCATTTCTTCTTCTATAATATTATCTACGTCCATTTCTTCTAACATGTCATCCACGATATTCATAAAGTTTCCATCATTTATCATTTCCATTATTCTTAATGACACTTTTTATTCTTAAAAACACTTAAAGACTTAGAAACTCTTAAAGACTCAGTCACAGTCCAATGCGCTACTGCGATACTATCCGCTTTCTAACCATAATTTTCAAAATCAGCCAGAAACGCTATTTTCACGTTAGTRGCTCGGTGTCRATAAAAWAAAGGATATCGCTCGGCGAARATCTTTATCTTAAAAGGGGTCATGTTGTCGACTGACATTTTTGGGGATACTAAGACGTTGCGGTATGTTCAATATAAACAAAGCTGAAAAAATTGTGGCGATAAAAAAGGATATCACTCGGCGAAGATCTTTATCTTAAAAGGGCAAAGTAATAAAAATTATCTCAGTCACACAAAAGGGATGCCTTGTGACGCCGGAGTCCTCCTCCCTTGTAGCGCCATGCCCGGAGTCCCCCCTCCCTCGTGACGTCATGCCCCTCGTCCCGGAGAACCCCCCCTGCCCCGCATTCCCCTCGGAGCTCCCGGGTTAGAACTCTCCTTACTATGCTACTTACCTTGATCTGATGGAAACCGTCTTTCAAATCTAAAAGTGTAAACACGGATTTACCCGACAACCTAGCTAAACAATCCTCGATGATTGGAAATGGATACTTTTGTTTTACAATTCGATTATTCAACGGTCTAAGATCAACGCACAATCTTAATTGCCCGTCTTTCTTTCTTACTGACATCATCCGTGCGCAGTAGAGCGAGACGCTCGGTTTAATTATTCCTCGCTTTAGAAGATCGTTGGTAATTTTTCGGAGCTCTAAACGTTCGGAATGCGCAAATCGTCTCGTCACTCCCTACGTATACTTACATAAGTGTCACATACGGGATTTTCAGTTTATTGCATAGTGACATTTAGAAAGTCATGATTTTTATGGTCACCAAGTATTAAAAAGAAATATTTATAAGTAGGATAAAAATTTGAAACCGCAAAATTTCTCAACTACAAAATTCAATATTTTTTCCGTCGTAAATATTAGGAACTACCACTTAGGTATATTAACGCGGGACAGATCAAATCCGTGCTCATCTAACTGACAGTTGAGTCGCAGCATGCAGCGCGGTGCACGTGTTATATTGTGTATTGATTGAATGTGGCATAATTTTCCGCTAAAAGTATATATTTGTTTATAAAATGTATCATTCTAGAAGTAAAAAATTATGCCAAATGGCAAATAGTGATCAAAATACGCAGATAAACAACAATCGTGATCCTATTCTTGCATCTCGCTTTGCAGGTAAGTGCACGATTTTACTATATTTTTGCATATTATACATTGCATATTATACATTATATACAATTCTTTATTTCTATGTATCGTCAATACTAGTCTGTTATGAAATTTTACTTAAAGTAGTATTTTTTACGTTTTTTTTTTAAGGTTAATTTAATATCTTTAGTACATTTCCGTAAAAGGTAGTTAGGTTCTTTTCTTAAAAAACTAAAGTGATCTATGTGCCAGTTACAAGATTTTACTGCGAATAAAGTTATCGTAACTTTCACTTATGATATTTTACATCGGATAATGTTTTGATCAAATAATCACATCTACTATTTATAGTATTTTACATCGGAAAATCACTTTATTTATGAGTCACTTGAGTAATTTTACACTGTAATTTCGATATTATTTTTCACATAACTGTCATTTAAGTAATTTTTCTTTCAATAATTATGTATATATGATTTTTTTTTCATAAAAGTATTATTTCTTTAGTTTTATTATCATTATACTTCAGCTATTATTATGTATTGTGTAACATGACTATGTATATATATAATTAAAATCATATAAAAATAATGTTTCATGTACCGAATACTTTTACGTATCAAATATTAAGTATAAAAATCTGGTTTTTCAGACTCATCTCTTCTATCGGATGCAAATTTTACTGATGAAAAAATGAGAGGGTGGAATAGCATGTTTGACGAAATTAATTCGGGTATAATAAAGAAAATAACAAAAATAAAAATAATGTAAATAATTCATTTATATAATTAATAACACTCAACATGATTCATTTCATTGCAGATGAAGATAATTTGCTGTTTACCACGGAGAATGCTCAAACCTGTGAAAGCCCTAATAAAATATGCCAAAATAATAACGTACAAATCCAATTATCTCAAATTGAAAATAATATTGTTAATACACTGTCTTCTTCCGAAGTTGTAGTCCAATTAACTTCTCAAACAAGTAATTTGTCTTCGATAGTTGAAAATACACATTTACTGAATGAAGTCTCATCAATTCCATCAACATCCATCGCCAGTTTGGATTCTCCTATGTCTAACGTGAGTAATACTGATGTTACTTATGAAAATAATGGTCTCTCAAGCTCAACTTCGACCGACACTAATACAATGAAAAAAAGGAAACGAAAATACAAAAAAAAGAAAGATTTAGGAAGGACAAGAAAAGTCTTTAAGTCAGAATGGAAAGATGTTAAAAGAAAAAGTTTAAAAAATTTAGGATTGTCGTATGTCAGTCGCGATGGAAAAGAAAAACCATCAAAATCTTTGTCACTTCCATGTGGTAATAGTTGCAGACTAAAATGCACGGAGAAAATACCAAATGATTTAAGACAACTATTTGATCAGTTTTGGTCTTTAGGTAATCGTGTAAGGCAATGGAAATATCTTGCAAATTGCTGCGAGAAAAATAATTAAACGAAGAATAACAACAGAAAATGATTCAAAAAGAAAATTTACAATTAGATACTATTTGCCAAATAATATGGAAGATATAATAAACAAAGAAAATAAAATTTTAGTTTGCAAAACTATGTTTTTGAACACGTTTTCAATTGGAGATGGTTTGATCCGCACTGCTTTAAAAAAAGTTTCTCTAGGAGATGGTGTGATATGGGAAGATGAGCGTGGTACGCACAAAAATCATTCTAAAGTGATAGATGATGAAATGATAAGAAGTGTTTGCGACCATGTACATAGTTTCATTCCTGTAGAATCACATTATTGTCGAAAAAATAGCTCAAAACTTTACTTAGATAGCAACCTTACTTTCAAAGAAATGTTTAGGCTTTATGAACAGTGGTTTGATCCAGAAAAATATTCAAACAAAGCATCCACTTTACGGCAATATCAAGACATTGTGAACCAAAATATAAACTTAGAATTTCATAAACCTAAAAAAGATCAGTGCGACGAATGTGAAACATTTAAAAACCTACCAAAACCAATCAATGAAGCACAAGAAATTAAGCAAAAAGATCACCTTAGAAATAAAGATGCTGCAAGAACTCGAAAACACATTGATAAATTAGCTGCAATCAATTCCAATGACACTCTAACGGCCGCATTTGATTTTCAAAAAATTCACACAGTCCCTCAAGGTAAAACTAGCATCTACTATTATAAACGTAAACTTAATATTTTAAATTTTACATTATTTGATATGGCTAAAAAAATTGGTACATGTTATATGTGGCATGAAAGCATCGCCAAAAGAGGATCTAATGAAGTGGCAAGCTGTATATATGACTACATAGAAGAAAAATAAAAAAAATATATAAAAAATTTTATTTTTTACTCAGATAACTGTGGAGGTCAAAATCGTAATAAGATTGTTTTCACGATGTATCTGTATGCGGCACACAAATTTAAAGTTAATATAACTCATCGTTTTTTAGAAAAAGGGCATACACAAAATGAAAACGACAGCGTTCATGCATTAATAGAGAAATGTGCTCAAAAGAAGACTATATATGTTCCTGAACAATGGTATGCTTTAGTAAGATGGGCTAAAGAAACTGGAGAACCTTATATAGTAAAGGAGGCGACAACAAAAGACTTTTATGATTTTAAAGTATTACTGTCTGGAAAGAATTGGAATAAAAATGAAAACAAACAAAAAGTGTATCTATCGAAGATGAGAGATGTTAAAGTAAACTTTGACGAACCAGATATATTTTATTATAAAACAGATTTTGATGAACCATATAATCGTATATTTATTACTAGAAGTTCTAAAAGACGCAAAGAGATAATTGAAGAACTTCCACAAGTTTACAACGGACTTCCTATTCCTGAGGCAAAATACAAAGACTTAAAATATTTATGTGAAAACCATTTGATTCCGAGTCAATATCATTCTTTTTATGAATTACTACCTCATGGAGATATTATGAATGAAACCTCTGATGAAAAAGAATGATTACAGAGAAAAGTATTGAGATTGATTATGAAAGATTTTAATAGATATTATTTTACTACTTAAGTTTATAATTTTATAAGACTGATTTTGTCAAGCACAATAATTTAAAAACATACTTTTTTTAAATTAAACAGTTTTATTTTCAAGTCTAGAATTATGATTGTAAGACAAACTTATTTTGTGATCTTGTTTATTCGCTGACTGATATTTTATGTTATTCACACAGTCATATTTTATGGTGTTATAGACTAAACTACTTTATGTTATATTAGTAACCTTAGCTTGTTGATGTGATTACACGTAATAACGCAATATACTATAAATATATAATATATATACTACGTAACTCTATTTTTATGGAAAGTCTTTTTTTAATTGGTAATGTGGCTGTGAATGTTATAAAATTGTTCTAGAAGATACTTTTATGTTTTGTTTTAGAAGATGCTTTTATGTTTTATGTTTAAATAAATATTGAAATAAATATTGTTTAAATATTGAATTAATTTATTTCTTTGTCTTATTACTTATTATTTAATTATTATTAATTATTATTATTTTTTATTAATTTGTCTTATTTCTATTACATTATATGTCATTTACGTTACAATAGATACTAAAAAGTCCCACGTAAAATAACAAAAATGYCATTTATGTTAAAATGTATACTGAAACTTCCGCTGTAAAACAAGATAAATGTCACTTATGTATAAATGTATTCGGTGTAAATTATCATAAGTGTAATTTCTCAAAAACTAYACTTTTTCGGAAAATTTAAAAGTATCTTGCTTAATTCTATTATATTAAAAAGTAATCATAAAAAATTTCAAGGCTCTAGAATTTTCAGGTAAAAAAATATAAAGTTTTAAACTTTTAAATCGCTCTCCTCTAAAATTTGTGTTTTGCAGTTACGTTATTATACGTAGGGAGTGACGATCTGGGCGCGTACGCGTATATTGAATCGTCCTTCAAGCGGACGGATACCGCATAGTTATCGTCTACCGGCAATGTTTCGCTTTTTTCTATTTCAATTATGACCTGTATCAATCGCTGTTTGCTTTGAACGTCAAAGTCAGTCTCTATTTGTCTCAATTGACCTTCCAATTTCGATAACATGTTATCGTCGACATGTAATGGCAATTCGGCGAAGAGGCCCAATTTACAATTCTCCTCATCACCAAGATTCTCGCGAAAACTTAAATATTATCGTAAGATTATGCGCGCTGAGAAAATCTCGACCCAAGATTAGATCGTGTGCAAAAGCTTGATCCTTCAATACGAATAGAGTTACGTTAAACGGTCTATCTCCTAACAATGACAGAGTCAATTGCGCTTCAATCGATCCTATGATCTCTAACGGGGAATCTTTGAGATTAACAAACTTTCTGACCGTCGAGCGTATCTCACGCGAAAAATATTTACAGTACTTTAAATAGATAGTATATTTGACAAACAATACGGCGCTGCCTGTGTCCAGCAAGGCGGTGAGGCTGCATCTCCTCCCTCCGATAGAGTCCACCAGCACCGATGACTCCTGGAGCTCCACGCAGCTGCGGACGGGTTCCGCCACGTAGGCGATCGGCTCAGGGATTGAGACGTCCTCTGCGACGACGGCCGGGGTTGACGATATGCATGATGGAGTCAATTGAATTCGGCCTTTCTCCTTCGCTGCTGGGCAGTCGTACTGCCGATGTCCCGGTTTCTTGCAGAAAAAGCACTTAATGTCCTTTTTACACTCTTGGTGCATGTGGCTCGATTCGCCACAATTGCGGCACTGCTTCACTTTTGTTTTATTAGTGGATCCGCTCCTTCTCTCAATCTCACTCCTTCTTCCAGTCTCGGCGCAACCCTTCGCAATGTTGCGCTTACGATCGATGAAGTCCTCCATTGATTCAGTGGTCAGCGAAAGGGCTGCTGCCCTTATGGATACGGGCAATATTCCGCCTATTAACAAGTGTATGACATCGCGGGGCGGTAGATCCAACCCGTGGATCAAGACCAATTTAGCGAGCACGTATTGGTCAAACGTTTCTCTATTGGATTGCCACTTCCGAGTTTCTATCTTCTGCATGGCCTTAAAAAAGGGTACTTTTCTGTGGAACATTTTTAGCAGTTTGTGTTTGAGATTTATCCATGACTCATTTGAGGGTCCTTCGTGCATATCGTACCACTGTTTGGCGCTTTTCACGAGCTTGCTCGAAGCCGCCAACAGTGTCACCGAGTCCGACGCTCCGTGTATGAGAGCCACTTTCTCTACTCTCTTGATCCATGTCTTCACGTTGTCCAACTCTCCACCTCCATACTCGGGTATTTAGGTCGTCAACCACTTGGTGGCGTTAACGTTCGTCAAATTATCGCTGTTCCGGTGCGACATTATCGTCACCGGAGAGGCTCGCTCCAATCCTTCTAATCGGATTGGCAGTTCAGCCTGAGGCTCTTGGACCACCGGCGGCGGCCCTTCATCGATCCGTCGCTGGGCTTCTCCATCCGCGGGGTTGACCCTCTCTATGATCTCTCGCATAAATTGCTGCTGTTGCAGCACTAAGTGCTGTTGCATTTGTATCATTGTCTGACGGAAAATCTCCGCCGTCAACAGCGTGCCTGAAGCACCAGAGCGCTCCTCTTGAGAAGAGGCCCGAGAAGCGGTATCGGAGCACTCTTGCTCCCCTTCCGTAAGTCCTTGTCTAGCGCGCGGCATAATTACTGCCCACAACTAGACCATGTTCGACACTCGCTTTAATAAAAACTCGACACTAGATTTGTCCTCTCACGATACCCGTTGGGGTTTTCTGACACGTACAATTTGAGCACCGACAGACGCAACGTGCGCGGCAATACTACAATGAAAGCCGCGGAATCCCACTTCTGAAGAACTGTAAGATATTTCCTATGTCCCGTTGGATAATACATTATTGTCCCGACTTTAAACCAGCGTAATCCTCTTACGAAGAGAAAGAACAGCAATCACTTCGTCAGTCGGATAGGATGATTGGCAGGATGAATTACTCCGACACTTTATTTGAAGGAATATCACTTTATTCGTTAACAGGGAACACCTCCGACTCGGTTTACACAATTGCTCCGTTTTACGACTATTTAACCGAACGACCCCGGCTTTACTCCAACTTAAACGACACGTGGAACCTCGACCACGGACTTCCTTCCGCCCGGATGGCTCGAAAAGGAGTGTCCTGATGAGATCCTGGGCGGAAGATCGATCAGCAATTCGATAAGTCTAGCGTGCTCCAGATTGTTCGGTTGTTGACCTCATTTCCGGAGCAGCACAGGACCTACTCCGGACGCTATTTCGGTTATCGCGCATGACAGGCGCTTGACAGGTGTATTAGGCGACATCGTGGCGCCATCGGACGACGAATTCCCTACACAATCAATGTTAGTTCATTATCATTTGGCAACATTTATTGGGCCAATATTTAGAATTTAGACAGTCAACATACGCCCATATTGAATCAATGTTTTTATACGATTGGATCATTTTTCAGTTGTTAGTATACTGTTGGTTAAATGTAAAATCCAACATTTCATCAACCGAGTAGCCTGTCTAACGATTCATCGGATCGTAACGTTTTAATAATGTCGATTTAACATTCCCAGATAGCCAAGCGTGATTCATCATATTAAGCAAATTAATGCAC
>JANQDE010000582.1:27183-37523 GCA_037157785.1 Cephalotes varians | reverse complement strand
ATGACAGCAACTTCAAAGACATTTGGCTATCTGGGTCGGTGATGACATGTTGCCCTCAATTTGCCGTCTTTGGAATTAAAATTTATGTGAGTTCAACATAACAAACATAATGTTGTCTCATCTTGTTCCTAGTTTTTCAAAATTAACTGCTTCAACGATTGTTGGCAATATGACAGCAACTTCAAAGACATTTGGCTATCTGGGTTGTTTTCCCAACTGCCGATGCTTCCGATTTAAAACCAACCGTTGGTCAACTAATATGTGCTGCTCGGGATATCTGTGTCCTGGCGCGTTACATACATATAATGTAATAACTCCGCCAATTCTTCAAATTCGATTTTAAAATTTTGTCAGTATATTCTTCATGTGTTATACTAACATTTTATGCAAAAAAAAATGCATTTTTTGAAAGTTGTAAAGGTATTTCCCCCCTTAAACGCATGCGCATAAAATTGCACGCATGAAGAAGGTAACCACAGCACATGCTCAGTTTCTTACGTTATGTCAGTATGATAGGTTTCGTAACCTGAAAAGTGGCAAACTTTAACGATTATTATCTCGCTCCGCAGGGCAGAGCAACACTTTTTCCTGCCAGATTCTCTTGTTTCATGCAAAAACGCATCCGTTGAGTATATTTTTATCACAATTTGAGGTGGCCGGGGTATTATAAATCTATTATAAACCTGATATATTTGTCTTTAAATGTAAAATGAGATTTAGTTTTCAACAAAATTTCAAACAGTTTTGTAAATCACGGCATTTCTGGTTACACACATTGGTATGTAATATTTATTTTTTCTTACATTAGATTTTTTAAATAACTATTTAATTTTAATTTATATTTAAAATACTATTATTTAATAATGAATAATTCCTAATAGCCTGCAGAGAAAAATATGATTGACACGAGGCTATTTGTGCCAGAACCAAAATATAATACAGATTTTTTATGCAATCCTGTAAACCGTGATATTATTTTCAACAATATTAAAAGAAGAAAAGGAATTGGAGATATCGATAAAGTTCTTGAATATTCTCGTAATCCTGAAAAGCAAGAATTGCTTTTGCAAGAATTAAGCAAAATACCAAATTGCACGCATCCTGCAGTAGTTGAATATGATGAACCAAGATTGCTAAAGGAATGTGGTAAAAAGCCAGAATTTGACTTTGAGCCACAAGAGTTTGTCGAACTTGCCACTAATTTAAAAGCTATAAGAACTCATATGTTGGGTCCTGTTAGTGGACAAAGAAGCTATATACTCTTAGGGGATCTGGCAGAATTGGAAGAAGCATTGATTCACTATACTCTTAGAAGATTGATGAAATATGGATTTAAGTTACTGTCAGTACCTGATATCATCCTTACTAAAATAATTGAGAGATGTGGTTTAATAGTAGATGATAATCGAACTTTGGTATATAATTTAGACTCTCATTATGGTGACAACTATAGTTTGTCTGGAACTGCAGAAATGTCATTAGCTAGCAAATTGATGAATACTACACTTTCCTATGACATGCTACCAATGAAGTTAGCTGCTGTCAGTCGATGCTATCGTGCAGAGAGTTCAGGTTCTCTGAATGAAAGAGGAATTTATAGGTAGGAAATTACATTGCATCTATACGTTAACACATGCTGCCCTGTTGTACATGTGTTAACGTATAGGGATGAACTTTCTAAACAAATTTGATCTTTTACTTTATTTGGACAGAGTTCATCAATTCACTAAAGTGGAAATGTTTGTTTGTTCTGAACCAAACCAATCCGAGGTGGTGTTTCAAGATCTTCAAAATATACAGGAGGAATTGTTTTTTTCCTTAGGATTGCACTTTCAAATAATGGATATGCCACCACTTGATTTAGGTTCATCAGCTTATAGGTAACGCATTCAGATAATTATTCCTATGCATATACTTACATTACCCTTATATCTTCTTATACATATGCAATCTTTTTTATTTTATAGGAAATGTGACATGGAAGGCTGGATGCCTGGAAGAAAATTGTATGGTGAATTGTCTAGTTGTAGTAATTGCACAGATTATCAATCCAGACGTCTTAACATTAGATACAGGACAAAAGATGGCAATATTGTTCACGTGCATACATTAAATGGAACTGCATGTGCAATACCTCGTATGTTGATTGCATTGTGTGAAACATATCAGACGAAACATCATCGTATCATTGTACCAAATGAGTTAGTACCTCTGATGAAAGGTAAAACACTTATTAAGAAACAACCAATTGCGGATATGAGAACATACAAATATAAACAAAAATTAAATATAAAGGAGACAATCAAATAAGAAGTATAATGATACAAGAAAAAGATTATTGCTCTGTTGTGCATGAATGAATACTATGATTATAGATTGAACAAATTTCTTTTTAGCTCATTAAACAATATTTGTTTTCTAATAATTATATTAGAATGTGAAGTTTTCCTGAGATTTGTTCAGTCTGTCATAAGGAGAAGTTAGAAATCACATTACCAAAACTTCAAAATATTAAACACCACCTGTCAGTATATTTTCTATAAACTAGTACATTATTATACAAAGAAAGATAGGGATCTGAAAATTGTACGTACACAGGGATAAAGATTTTTTTCTTACAATTTTTGTTCTGTATATATTTTGTAGCGGAGTTATAAAAATGTAACACAAAATATTTTTTCTTAAAGTAATACAATTTAAAGATGTTGCAAATTTACAATTCCTCCATACTGATTGAATATTAGTATTTAGTCTTTATTGACAATTTAAAAATTTTCTATTCTTTCGAATACTTGATTCATCATGGAGTTCCTAACATTGACTTAAGTTTTATTTATATCGTATGCTTTCCATGTGTCTCTTCCGACTGATACTGAATTGTTTTTGAACAGTCTCAAAATTTTGTGACTGTCGTTTTTTGTCACTGGCAATGGTGCGTTTTCCTGTAAAAAGAAAAATGCTGTAAAACATAATTATAAAATATAGTAGTTTTTCTGCATTTTGTAAAAAATTACTTGAATATTTAATCTTCTTCTTCTCCTGATTCTGATTCCTCTTCGGCATTCTGTAGCCACTCCACGAATTTTTTCATTTGATCTAGAAAGAGCATTTTCCCCTTCACTGAATGACCCTCTTTGTACCACTTCAATATTATATCTTCTGACACAACTTCCGCTAAAATATTTGATTTTATTTAATAAAATTATTTACGGCGATATTTAACTATATACACAAGTGTATATGTGTGCTATATAAATGCCTAGCTTTTGTAATTATTCTGTAATATGAATACATATATACATACTTTTATAAAAGAGTAAAACAATCTTTTGGAAGACTTTCATAAAATTCATATTTTCATAACAGAACTCCTGGACCTTGAGGATGAGTGCGAGCTCAGATCTGGCAGTGGTTGTAAAAGCACCGAATAGTGGAGTATAAACTTTTAGATGTTTCAGTGCTTGTTCAGCAACTAATTCTTCTTTCTTGTTCCATTCAGCTTGGCCCATTACAACGATCCAGATCTGTAAACAGTGATGAACATCTCTCTAAAAATATTTTTGTGCTTAATTGAGTATATAAGAAAAAGAAAGACCATTACCAATCCAATCACTTCATGTTCGGGAATGCCACTTCTTTGTGCCATTTCTTTAAGATCTAATGTAATGTCCTTCATTGGCCTATTTTCCGCTAAGTTATCCAAGAGAAGTTGTTGCAGATCCCGTTTGGCTTCTTGACTGGCCTGAGCCTTGTGTAATTTCACAATATCCGCCAGGCCTACTGCTTCAAAAACAGACCGAAAATGTTCCTCCGTTCGTTTATTTGGTGGTACAAATTCCATCAACCTAAAATGTACAAAAGAAATCATATGAACAAGATGAATGTATGAATTAATTGAAATATTGAGAGAATTGAATTCTCCAAATTATACAATAAATAATTAATATTTTAGTTTTATATTTTATCAAAATCAAGTATAATAAATGCCTATAGAGTCTTCGCTGATGTTCGTGCGTAGAAGGGAAGGATGAAATGATTGTCCCCCTTATGGTACACGAAGTATATTTTCAATTCAATTGTCAATTGAAAATATACTTCGTGAGGACAATCATTTCATCCTTCCCTTCTACGCACGAACATCAGCGGAGGCTCTACAGGTATTTATTTTACTTGATTTTAATTTATTCCAAGAGCCACATTTTTAATTTTAATTTATTTTTTCGCTAATTTTTATATTTTATATATATATATGTGTGTGTATATGTGTATGTGTATATACCTTCCCTCAATACCTCCTTTCTTCAGAGCTGTCATTAAACTAGATAAACCCTTCTCCTGTTTCCAAGTAACAAAGACTTCCAATAGAAAATCTAATGCCAAATTGTCTTTAACAAGATGTTCATTGATCAAGACAGAGAGAACCGTAGGTGGTACAGAACCATTTGAAATCCATAGCGCTGTCATCCTAGCTAGCTTGATTCTTTCTTTAGGTGAAAATCCTTTCATGAAAACCAATACTTTCTTCATCTCCTCCTCAAACATCTTCTCCAGATATTTGTAACGTCGCATGAGCTTGATAAAGACCTGTTTATTTAAATGTCAATTGATTTAGAAATTTTATTTTAAGATATTTAATTCCACTTAAATATCTTGAAGTAGAGAGAAAAAATTTAATAAGATTCCACTTTGTCTATTTCTTACCTGTTCAAAATTTCGCATAGACTCCATGTCCTCTGGCTGTTCAAAAACACATGCACTGGTTTTAACCGGTTTGTCACCATCTTGAGCAATGGAACCACCAGGAACTAAAAGGCCTCCAGCTATCATGATATCAAATAATGCCTCCCCATATCGACGATAGTCTAACTTGGAACCAGCCGCGTCCAAAAATTTAGAAATTGCTTCTAAGTCGTTACCAGCTTTCTCCAAACCAAGCAAAACCGCATCCCGAAATCCGGTTGGGTCATATTTTTCTCTTTCATCTGCAAACAACAGTTTTTGTCAATATAATACTTAAAAAATTCACTTTTATAATTTTATATAATAAGAAACGTTTATCTTTTACCTCTTTTTCTGGTCTTTATGCGTTGACCTGACAATATCGGTTTTTCTATTTTTTGACTCATACAATACTCTTCTGAAAAAAATTACAAATGCGGTTTAATGAGATAAAGGCTGGATTCCATAAAGTGCATATGTGCATTTTATTACAATGTACGTGACATGAACTCTAGACAATTGCTTGCATATGCGCTTTACAGAATTCAGCTAAAGTCTGCAGTTATTGCACTTTTTGCATACAGCATCTTCGTTTTCTCTCTCTCCAATCTAAGTTTATTTCATTTTGTGCAAAATTTTTGGGAATTTCAAGCAAGGTGAACAAACCAATTATCGTTACACATAATATATTATTATATTATAATATATGTTAAACTTTTTCAAGAATAATTACGGAAAAAAATTACAGAAAATTATAAAACGTTTTAAAGGCTAATCCACAATGTGCTCTTTACTTCCTGTTTCTTGTTTTGCCTTTTTGTCTTTTCACACAGTTTTCGTTTGTTGCCTGAGATAAAAATTGACGAACTTCAGAAAAGACAAGAAACACATAATAAGAAATTATAATTGTCAAAAATAGTAAAACAGTGTGTGAAGAAGCAAAAAGCAAAAACAGCAAGTAAGCGAAGAACACATTATAGATTAATCTTAAAATTCGTGAGAAATATGCAAATGCTTGAGATTCCTGTTACTGCAGTTCAATTGTGAATATATTATTGTAAATTTGTAAAAATATAAGAAGCTAACGAAACACGTGCCTGACAATTACATCGCATTATAACTTAATCTTATTAAACATAATCCTTAAATGGCAGCAACAGAAATCGCTTATCTTATTATTCTCGAATGCTGTGACGTGCAAGGACAGCGGATTACGTATGTAACGTTACAATGGCTAATTCGGAGGTTAAGATCGCGCGCGGAGCATGACCACGATGATGGCCGAGGCCATTAAATATAATCAGAGGAAATCCGACGAAACGTACACGACAAATTCATCGATTTGCAGTCAGGAATGTCTTCCACTCGTCGCGTTACTTACTTCGAAGCACGTAGAAATCGTAGATCAACCTCTCCTGTTTGGGCGTATGTAACCAATGTAGGACGTTTTAGCAAGAACCTGGCATTCGAAGTCAGCGAAACCAAAGAGACTTGGACGTTGGACGTCTTGGACAGAAGAGAAGCAATGGTTAACGGATTATAGACGAGAAACTCAGGCTGGCTCCCCATGGAGCGTAAGGTCGAGATTTCATGTGTCGTACGACAAGGTCTTTCAAGCCTGTTGATTGGCTACAGGACAGAGAGACCGACAACCTCTCTATCCTACAGCCAATCAACAAGCTTGAGGGCCAATTTCACCAACGTCGGTTAAGCTAACCGACGGTTAAAGTATCAACCGTGATTGGTTCATTCTGGTCAAAGACAAATGCGATTGGATAATTCCATTGGAATTAACCGTCGGTTAGTTTAACCGACGTTGGTGAAATTGGCCCTGAAAGACCTTGTCATACGACACATGAAATATCGGCCTTAGATTAGCAGCATCCATCGAACAAACGAGTAAATCGAATATCTTTCCGTATAGAATCCAAAAGTTATAATAACAATATAGAAGAAGAATACATAGTTATTGCTCCAATAATTAATGTCGCTGTTTCTTTTATTAATGTATATTAATAACCAAATGTTTTGTAATATAAAATTGTAGAAGGAAAATAAAAATATTATTATGAATCCTAACCTTACTTTATTTTAATTCTTTGTTTAAGCAAAGTCAAATAAAATATTTACATAAATAACTTTAATGCTAGGTTAAAAAATTACGAATCTACAAAATTATATATTTTATATATATATATATATATGAAAATATAAATGAAACATAATAATAACTAAATAATTTTCAATTTTATAGTATACGTATAGTATACAAATTGATTTTGTCCTATATCTTCACGTGGATTCATAAAGAGATTTCGTAATAAGCACTCCACGTCTCGATTGAACACCAACCATAGATCGATGGCCTAGAGGTTTTCCATTGTTCAAGCATTGTGAATGACTTGTGTTTAATCGAGACGTGTCCAATCGAGCACCTCTTAAGCCTGTATCAGACTAGAGATTGGGATTGAGATTAGATTGGATTTTGACCAATCAAAGCAAAGATTACTAAACTTGAGATTGGTTTTCTTTCTTCTGATTGGTTAAATTCCAATCCAATCTCAATCTCAATCTCTAGTCTGATACGGGCTTTAAGCAGTCAGATGAGTTTTTTCTACCTTGCAACTAGGTAGAAAAAAAACTGCCCTTACGCCGGTTCTACAATAGAGTCGTAAGTCGTAAGTCGCAAGAAATTGATCAATCACAGTCAAATGTGAAAAGAATAGTCGATTATGATTGGTTAATTTCTTGCAGCCTACGACTTACGACTCTATTGTAGAATCGGGTTTATGAATTTTCGAGTGGGCTCCAATAGCCCACATCGCCGATTGACTAATTTAATATAAAATTGGTGGTCCAATGGAAAAAATTCTAAACACCGGGCGATGTGAGTGGATATGTGCTATCGGGATATATGCTAACGGGATCCTCCCGAATTTTCCAGGTTTGAATCATGAAAAAATTATCATTGATAGCATTAAAAAATTAATCAACACTTATTCTTTAAATTATATTTATATTATTACATTATTATTAAATTTTCTATTACTATTGAACGGTAGTATACCTGTACGGTGAATAATTATTTTTTTATTTTACAGGCGAGAGTTCAAAAAAAGAAGAGGCCAATGCTATTTTATCAACCTAAAGATGCATCCAAGCCCGAGCCGGGCAAAGAAAAACATAAACACAACGAGTTTGAGGAAGTATCCAAAAATGACGAGCCAAATAAAGCATCTGAAAATGATGTGTGCTGAAGCATCTGATTACATCACTGACGTCTCAGAATATGATTAATAGTCAATCGAACGCCCATATAAACGCAACAGTTCAATAATTAATTGGGAAGCATCCCGTTTGTCCACGTTGCGATTGACCACAGCCACTCACAGCAACCGGTGCTTAGAAGCTTTCCACTGTTCAAGCGCTGTGAGTGGCTGGTGGTTGCGTGGGCAAACGGGTGTCACTCCAATAAATGGGTGAATTCATTTACGCAGTAGTTAATGCATCCACTGCTCTTTCATCTGCTAGTCAAGTGACCTAAATTCACCGAACAGACACTTGCGTGAATAGCTGCTCGGATTATATCTTCCAATAGAAAATCTGGGCAAAAGTTGAATTGAACCAATTGAAAATTGTTTGCAACGTGTAAAGAGAAGATTTTCAATATATATTTATATTTAAATAATTAAAATGTAATAAAGTTTTTAGATTGGGTATAAAAGATAATTTTATTTATATAAATTTTTATTCATATAAATATTAAATTTTATTGATATAAGCAATGAATATTTTTTATTTACATATTTATATATTTACGTAAAAATATTTGATAATTATTTAGAATTTTCGCCTGGCCTCAAATCTTGATGAATTTAGGTTTATTTAGGCGCATGCTCATGTCGCTACATTTCGTCAGTGACAGATTTACTAACCTAATTTATAGCATCTGAAACGATTAATAACTCGCTTCGGACAACCACATTTTTTTGCCAAATTCTTATGTTTTACGCAAAAACGCGTCGAATAAGCCTAAATTTATCAAAATTTAATGCCAAGTGGGAATTCTAAATAATTACCAAATATTTAATCTATGAATTTTATTTAAAGATTAGGTGTTCATTCTTTGTGAATTATATACATTCATACTAAAGCCCGTATCAGACTAGAGATTGGGATTGAGATTAGATTGGATTTTGACCAATCAAAGCGAAGTTCACTAAACCTGAAACTGGTTTTCTTTCTTCTGATTGGTTAAATTCCAATCTAATCTCAATCCCAATCTTTAGTGTGATACTGGCTTAAGGCCGGTTCTACAATAGAGTCGTAAGTCGTATTTCGCAAAAAATTAACCAATCATAATCGACTATTCTTTTCACATTCGACTATGATTGGTCAATTTCTTGCGACTTACGACTTACGACTCTATTGTAGAACCGGCATAAAGGCGCGAGTCCAATCTTAGAGCATATACTACATGGAGGAAGCATGTCTTTGGCGAAAATGTAGACGAGTAATAGAGAGAGACAGATATAGTTTGGGTACTGTTTTTCTCTCTCACGCATGCACGTGATTGGCTAGACGCAACTCCCTCCGCGGAGTCTCCCTACTCTTCCACAACGATTAGAGAGAGAAAGCGAGTACCCAAACTATCGCGCTCTCTCTCTCTAACGCGTCTACACTTTTTAACACGCAATGCTTCCTCCATAGTATATGCTCTAAGAGGCTTTCTACAATAAGCCATAAGTCATAAATTAGAAGTCAGAAGCAATAAATCGACCAATCACAGACAAATGTGAAAAAAATACTTGATTATGATTGATCAATTTATTGCTTCTGACTTCTGATTTATGACTTATGGCTTATTGTAGAAAGCCTCTTAAAGTCCAATAGAGATTCGTAACCGTAACAATATTCTTATCCGTATTCGAAATCTCCTCCTATCGTTTACAATGACAGCCCACAATTTTAACGTAACGAATCGTCTAACCTATATTCATTTGAATCGATTCTAAGCTCTATGCTTTTAAAATGTAGAATTTTGCTATTATAGATAACCAGTGTGTTAAAAAAACATTTGTGGCTATTAATTTGATTAGAATTATAATACAATTATTACATAAGAAGAGAAAGATTTCAAAGAAAATATTGGGTTCGGCCAATGTTATTGCAGCGAATATCAAAATCATTTTAGTAATCTTTTTTAGTTTATCAAAAACAATGATGACGAACAGTTTTTCAAATTTACTCGAATGACTGTCAAACAATTCAAGATGTTATTAGAAGTAATACAAGAATCTCTAAGAAAAAGAAATATTTGCGAATCTCTCTCATCAGAACATGATTATATATAACTTTGTAATAATTTGTACTAAATATATTTTATATTAGTCGTTTTTATATTTTTTAAATTGTATTATAACACGAATATTTTATTTTGTAGTTATCTTGCTCATGGTTGCAGTATGCAAAGTATTGCATGGAATTTTAACGTGTCAAAATCAACTGTGAGCAAAAAGATCCATAACACTTGCAAGATTTTGTGGGAAAAGTTATCATCTATATATTTGCCAAGATCTATTGCAGACGATTTCAAAAAAATACGCACAAGATTTCCAAGT
>JANQDE010000582.1:0-17338 GCA_037157785.1 Cephalotes varians | reverse complement strand
TGAAAATTTTTTACCTTTACGAAATAATTTTTAGGCAAGTCTTCGTTTGCAGACATAGAAGAACGAGTGTATACGAGTATATTTCTAAATTCGAGAGTAGATCTAAAAAAAAGGTACATTTATATAAAGGATTTAAAACTAAAAATGTACTTCTACGTTTATATTATCTGTAATATAAATATGCATTATTAATATGCATTACAAGACAGCTTTTGTATTGCATATGATTAAATAGACTGTTTGCTGGACATTCTGTACACACGAATATACAATTTTTTTGTTTAAATAAATAATAACTATATAAATACTTTCTAGAGATGTTAAATGTAATGGCTGCGTTTAACAGAGAAAGCAGCTTAGTAAACGCTTTACGCTGATTGGATTATATTTTTAGATCTATAGGAATAGTCCTATCTCAATTTAGATCTAAAAGTATAATCCAATCAACGCAAAGCGCTTACTAAGCTGCTTTCTCTGCTGAACGCAGCCATTATGTAAAGCCCGTATCAGACTAGAGATTGAGATTGAGATTGGATTGGAATTTAACCAATCAAAAGAAAGAAAATCAATCTCAAGTTTAGTAAACTTTGCTTTGTGTGAGATTCATCAAAATCCAATCTGATCTCAATCCCAATCTCTAGTCTGATACGGTCATTGGAGAATTTATTTATACTTGTAGAAGTAATAATAATTAATTCAGAAATATTAAGACATGCATGTCGATGATTCCACGCGATCTTGAAATGCCAAAAATGTCGCTCTATGTCGTTTTGATTCCAAATGTYTTTTCCGAAGAAAATTTTACTCGAAACATATATGTAGTATACGTAACGTATACTTTATTATAACGAGTAAAATTTTCCTCGGAAAGGAATGTTTTGAATGTAACCTAAATTTATGTTAAGCGATGTCTACAATGAGATTTTAAGCCTTAAACCATAAGAAATTCACCAATCACAATTGAATATGAAGAGAATAATCGACTATGATTGGTCAATTTCTTATAACTTAGGGCTTAAATTCTCATTGTAGACACCGCTTTATCGAGAGAGAACCATGAATAYGGAATAYTAGRTAGACTRCCGATRGCRCTTGATGAAAYTTCCGAAACAGTGATGACGTAAATCAATATTTCGGTCACTTACATGATTGTTAAATATTTAATTAAAATTATCTGCACGATTCACAAACGTTTCTAATGACACTTCAAAAGTCTTCATACGAAATACAAACGATTTCATACAAGATTTTTGTTGAATTTATTTCCGGCTATTTATTCCGGCCAAATACATAGTGTAGAAATTATTATTTAATTACAATTAACAGAATGACTCACAAATCTTTTCAATTGCACTTCAAAACTCTTCAAATACAAATTTGAAATAGTAATTTTTTCAACCGGTGTTCTTGTCCGGTCAAATACATATGAATCGCTTTCACGCATGCGCATGTGACCATAGAGCATGCGCACGTACCCGCAGTGCAAATTCATGTCGCTACATTACGGGTTCCGATATTCACTGCGAGTGCTTAAAATCTATAACATACCTAACGCGCATTATGAATATACTCGCAGTGAATAACGGAATACAGCCTACGTCGGTATGACGTTTTCTAACCTGAATAGTCATTAACTTTAACGTTTTACAATTTATGAATGAAAATAGAAATTTATTAAGGCTACAACAAATAATATAATATTTCTTTCTGTTTTATTGTCCTGTTCATGTTTATGTATTATTGTGTTACACGAATTTGTACAGAGTGGGATTCGATTGCTAGCGCTTGTTCATTGGAAAAATTCTAGGCACTGTGGCTGGTGATCAACGTGAACAATCGGATCCTTCCCCGTGGGGGAGAATCTCGTTAGCACACATCGTCGGTGCTTAGGGCCATCACACACACTTTCCGTAAGACGTAACAATAAGGTTTCGACCAATCGCGTTATTCGATTCAGCCATCCGTAACTAAATCGAGCAACACAATTGGTCGAAATCTTACTGTTACGTCTTACAGAAAGTGTGTGTTAGCCGCAGTCTACAATAGCTGTAGTAAGCCTTAAGCCGTAAGAAATAGAGCAATCATAGTTCATTATTCTCTTCAAATTCGATCATAATTGGTTAATTTCTTAAGGCTTAAGGCTTACTACATCTATTGTAAACCGGGATTAATGGCTCTTAGAGTTTTTCCACTGGACGGCCAATCAGAAAATTTTATATTAAATTAGCCAATGGACGATGTGGGCTATCGGAGCCCACCCAAAATATAGGCCAATCAAATGCATGAGCTCACTGAACTCTCAGGCTGGCTCCCCATGGAGCGTAACTTGCGATAGCGTAACTTGCGTCAGCCAATCAAATTGTCTCAGTTGCCAGACTCAAATCTTGCGTATGGCAGAGATGATTTGATTGGCTGACACAAGTTACGCTTACGCAAGTTAGGCTCCATGGGGGGAGCGTCCCGTTTCGACACGGCTCAATTGGACACAATCAATCACAACGACCGGTGCCTAGAGGCTTTCCACTGTTCAAGCGCTATGAGTGGCTCGTGTCCAAACGGAGGCCACCCCTCCATGGGGAGCCAGCCTCAGTGATCAATTCCGCTTCTGGATACACTCAGGATTACGTTCAGAAGCTTCATCGAGTGCGCTAGGTATCATTCTATCTTTATTGTTTTTATTAAACATAAAACAAGGATAGAATGACACTTAGCGCACTCAGGTGAAGTTTCTGAACGCAATCCAGTGAAGCCTTTGCTCATATACTGCCTGTATCACACAAGGTGAATTCGTTTATGCAGTCACTGCTGCAGAGGGTATCATTTTATCTTCATTGTTCATTGGACGTAAACAAAGATAAAGGGTGAATTCGTTTATGCAGTCACTGCTGCAGAGGGTATCATTTTATCTTCATTGTTCATTGGACGTAAACAAAGATAAAATGACATGTTCTGCAGCAGTGACTGCATAAACGAATTCACCCTATAGTATTAAGCCAGCGGCACACGATGCTTGTTTTCCAGCTGGATTGTTTACGTTTTAGTAAATTACTAAAATTGCACCAAACAGAAGGCAGAATTTCTAGTAATTTACTAAACGCAAGCAATCCAGCAGAAAAACGGGTGGCCTCCGTTTGGACGCGAATCGATTGAACACGAGCCACTCACAGCGCTTGAACAGTGGAAAGCCTCTAGGCACCGGTCGTTGTGGTTGGTGGTGTCCAATTGATCCAAACGAGCCCCTCCCCAGAAAAACAATCCCATCTACTTTTCACGTGCCATAAAAAAAGAGAAGACAATGGGCGCGTTCAAGTCGGCAAAGCAACTAGTCTGCTCGCCGATCGATTGAACATGATTGGTTCTTGCTTGTAGATCCAACCAATCATATTAAATCGCTCGATGAGCAGGCAAGCTGCTTCGTCCGGCTTGAACATGATCGCGTTCAGCAGACTCAACTGTTGCGGTGGGGAGGGTCCCGTTAGCACACGTCTCGATAGCACACGTCCACTCACATCGCCCGGTGCTTAGAGTTTTTCCATTGGACCACCAATCAGAAAATTTTATTTTAAATTAGCCAATCAGCGACGTGGACTATCGGAGCCCACCCGTTGCGGAGCTGATCCGTGAGCGCTCGCTGCTATAGGTATATTCTTCTAGATCATCCAATAGCGAGCACTCACGGATCCACTCAGCAAGGCTGCGTTCGGAAACATCACCCAACCACGCTAGGGTGTCATTCTATCTTTATTGTTCGTTCGACGTAAACAAAGATAGAATGACATCCTAGCGTGGTTGGGTGATGTTTCCGAACGCAGCCCAACAGTTGAGTCTGCTGAACACGACCATTATTACTTGTTTCTGTCAATATGTATTTTTTTAGAAATTGTTTTAAGCATTATATGTACAAGATTTATGTGCAAGATAATTTAATATTGAGTATTTAATACTTCAAAATTTTTCGACTGAATTTTCCAACTTTTCGTTACATTATTATACGTTGAATGATAACTGAGATTGTGATCTCGTCGATAAACACAAGGTATCATTTAAAGAAGTGATTCATTATTCTGTTTAAATGATTAATTATTCTGTTTAGATAAATAATAATTTTTAAATAAGTAAATCTTTAAATAAGTAATTAAAAGTCACTCAGTTTTATTTTTAAAAAATTATCGAATGCTTGAAAGTTACATTTTGTGAGGTTAGGAAATCTGTATTTTCTTGACAGCATACAAACACAAGTATGCGTAGTAGTTACAAACGTATTGGATTGCCCCTTCAAACTTGTAAATTTACTACACAAAGCAAAATTTATGTAGAAACTCTTACGTAATATTGATAATATTTTCTTTATATATTATATTTTCAAATTTTATTACATTTTATATGTGATAGAGTGAATACAGAAGTATATACATCATGGTATTTTATGAAATACAAAGTGCTCTCTTTCATATATCTTAATAATTGAAATATTTTTCACCTTACTAAAAACTGATAAATCTCTGATGATAGTTGCATCATAGTATCTATTGAGTGTAGACATATATATATACATAGAAAATTGTTTGAACTGGTCGAATTGATCTTTAACTAAAGACGAGTGCTATAAGAATATATTAACAATGGACTGTACATGAGTAGAGAAATATAATATTTTTTCAAAAGAAGATATAGCAAAATTACAAAGTAACACACATTTACAACATATACATTTTAATAACACTTATAAATTTTTAATTATTAAAATTGTTTTTAACTTGCAACGTGATATCCTTTGAGAAGAGATATTTTGCTTGTTGTACTCATGTATGGTCCATTAGTATGTGAGATGAGTTTTTAAGCAAAAGGTTCTTTAATTAATAAAGTATTATATAGTCTGTACTCAGAACGCTTTTCTAAAGATATTAGCATGTTTTTGTCATTCTATTCTTATTTCTTGTTTAATGAATAATAAAGATAGGACAAAAATTGCCTTAACATTTTTAGAGGCATGTTCTGAATGCGGGTTTCTACAAGAATATTTTATACCTTATAGAACACCAAAAATTTCATTCTATTTGCATCCATTTTTCCGTATAAAAAAATAAAACTTGAAACTTTCGTACAATATTATGTGGAAATTTCGATATAAACTTTATGTAAGTATCCCTGCAAAAAATCTATTATATATTTCTAAATAAATATTCTATAAATTAACATAAAATAAATATACTTTTTAAAACATGTGAGTCCGTTTGTCGTACGCTATCTTAATCAGCATGACAGATTTTCTAATTTTACATTAAACATTTTATAATTTTTTAAATGAAACAGCGATATTTTTCTAAATTTATTTGTTTTATAATACGCGTCGATATATTTTTATCTGTGATTGTGTCATTTAAATCAAATAATTTTATATTTTTGAATAAAACACACACATGATAGTGCGCGCACGCATCTTCAGAATTCTTAATCAGAGCATAAGAATTCTGCATAAGAAATACTAGCTAAATCAAAATTTCAGGATTTAATCTTTATGACCTGATAATTATATATCAATAAGTTTGTAATTATTTAAATTTATAATTGCTCAATTTTTTTATGCATATAAGCATTTTCAGATTTTTTTTTATCTTTTTTGAAATGCATTCTATAAATTTTTTTGTAATGTTTCATAAAATTCTTTGTAATTCTTAATATATATCTTTATGTGTATCTTTTTATTATTGTTAAACATTTCTTTTTTTTTAAATTTAATAAATGCAGTTACAAGTTTTAAATAAAATTTTAATAACTGAGAAATTATATATATCTCAGGATATATTATTCAGAAACATTAAATAATTTTTTATTTTCCTGATTTTGAATTATTTTATTGAAAATAATAAGTTTCACGGTCGGTTTAATGATAATTTCTAATAAATTATTTCTTAATATATTGATATTTTTCAGTGTTCATCAATGAACATGATATCCTAACATTATTATAAACCATACTTTATATTATAATCAGTGTCTACCTGTGATGAATAATCAGAAATTTTGAAGCTCTATTGCCTTTTTTTCATACATTTTTTTCAAATTTAAGACTATTAAATTTGAGATTTTATAAGAGATTGTATATATTCTCTCTCTTACAAAAATGTATCAATTTATTGAAACAAATCTCAGCCGCTTTTAACAAATCTCAGCCGCATTCTAACAAACCAATTCAAACAGATTTTAGCTGTTTTTTGCATTTATAAAACATGGCTTTTTTCTTTTACCTTTATGTAAACTATTAATAATTAAACTTATATAAATAATTAGAAATAATAATATAAAATATTCTTAATAATTTAAACATTCTTAATATTATTTTTTTCAATTAATAATGCAATGTCAGCAAATAAACTTTAAATATCAGTAAATTAAATTTTTCACAGATTCTTTTATAATGTCTTGCTGTTCTTTAATTGTTGAATGCTAAGCGGCGCGATCTTCCGTTCAGTGCCTAAGAGTGCCAGTCCATCAGTCCATAGATTCAAACTGACTGCACACTCGGATTTGCTGCTTAGCACTTTCCGACATGAAATTAAAGAAGCGCTATTGCGCTGCTTGACATTTTTCGACATGGAATTAGAGAAGCGTTATTGTGCCGCTTGGCACCTTTCGATTTCTGAAAATGCCCATGGCACTCAAACGGTTAATAAGTTTCTGTAGCAGGTCTAATTGTAATTTTTGTGCTTTACAGTTTCCTCGAATTTTTTAAATAATATATCAAATTATAATATATCATTGTAAAAAAACTAAAATTTAATACTTTATAAATTTCTCTATATCTTATTCATGTTTATGTAAGAAATTCTATCTCACAAATATGAATATTTTGTTCTTATGAGTTATAATGAGTTATAATTTCTTAATGTAACTTTTATAACTTTGATTTATCAATACAAATAGATGCAAATTAACTTTGCAGATAAATATTCATTTAAACTTTCTTTATGTTTGTGCTTTTGTAAATATACAAGAGTAAAAATCTTGTTGCAAATATTTTGAACTTGAAATGTTTATTTTTCTTGCATCATTTTTTGGAAATATATTATTAAGAATTCTAGAATTTAAGGAAAAATCTATTTAAAAAATAAAAAATAATATAAAGAATAATAGAATATAAAGAATATTATTTCTGTATATGTCTAATATAATAAGGTACTAAAAAGCAAAAAAGCTTTATATTAATATTTTTACTAAAACATAATATATTATATAATATAGTATCTTTTCTAAAGTTATTGCAAGAAAATAGAATATGCAAATATTTTTTCGACGAAATGTATCATCGTAATAGATCTTATCCAGATCATTTCTTATTGTAATAATATCTTTTCCAGGTATATAGTTGAACATAAACGTTTTGTGATCGCTTGTCGATCTGGATTAATAATTCAAAACAGAGATGGCACATTAAAGTATCTGATTATGGCATCGAAAATTGAAATTTTGGGAAAACAAGCAATGAAGACGTTTGACCGTCGGCTTTGTCAAAAAAACTTAGACAAATTGTTAAGTCTAATAAATAAGATAACGGCCGAAGATGTAAAACTCGATAAAAATATTCTTGATTACGTTAGTAGGCAGCCTGCACCTATGTGCGTGATGGATATATTCGAAAATAAAGATATAACAATTGCAATTTTTCTATTAAAACATGGAGTCAAGATGCCTATGCATGATCATCCGGGAATGCATGGTTTGTTAAAGGTAAAAATGCTTCTAATATATTATTGCTTGTATAAACATTATTGTATAATAAGTAAAAATCGATTTTGTGTGTTATGTGCGCGCGTGCGCGCGCACGTATGTATGTGTGTAATGTATGAATTATTCTCAAGCCAAAGGACATGAGTTTAAGATTTGATAGGAAATATAATTCTGAATAAAAAAATTCCAATAAAAATGTTATTGTTAAATGCTTCTATATTTTTTGTCCATAACTAAGAAATATAAATGATAATTTATAACTTTTATAAATAATCATAATATTATTTAAGTGCAATTAAAAAATATATATATTTGTTTATTTATTGATATATATTAATTGATATATTTATATGAATAAATTTAATTATTTACAAATAAATAATTTACTAATCACAATACTGTTATTACAATTAACATATCACAATTGATATTAATAAAAACATACCTTGATAATTCTACAATATTGCTTTGAAGCAAAAATGATAAAGTTGTAAAAATATTCTTACGAAAGTATGTTATGAAGTGTATGTGGGGAGGGGTGCGTGCGCGCGCGTATATTTGTATATGCAATGTGAATCTTAATAATGTCAACATTTTATCATGAGATATGATTTCTACAATCCATTAAGAACCAGTTTCATCATTTTTGGTTAATTTGATCGGTTGATTAAATGTTAATTTATTGTATACGACAAATGCAACTGTTGGTTAATTCCAATAAAATAATCAGTCGATCAAGCTAATCGGAGATGAAACGCTCCATAGATAACTGCTTGGATCAACCATGCGGACTGAAGATCCGAATGTGATGTACAAGTTCTAAATTATGAATTAAACAACATACATATATCATTTTATAAAAGCTATGCACTTGGCTATATTTAACTTTCTTCTTATGCAGTTTATTTTTGCGCGTTTTTTATTTTTATGTGACTTTTTATACATTCTTTTCAAATAACGATTCTTTTTATGCGTTTTCTTATTATGCCGAATATTATATCTATCGCGTAAAAGGATAATTGGATTTAAAATATTATTCTTATAGAATACTATGAAAATGCTGTGTAAAAATGAACCATAAGAAAAAAGTTCAGCCAAAACTAAAAATAAAATATCAGCCAATATGCATAGCTTCTATAAAATGCGTGCGTGCGTCGTTTGATTCATAATTTAGAACTTGCGCGTATATTACACTTGGACTTATGCATAGTTGACTCAAGCAGCTATAATCTGTGAAACGTTTGGATTACAGTTAGAGCGTAGTGAATTATAGTTGCAGTTGATAAATCATCTCCCTCATACTAATCAAACATAAAACTTAAATCTTGAATACATTTATATTAGGATTGATAGTTACTTTTAAAATTACTTTTATAGTTTTACAATTAGCATAAATGTAGTCGTAAGTAAAAATTGATCAATCACACATTACTTAAATGTGATTATAAAACATTGACACTATTAAGATTTACCCTGTTTATATAGTACGAAAAATATTAATAAAATAATGTATTTTATTAATATTCTATGTATTACATCTCTGATAGTATTTGTACAATTAATTCTTTTCTTATATATTGATTGATATTGAAAAAAATTCTTTTTTAATTTTTTTACATTTCGTTGTACATAAGACAAATAATGTAACAATTTGAAAAATATGATATGCGAAATTCTTTAAAAATAATTTTGTAAAGAAGCATTTACGAATATATAGTTATGCAAATTTTTTAATTCAAAATTGTATTTTCATTCAAAATCTAAAGTGTCCGTTTGGATGGGATATTGTGTATCAATATAATATGTATCAATATAATACAGGTTATCAGTGGTACGATAGAATTAAGCAGCTACAGTTTGAAGACAAAGAGTGATCATGTAATTAAAGCAATGGAGGAAATTGCAGCAGTTAGGCATCGGCCTATCTGTCTTTATAGCAACTCGCCTGCTTGTATTTTTACACCGACGGAAAAAAATCTTCATGAAATCTTATGCGTGGAAGGTCCTGCAGCTTTCCTAGATATACTCAGTCCACCATACGATGTCGACGAGTTTGGTAAAGGAACAAGACCATGTACGTTCTTTAAAACAGTCAAGTCTAAGTTGTGTATAGAATCAACAGATATAATTGAAGAAGTTCAATTATCGGTTATAGAAAACCTACCAGACTTTTATTCTTCAAGTCTAGAGTATATAGGACCTCCTTTGAAAAATTATTGTAATTAAGAAAATATTTTTTACTTTCCAATTTGTGAATTTTGTATTAATAATGCATAGTCATGTAATATAGATTTTCATATGTTCTTTATCATAATATAAACAGGATTGGGAAAATTACTTTTAAAGTACTTTCAAATTACTGTTCTATAATTAGCATAAAACATAATCATGAGTGATTGTAGCCGTAAGAAATTGACAATTACAATCAAATGTAAGTAATCTTCTGTGATTGGTCAATTTTTACTTACGACTACATTTATGCTAATTGTAAAACTATAAAGTAACTTTAAAAGTAATTCAATCCTAATATAAATGTATTCAAGATTTAAGTTTTATGTTTGATTAGCAGATATAATCAAATGTCCATATTATTCATGGAGATCGGTTGTTCTGTAAATTTAGTCAACTTTTAGATCAATTCTACAATTAATCGTATGTCATTGTTAGATTAAGTGAAGACATAAATGTAATATACTGCAAATCTGGATTATTTGTACTATTTTGTACAAATAATCATTGTACTATTTTGCACTGAAGATTACTATTTTCGAGAGAGATTTTCGAGAAAACTATAACAAATATTTTTACTAATAAGACATCTAATATTGATATATTTTTAGTGGAATGTATATCGGATATTTTATCGATCAATGTGCACACGCACACCCAACACACAACAAAACATATATATTTGTAGTAGTTTTTAGATATTTTCGTATATAGTAATTTTTAAAACTGGAGTATTTTTAAAACTGAAATAGATCCAGTGCATGCTTGCCAAATTGGCTAAATAAATAGATTAAGCAATTTTTATACTGACAATACTTTAGTGGGAAAACTACAAAAAATAAAGAAAGAAAATAACTGTTCTATCTCTTATTCACACGTATACAGTGATATTATGGATATTCATACGTGAAATAATAAATACTACTGAAGGTTTCTGTTAATAATAAAAATTTTGTTAAAAAGAGATCAAAAACTTCTTCGATCGTTCTTTTTTTTGTTTCTTTTTATGTATTATTTAGGTCTTGCATTTTACTGCTATTTATATTAAAGAGTAATTTAGTAATACCGTCTTTCTCAGATAAACATTAAAGTCACATTATTGAGTTGAAAGACAAAATTTGATTGGGTCTTTCGACTCACCCAGATGACAAATGTCCGCGTGGTGAAATCATGTGCGCGAATAATCCGCACGCATGAACACACGATAGATATGTTCTCATATGAGACTTATATCGCCAGTATCGCTCGCATGCATGCGGCAATCACGTGTGTGAGCGACATGAGCCTTATTTGAGCGATAAAAGCGATACGAGTTTCAAATGAGCGCTGAATGTGCATGAAAGTGGATAAAAAATGTACAAAATCATGAAATATTTGTATAAGTTGCAAAAGTCCTTAAAACTGTTTAGAACTACAGTTATTTTATAAAATTTAAAGCACTTTTTCAGCACTTTATTGTACATTATTGCGTAGTTTTAGTTTTTACATACAAAATTGTAATAAAATAGATGTACAAAATTATATGTATAATTTAAATAATTTAAATAAATTTAATATAATTTAAATAAATTTGACATTTTTCATTAAAATTAGTTTTTTTTTTCCGAGATATTTAACTGTTTCCGGACTTTATAGACACTCTGCATAGTGCTCCTTGTCTTATTTGATTGGTTTAGAGAGCAGAGCGGCTTTCTGTCTTATTCTATATTTTCCCCACTCCGTTATAACAATTTTGCCAAGGAAGAATTGTTGATCATGCAATCGTCGCAAGTGCAATACCCATGCGGTCTCGGGCTTTAGAATAGTCGGATAATTTCGTCATGGTCTGAAAGAACACGTTAAGAGAAAAATATAAAATAATGAAGGAATATACAGTTATAAAGTATAGAGTAGGACAAGAAGCAATTAGTACAGAAAATTTATTTTGCGAAGATATTGTTAAAAAACGTTAAATAAAAAAAAATAGGAAAATCATTTATTATATTAAAAATATATGGGCGTCCGATTGACTATTAATCATATTCTGAGACGTCACTGATGTAATTAGCTTCAGCATACATCATTTTCAGATGCTTTATTTGACTCGTCATTTTTGGATACTTCCTCAAACTCGTCGTGTTTATGTTTTTCTTTGCTCGGCTCGGGCTTGGATGCATCTTCGGGTTGATAAAGTAGCATTGGCCTCTTTTTTTTTTGAACTCTCGCCTGTAAAATAAAAAAATAATTATCCACCGTACAGGTATACTACCGTTCAATAATAATAGAAAATTTAATAATAATGTAATAATTTAATAATAATGTAATATAAATATAATTTAAAGAATAAGTGTCGATTAATTTTTTAATGCTATCAACGATAATTTTTTCATGATTCAAATCTGGAAAATTCGGGAGGATCCCGTTAGCATACATCCCGATAGCACATATCCACTCACATCGCTCGGTGTTTAGAGTTTTTTCCATTGGACCACCAATTTTATATTAAATTAGTCAATCGGCGATGTGGGCTATTGGAGCCCACTCGAAAATTCATAAACCCGATTCTACAATAGAGTCGTAAGTCGTAGGCTGCAAGAAATTAACCAATCATAATCGACTATTCTTTTCACATTTGACTGTGATTGATCAATTTATTGCGACTTACGACTTACGACTCTATTGTAGAACCGGTGTAAGGACAAAGTTTTCTACCTAGTTGCAAGGCTTAAACTCATGAATATAAAGTATAAAGAATAGACAAAAATTTTTATAAATTTTAAATATTTAAAGTTCATGTACAAAATCTCGCAATTGCTGGACATTTTTCAAACCCGAGTAACAGGAAAGTCACGAAAACAATGAAGAGTATTGTATACTGCAAAATAGATTAAATTGTATCCACTGAAATATAATAATACTGGAACGAGCGCGACCCTATGAATAAGTGTGATCCGAGAGAGAGCGTCCAAGGTGGTATCTTTAGCCTTCTCTAAGCTATACTACGCATGTGTGGTAAACGATAGTGGGGATCGTACAGTCTCGTTTTATAAAAGACGGTTACGTGTATCCAATAAACGTTACAAAGAAACTTTTGGCCAGATTGTACTAAAAAGAGACAAAGATACCACTTAAGACCCTCTTTGTCATTTCACGACACTAGCGCCCGCGCTCGTTCCAGTATTATTATATTTCAGTGATTGTATCTTAAAAACTCATTTGAGCAATTTTTAATCAGTTAGTCAGTTAGTGTATGACGAGTATATTCATCATGCGTAAAAAGTAGTTATCATTTGCTATTTAAATCAAAATTATTCATAAAATATAAAATTATTGATTTTACAAAAAAAATAAAACAGTCATTTCAACTTATTTCAGTATTATAGCAGCTGCACATACTCTGCGTAAGAGGTGCTCGATTGGACACGTTTCGATTAAAGTCATTCACAATGCTTGAACAATGGAAAACCTCTAGGCCACCGATCTATGGTTGGTGCTCAATCGAGACGTGGAGTGCTTACATAGGCTGCGTTCCGTTTCTCACATGACATGCATGAGTAACTGGCGCAGGGCATGGAGTGCAGAGCCCGTTCCGTTTCTTGATTACACTTCATGCGTTTCTAATAACGGAACAGATCTCATGCAATTCATGCAACATGGATGATCAATTGAAGTTATCACAATTAATTTCGATAATTACTGTTTCTTCCTTTTTGATAAAAGAAGAAGACTCAAATTTTTTAAGTAGCAGCAGTGATGAAGAAAGTGAACTCAGTGATGAAGAGGAAACCGATATGTCAATATTATATGCTATTCTTATGGTGGGAAACACAAGAGGAGTGAATATTCCTCAGCATAAATTAACAGACTACGTTGAACGTGTTGTACCAGGATATTCACGACAACAATTCAAGGAACACTTCAGGTAAATCGTATAATATTATTGTTGCATAAGATGTTAGTGATTTTTTTGTGGGTTTAAATTTCTTCCTTTTTTGTTGCTTAAAAAACATGAGTCTTTTCTTTTATTATAAAATGAAATTTATCTCAGCAATTGTAGAAATTAATTTAGTTAATCCTAAATTATCATGTTTATTATTTGCAGGATGTTTCCTGAAACATATGAAATAATTTTACATTTAATTGGACCAGCTTTATGTCAAACTAATGTAATAGGAAGAAAGCAAATACATCCAGGAAAACAACTGTTAATAACATTATGGTTTTTGGCTACTCCAGATTCTTATAGGTATTTCCTTTTATTCTCGTAGTAACTATATTTTTTCGTAATGTTTGATTGTAAAATTGTGTAAAAAAACATTTATTTTGACAGATCAATACATGTTCAATTTGGTGTTGGAAAAGCAACAGCATTCAGAGCAGTAAGGCGGATAACGTACGCTTTACATTGTCTTGCACCAAGATTTATTCAATGGCCAAAAGGTGAAGTACTAAATCGCACCATTGAAGAATTTTCAAAAGCAAGAGGCTTTCCTAATGTAATTGGGGCTCTTGATGGCTCGTACATCAAAATTAGAGCTCCAAAGGAAGATGCTGCTTCATATATGTGCAGGAAACAATTTCATGCGATTCATTTGCAAGCTGTATGTAATATGAAATCTATATTTACTCATTGCTATGCAGGACATGCTGGCTCAGTACATGATGCGAGAGTATTCAGAAATTCTGCACTCGCTCATTACATTGAGGTGCCAAATGAATACTTTCCCTTTGACACTCATATTATAGCAGATGCTGCATATGCAATTCATCCACATGTGATGGTTCCATTTAGAGATAATGGCCATCTCACAGTATTTCAAAAAAATTACAATTTTTGTTTGTCCTCAACTAGGATGGCTATAGAACGAGCTTTTGGATTATTAAAAGTGCGATTTCGTATTTTATTAGATTGCTTGCCCTTGACTGATATAAAAAAGATACCACAAGTCATATTAGCTTGTTGCGTTCTTCATAATCTTTGTATTTTAAGAAATGATGAATTTCCAGTTGTGGTATATCCAAATATGGAAAATGTTGTACCCAATATAATAGAAGCTGGGGTTGAATTAGGCAACATCAAAAGAAATAGAATTATGCATGAAATAAATATGTAAAATACTAAAATTAAATATATTATATAACCAGAAATTAATAGCATGTAGTATAGTATTAAATAAATAATATAGTAGTATAGTATTAAATAAATATTTGCGTTACTTTGCATATTGTGTAGAATTTGAACTCTTTGTATTTTAGAAACACTTTACTGTGATTAATAGTATAACTTTCGTCTTATGTTACTATTTGTATTACATTAAATTTATGTATTATTGTATTTTTATATACATATTTATAATAAATAGCATAATTATCTTGCTAAATATGATATTTTATTTATTTATATGAAAACAGTATAATTTTCCACAATGCAAATCGTTCCATATAAATAATCAATAAGATAAAATTATATAAAATATCAATAACAATTTATTTAACAAAACAGTGCTAACAGAAATATTTTATACTTCAATAACTTTATAATATGAGTTGGACGGCTTAAATATTACAAAATAAGTTTTTATATTTAAGAAAAGAAACTAATTGAAATTTATAATTATTGATTACATCTTTGGTATAAAAATTAAAATACTATCAATTTAGGAACTTATAAACTTAATGTACTTACGTACTTACTATTTTATAAACTTAACGTATGACATTAGCATACATAGTACAAAATAAAATATGCAAAATCTTGCAGTAAATCAATTCAATTTTAAGTTATATTTTTAATATTAAGAAAATGAATGAAACTCAACTAATGAATGAAATATCAGAGCTTATATATTAATAAAAAGATTGTGTTAAAAAAAGTTATTTGGCTTTGTTTTGTTTTTCTACAAGTTTATCTAAAAGACAAACAAGAGATCTTTGGATTTCAGAAGTTTCTTTATGCATCTCTCTTCTTTCTGCTCTATAAGCTTCCCATCTTTGTTCTTTTCTTTCTTCCTTTTCCAATCGTTCTTTCTTTCTTTCTTCTTTCATTTCATCTCTATTACTCTTCAAATCTGATATGAAAGAATCCAAGATAATTTCCACTTTCCTTTTCTTGRGTTTAGAAGAAAGGATATCCTGACATTCAAAAGTATCCATGGAAGATTGTGATAATGCTGAGGATGATGAAGATGCTAATTCACTGGGTGCAACTGGTCCATCACTGCTTGCTATAGCTGGAGGAGAAACCCAACCTTTCTCGCCAAATAAAGAATCCATGACAGAATAGTATGCCCAACTACTATTATGATTGCCACTCTTAGCATTTGAATCCTTAATTTTTTTATATGTTCTTTTTAAACTTGACATTTTATTTTGAACTTGTACAGCAGAAACATTGTAGCTTGAGTTATGTAATTCAGTAGCAATCTCGGACCATAGTTTATTATGACGTTTCAGTCCAGCTGTAAATTCATGTTCTTTTTCACGATATAATTCTAAAAAAAGCATGACAGCTTTGTCTGGCCAAATAAATGTTTCTTTTTCATCATCATGTTTGTGACTTCCCTCAGCATTATCTTCATCTTGATCGTTGGAATTTATAATTTGTTGAATCTTAGCAGCACTTCTTTTTTCCGTTTCTTCAGTAATTAAGTTTTGAAGTAACTCTTGATCTAGAAATTAACAAGAAACAATTATTAAAGCATTTGAAGAAGCAAAATATCCAAAAATAAATCATAATATTTTCAATATTTTTTTCAAGTTAAGAGAATTTTTAATAATTGATGTACCATTATTCATTATTCGTTCATATTCTGCAGCTGACACCGTAATTGTATACAATTCTTCTTTCTCACCGAAAAGTACTGGTACGGTAATTTTATTCGCCATTGAAGAAATATTGAAATACTGTCAATCAGAGGCGTCACGAAGCGAATACGTTCGCACGTGCTGGACATACGACATAGATTTTTAGTAATAAATTTAGTAATAATTTTAGTAATAATTCAATTCGCGCCAATATTTTAGTAAAATGCATAAATTGCATGAACTGCCTCAGCTCGCGAGGTGAGGCACTTCATGCGATTTCATGCACCGGAAGAGGCGGAGCAATCTAGTTAATTTAAGTTGAACCATGCATGCAGTGAGTGCGCATGAAAAGAAACGGAACGAATTTCTATGCTTCTATGCGCATCATGCGAGAAACGGAACGCAGCCTTAGGGCCACTTTTACCAACGTCGGTTAAGTTAACCGATGGTTAAAGTGTCAACCGTGATTGGTTCATTCTGATCAAAGACAAATGCGATTGGATAATTCCATTGGAATTAACCGTCGGTTAATCTAACCGACGTTGGTAAAAGTGGACCTTAGGGTGCTGTCCCATGTACACGGAATCGGAACGACAGA
>JANQDE010000581.1:16249-38086 GCA_037157785.1 Cephalotes varians | reverse complement strand
GTTCTCCAGTCTAAACCCATAGTCCACCTTATATATCTCTCATGAGTCTCCTCTACCTCTCTTCTTTCTCTCCATCCCCATACCTCTGCCCCATACCCCATTACCGTCCATATCAAAGTATCATAGAGCCACATTCTTCTTTCCCAGTCATTTCCCCATATCCTCTTTCCTATCCCCCATGCTTCTCTCATCACTATCGCTGCCTTCTTTCTTCTTTCCCTTATATGTGCTTCCTGTCCTCCGTTTCTCATAAATGTGTAACCGAGGTACTTAATTTCCCTCACCTCTTCAATTCTTTTCCCCTTCCATCTCCAGTCTATCTTCTTTCTCCTCCCTCCCCCTTTCCTGAATCTTATTATTTTCGTTTTTTCCACATTTAGTTCCAGCCCTTTTCTATCCAAATATCCTTCCATTTTGCTTATCAGCGATCTCATGTCTTGTTCTTCTTCTGCCATCAACACTATGTCATCCGCGTACATCAGAGTGTACGTTCTTTCCTCTCCCAATCTTATCCCTCCCCATCCTCCTTTTTTCATATATTCCTCTAAATCCGCTATGGCTAGATTAAATAAGATAGGGCTGAGTGGGCATCCCTGCCTTACTCCTTTTACCGTCCAAAATTCCTCTCCCCACTGCCTACCTATTCTTACCCTGCTCTTTGTTTCCCGCAGTATTTCCTCTACCCTCTCCACCAGACCCTCTCTGACCCCCCTTTCCCTCATTGCCCCAATCAACACCCCTCTATCTAGTGAATCAAACGCTGCCTTTAAATCTATAAATAGCGCTACCAAACYTCCCTTTTCCTTACCTAACTGTCTATTTACTAAATAATTTAGTGTATAGATTTGATCTATCGTTCCCATCCCCGTCCTGAATCCAGTTTGATTACTTGGTATTATACCCTTCCCTTCCACCTCTCCTCTCAACCTTTCCGCCAGAATCGTCGTGTAAATTCTATATATTGAGGGCATCAGCGTCACACCTCTATAATTTTCTACCCTTTCTCCATCTCCCTTTTTCATTATTGGTACAATTCCTCCCTCTTTCCATTGATCTGGCCAACCCTCACCTCTCCACACCCTCCTGCATATCTCCCATGCCCAATTCTTCACCTTTTCTCCTCCGTACCTCCATACCTCGTTCGGTATTCCGTCCATTCCTAATGCTTTCCCATCTTCCAATTGCACCCTTAACCTCTTCCAATTCCACCTCCTTCTCGTCTTTCTCCCTTCTCCCCTCCTCCCTTTCCATTCCCCTTACCGCCCTTCTTTCTATCCCTCGTAATAATCCCATAAAATATTCCTTCCACTCTTCCAATTCAATCGTTTCATTAATCCTCTTCCTCCTCTTCCTCTCCCTATTTACTAATTCCCATACCTTCCCCTCCGTCTTTGCCTCCCCCACCTCCCTTATAATTCTCTCTTTTTCTTCTTTTTTTCTCCTCACATAGCTCCTTATACTCTTTTTTAAGCAGTCTGTACTTGTCCCCCTTACCTCCGACTCTCTTCCACTTTCTCAGCTCTCTTCTTACCTTTCTTTTCCTCTCTCTGCACTCTTCGTCCCACCATYCCTTCCTATTCCTCTTWTYTTCCACTTTTTCATTATTACATTCCTCTATTWTTCTCCTTATCTTCTCGGTGGCCTTTCTTATTTCCTCTCCCACTCCTTCCCCGGTGTCCTCCAGTCGTCCTATTTTCTCTATAAATTCTTTTCTACCTTCTTCGTTCCACACCCCTCTACTTGTTGTCTGCCTTTTCCCTTTTCTTTTTCTCTCCCCCCTAAACCTCCCTCTTATCCATGCCACTATTGGTTGATGGTCCGACTCTACCCTCTCTTCTACTTCCAATCTTTCTATTTTATCTCTTACCCTGCCATCACCTATTATGTAATCTATTACTGATTCTCCCCTCCCACCCGTGTATGTATATTCTCCCTTGTCATCTCCCTTTATATTTCCATTAAATATTGTGTAGCCCCTCTTTTCCATAAATTCTATTAGTATCTTTCCTTCTTTATTAACTTTCTTGTCCTTTGATGTTCTACTTTTTTCCTCTCCTTCCTGATCCTCTTCTATTATCCAACCTCCCTCCTCTCCTGTTCTCGCGTTAAAATCTCCCCCTATTATCGTTTTTACTTCGTCATCCTTCTCATCCATCCAATCCTTTATGCCTTCGAACCTTCTCTCTATCCCTCCGTTCACATACATCCCTACAACTCTCCATTTCTCTTCTCCTACTATTAATCTACATATCATTCTTCCTTCTTCCTCCCTTGCCTCTTCTTCCTCCTCTATTAATTCTTTTCTAATTCCCAATAGCATGCCACCGCACGCTCTTCCTTTTCTATTCTTTCTTCTTGCTATCTGCACTTTCCATTTGTGACCTTTCGGTAAATTCCCTCTTATTCTTTCCCAACCTTTTTCGTCCATCCATGTTTCCATCATAATCACCACATCCCATCTTTCCACACCCTCCCAGAATTCTTTRTCTTTGTTGATCACTCCTGCCACATTCCAAAACGCTATCTTCCATACTCCCTCCCTCTCTCTTTTCTYTTTATTACCCTTCTCGTYCCCYTTYACTTCACTACCCTCCCTCTCCCCTCTTCCCCTCTCCCTACTCACTTCCGTATTCCCGCTTTCCCTTATCCACCGGTTTCCCTCTCCCGATTTCCTACCTCTTCCCCCTGTATGATCCTTTCCCTCTCCATCTCTTAATACCTCCCTTAATACCTCATCCTCCTCCCACCATCCTCCACCATTTCCCTGTATTTTCCCATATCCCACCCATACCCTCCTTCCTTTCCCCTTCTCTTGTCTTGCTATTTCCTCTAACTTCCATTTCATCTTCCTTTCTCTCCAAATCAAGTCGTCCTCTATTATAATCCCTCTCTCCCTCACTTTTCCTTTCCTAATCATTAGCTCCCTTTTTTGTTCCATCTTCCGTATCTTTACCACTATTGGTCCTGTTTCTCCCTCTTTTTCTGCTCCAATCATCTTTATTCCTTCCAATTCCACCTCAATTCCAATGTCTCTTAATAATCCCTCCACTTCCTTCTCTATCTCTTCTTTCCCTTTTCCTCCTTTCATTCCTTTTATTATTACATTTTTCCTCCTCGATTCTCTTTCCTTTCTCTCTAGTCTCCTTTCCATTCCTCTTATCTTAATCTCCATTTCCCCTCCTTTTCCTACCTCTTCTCTCATTTTCCTTTCTTCTCCTATATTCAATTCATCCATTCTTCTCTCTAATTCTCCTATTCTTCCGTCCATATTAATTTTCTCTTYCTCCCATTTCTCCTCCTTCTCCCTTAGTTGTCCTTTTAACTTCTCTAGTTCCTCCCTTATCTCTCTCCCTTGCCCTTTCATTTCCTCCATTAACTCATCCTTTACTTCCCTCAATAATTCCTTCATTTCTTTTTTCCAATCCTCCTTTATTCCATCCTACCCAATTCTCTCCTCCCCCCTTCCTGACTCCATCATTGAGACCTTTTGTGGTGACCTCTGTACTTTCTTTCCTGACCTGAATGCCCACTCTTCTTCTTCTTTCCCGTATTCTCCTTTCTCCATTTCCTCCCTTTTCCTTTTCCATAATTCATCTATACTTCCAACGCTACCACTCCTCTCGCCCCCTCTTCTTCCTTCCTTTCCTATTTTTAACCATTTCTTTCCCTCCTCTGACATTTCTACTCCAATATCCTTCTTCATTATATTCTCTACAAACTACTCTATCCCTCTTTCTATACTTTATCTGTTTCTTTCTCTCTATGATCTTTGTAATCTATGTCTCATATAACAACCATACAATCACCTTCTTGTTTGTCGTTTGTGTTTATTATATTCTATGCTCCCCGACCTTTCGTCTTTCTTATTCCCCACTAGACGTCTCTCTCTCTATTCTCCTTATTATTTTCCTAACCTCTTTTGTTCTGCTCTTCCTATCCTCTTTTTCTCCCCTTCTATACTTTCCCTCCCTCAGCCCTTAGCCCTTCACCCTCTCTCCACTCTTCTGCCTCCCTCACTCACTCCTTACACTCCCTCTCACTCTCACTTTCCTCTTTCCTTTCTCCTTTCTCGCTGCTTCTATACGCTCGTCCACACTCTCACACCACCGGAAACGGAAGCCCTCAGATTTGCTATGTATTAAAAGTTATTTCAAAATTTTTACATGTAAAAATATATAAATGTTATAAATAATTTGATTCGCTGAGGAATTAAATAAATTTCAAAAATAATTAATAATAAATTTTATAAAATAATAATTTTTTTAGTTATTTAAATGTTAGAAATAGATTAATAGAAAACAACAAAAATTAGAAATCAAAAACACAATTCGAGACAGAATACTATCTATGATTTTTCAGTATGAGTATCATTTAAGCATTGCGATTTTGTTAGAAAATTTATGACCAATTCAATAAGCGCGTTGCCCATGATCTATGAACGGCGCTTCTTTTGGAATGGACTTTCATAGCAACCGGTGCTTTGGAAATAATTCTTGGATTGTTCATGTTTATCGTTTAGTCTTACTTTTCAATAACGGTTTTTTATCTCTATTAATTAATTAAACAATCTTTTAAAGGAAAGTATTAAAAACCACGTAATAACCCAAAATTCGAGAGCTGTATTAAATGGAAGCGGTTATATTGATAAGCACAAATATTGACGCAAAGATACTGTAAAAACGCTATCACGAAATAATACGATTGTTCTTGAAGCTGTAATAAGCGATAATAGGATAATACGAATGTTCTTAAGGCTGCAATAAGCATTGATAGATTACGAATTCTGCAGATAAGTACCGAAATCTAATTTTTCTATTTGAATTCTTATTCAAGCGTGTTTCACACGCAATTTGATTACTAAAGAAAATGTGAAGCCTTTTCTCAAATAAAAATTGCTTGATTAGTTACGTTAATTAATTACGATAACAATAACAAAATTAAAATATTTCAATAACTTTCGATTCGAATCCTTCTAATTGACTTATAGTCTATTTCCTTATTTCACTGAAATTCTACGTCTTTATTATTATTGATCGGTATGTGGCGCGTTTCCGGGCTGACTACTTTGTCATAGGAAATACTCATGACATTCTTTCCCCCTTAATGAAAGAAAATGAGGGGGTCAAGTTTTCTTATTTTCTTTTTATATATTAGTTTTCCCGATATTTATATTATCGTGTGCTTAATTGCTACGTGGGAGTCGGTGTCGCTCGATTATAGCATCTACGTTTTTGGGTAACGCATAGTGTTACCCTAACTACTAAAATTATTGTTATTATGGTTGCACTCCCTATGGGAAGTATTTATTCTGAAGTATATTTTCTTTATTTTTTTCTAATTCTTTGTTTATTTCGTTCAGATTGTTACTAAGTTCAATTAGTTTTATCGGGTTGTCTATTACTTGTTTCAACTTGAGCTTTTTTGACGGCTTTATGTTATTTTCGTTAGTTTCTTGGATTGAAGTAATATTGAATTTAGGGAGGAGAGTCATAATATCTTTAGAATGGAACTGGCTAGTTGTTTTGAGTGTGACCTCGGGTGTTGTTAGTTTACAGTTTGGTCCTAGTGTAATTTTGCCCGTATTTTTTATCATAACTTTGTTTTCTTTTTGGTTTTCACAATTAATTGCTATCTCCTGTTCTCCGGGTGTAGAATACAACCAGGATTGTTGTTCTGACAGAGTTATTCAAAACGTGGTGTTAGTTATTATGTACCGTTTTTCACAATTTTGTGTTTGGCTTGATGTTTTTGTGTATTTCACATGATGCATCTTTTTGCACGTGATACGTCGGCCAGTTATGGTCGCACGTGTATCGTATGGAGTTTTGGATGCATTCTTTTAGTCATGCTCATTTAACATGAGATAACGACGATTTTCCTTATCTATAGCTATAGGAGGTAATATGTAGTCTTTATTAACGTAAATATATTTGCGCTATCGTGTATGGATACAGGCGTTATTTTCATTATTTCATACACAGGGTATGTTACAATCGGAAATCTTAATATTATATATATGCTAGAATAATTGTAATGTGCGCTTGTAACAATATATTTTTGTATAATTCGCCAGTTCACTGTTTGAATTCTAAAAAGAAAATGTAATCCACTTAGTAAGGTAGTTGCTTCTCGTAATTCTGTTACTATGGTTTATATTGATAATAAGTAAGTTAATATAGCGCCGTTTTAGTGTAGGTCATGAAGTCTATAATGTCTTTGACGTTCGTCAGGTCAGTCACAATAGTGTTTAGTATTAATAAATGCTCGTTCACATCTTCTCGACGTATTGTTTTTGCTAATTGCTGTTGTATTCTATTTAAGATTTGTTTAATAGTAGGTTTTCATTATAGACCAATGTTTTCTCTAGATTTTCTGTGTGGCCTATTGTGACATTTAAGACTTTTATTTGGTTCCGAATAACATGTTGAAGAGTTAGCTATTTGTTTTGTAGTAATTGTAGTAATTGTAATTTTAGTTGTTCATTTATCAACGTTGCGTCCTCGGCATCCATGGTACCGAATAGTGTCTTGCTTATAGATCTTATTACGTTTATCAGGCCGCGTTTTAGCTTAGGTGTCTGGTATTAGGTGTTCAAGCGTTCGATTAATAATTTTAGTTTCGCGATGTTCTTTTGGATTACCTGCATTACGTTTTGATAGATCGGTTAAATGTTTTCGTGAATTTTTTCACAATTTTTATGTTTTTTATGTCAAACGGAGTATAATTAGTTGTCGTGTGCGGTGTTGTATTGTACGTTGTGATGATACGTCACGCCGTGCAAACAAGTGTACATAATTGTATATAATTTATAGCGTATATGATGTGCCGTGTTAGGATATTAGGTTTAGTTATAAGTGACATTGTAAATAACGCACGACCCGCGCCCGCACCGCGCGCACACCGCTCCACGCGTTCCGCGCCCGCACCACGCGCGCTCCGCGCCAAGCGTCCCTGACGCACACCGCGCGCCCCGCGCTACGCGTTCGACGAAGGCCGCTTCGCGCGGCCACCACTCCGTAGCCGATCCGCGAGTATAAAACGGCTCGGCGCGGAGCAATCAGGACCAGATCCGATCCAACCGGCTGCTAGCACGGGTGTTCTCGGCTACAGCTATCCTGATCTTTTCTCTCCAAAAGAGTACGGGTGTTCTCGGCTCTTTATCTCTGATATCCCGAAGGCACGGGCGTTCTCGGCCTTCGACTCCGTCTACGGAAGACTCGGGCGTTCTCAGCCTCCGCTCCCGTCAAGAGCTCGGGTAATCTCGGCTCTGCCTTCGCTCAACATAAAGCTCGGGCGTTCTCGGCTCTGCCTCCGCTCAACACAAGGCTCGGGCGTTCTCGGCCTTTATCCTAACACAGAGCTCGGGCGTTCTCGGCTCTGCCTCCGCTATTCACCGCAGAGAGTACACGCACGTTTCGAAAGTCGCGCATCTCGATACGCACCCGAATAACCGCGCAGGCCAATCCACGCGCCTCGCACGGCCCGCCGCGGGCCTCCGGGTAACCGGTCGACGCCGTCATCACGTGTGACGTCACGTCTCCGCGTGCGCGCCAGCCGCGACAAATCACGGAAGACTTTGCCGTCCCGCGGCCTAAGATTGAGCACGCGCTTGCGTTCCGCAATTTTAAAAAATTTAGATTTTAGAATTTAGATTTTAAAATAAATTTAGATTTTAAAAAATTTTTTATAAGTTTTCGGTAATATTCACCTAGTCCTATAAAGAATTTGACGTCTTTTACCTTTTTTGGAGTTGGAAAATCTTTTACGGCACTCAATTTGGCTGGATCGGGTGATATCCCGTCTTCTGAAATTATATGCCCTAAATATGTAACTTCTTTACGCAAAAATTCGCATTTTTCTACTTGCAGCTTTAGATTATGTTCGCGTAGTCGCTGTAGTACTACCGTCAATCTTTTGTTATGCTCTTGTAGGCTTGATCCATATATCACGATATCATCTAAATATACGAGCCATCTGATACCTTGCATGCCGACTAATACGGCGTTCATTAACCGTTGGAAAATCGCCGGCGCGTTCTTCAGCCCGAAAGACATTCGGTTAAATTCATAGTGCCCATACGGTGTAGAGAACGCTGTTTTATTTTTATCCTTTTCGTTCATAGCGATCTGATGATAATCGGATGCGAGATTCAAGGTTGAGAAATATTTAACATTTCCCAGCTGATCCAAAATATCATAATGTTTGGTAATGTTTGGTAATGGATAGGAATCTCCGATTGTCAAATCATTCAGCCTTCTAAAGTCTACCACTATTCGTAGTTTCTGCTTTCCTGAAGCGTCACTCTTTTTGGGAGCCACCAGTATTGGCGCGTTCCATTGGCTGGTACTTGATCGTATGATTTCTTCGTTTAACATTTTTTCAATCTATCGACTTACCTCTTTCTTGTGTTTCTCGGGTAAGCGATACGGACGGATATTCACCGGCGCGCTATCAGTACGCATATTAATTTCATGCGGTCGAGGTGCAGGTTAACACGTCGTCCTCCAAATAAAATGTATCGCAGAATTCTTCGCAGATCTGTTCTAATGCTTCTTTTTTTTCTTTATTTAGATGTTCGATGCGCAATGATTTTTTCAAACGCTTTTTACGCGCTTGCATTTCTTATCTTTTCGTTGCGTTATTTGCACCATATGTTTCTCTGCGGTGTCACGTCCTCGGGTAACTCTTCTATCGTTATCAGTGGCGTAGGTATCATCACTTGTCCGTTGTATTTATTACGCTGTATTTATACGCATGTACCCTTTTCCGGTTTTACGATTCCGTTTCGAGTTGGTTATCGCTTGAATAATTGTTTCGCTTCGCGGTTTTAAGATTAATTTGCTGTAAGGCTGGAGTTTTAATATCTCGTCGCCAATGCGGAAGTCGCTTCTTGCCGAGATCGCACATTGCTTGCTGTTTTTAAGGGAAGTCTACTCCCAGTATCCCTTCATAGTAAATAGGGAAGTCGTCCATTACCACATAAATTGTGTGGCGGATTTTTCGATCCCGTAGTGGTATCGTTGCCCTAATTTTTCCTATAGTGTGAATTTTATGTCCTGTGATTCCTGTCAAGACCATGCGCTCCTCGCGCATTGGTGTGTCGTCCTTCAAATTCCTTAATTTAATTAAGGTTAGAGTCGCTTCTGTATCCAACAAGAAGCTGGTTTTTTTCTCGTTTGGCTTCCTGTATGGGTAAAGTCACTAAATCTAAAGTGGTATTTGCCCGAGAATTTTCGTGTGTCTGTGTCACCTTATATTCTCGTGCCGGTCGCGACGTCTTAATTCTTAACACTTCTTCTTCTTCTTCGCTGCTGCTGAACGAGGAGTCAGAGTCGTTGCGCTTTTTTCTTCTTTTTACTAGGGCAGTAGTGATTTTTTTATTATTAATTGGCTTTTGTTGACGTTCTTGTATTTTCTCGGAGCATCCATGTAGCGTCCAGCATTCCTTCCGGCCGTGCCCGGCCTTCTTGCAATGTGTGCAATACTTTTCCACCGTATTCATTTCGGTGTGTTTATTTGCCTTAGGTAACGCAAATCTGTTGGCGTAGCGGCTGGTGCGGCAATCGCGTCCATAGTATCCTGCCTTTCCGCACTTGTGGCATTGGACTGTAGGGTTTCGCGTGTTTGGTGTGCGCCCAGCTTCAGTTTTTCCTCGCGAGTATTGTCTGCTTTTTGGATTCGGGTTTCTTACCTTCTCAGCGCTGGCCCCAGCTATCGCCTTTTGCAATGTTCGATATCGCTGTGATCGTACTAACAACTTGATATCCTCGTGTAGCCCTATTTGGAAGTTGTGCAACGCTTGTAGCTTGTTTTCCAATATTGATGTGCTCCAATACAGCGCTGCTGTTTCACGATGTGGTTTTGACTCTCTTCCATGGAACACTCGAACAATTCCATAGCTAATACGTCTACGCGACGTCCGAAATCTTGCGCGTTTTCTCCAGCTTTCTGCTTGAGCGAGTTGAATTCTAATTGTAGGTGGGCTGTGCTTCGCTTGCTTAAATATTCAGCCTCTAATTCGTGCTTTAGCTGTTCGTAACTACGCACGTCTCGTGTATGGAAGTCCACCATTGCCTTTCCTTTAAATTTGGTGCAAAGAATGGTTTCCAACAATGTTTGCTCGTCCGCGGGGTGAATATTTTTCATCGCGTAACTAGCAGCATTGATAAATTCGCGCATGCGATTCCTTGAATTGCCGTCAAATTCCGGTATCATGCTTCTCGCTTCTTTTAATGTTAAAAATCCAAACGAAGGTTCTGGTTAACGTACGTCTTCGTTCGTTCGCCCGTAGGTTAAATCTAACGGGTGGTTAGAATGCTCTAACGTTTCTCGGCGTCTACTCGCAATTCGCATGCTTGTTTCCGGGCGGTCCTACTAGCTGTAATCGTAATTCTCGGATCTCTTGTAGTAATTCGCGTATTAAAACGTTTTCACGCTGATTTCCACCGTAAGTGATTCTTCTTGAAGGTCCTGCTTCGTCGTTTCTTAGCAACGAATTTCTTAAACGTTTCGTCTATTTCTATAACATTTCGTTTATATATACAGCGGGAGCGAATACGTTACGTTTAGTGAGAGCTGTGTAATTTGACAATAAAGTATTTTAAAATGTTCCGTCAGCCGTTCACTTCGGTGTTTATTTTTTGCCTCCCTTATAAGTCAGAAGTGGGATAAATCGGCTCAAGTTCGACATTCACGGGTTTCGGTGTTACACGAAAGATTTGATTCGATAAAACCTAAAGAAAAATTACAATGAGCACGCAGCTCATAGCGGCGGATCTTAAGGAGARATTGAAGGAAAGAAATCTGCCGACGTCCGGGACGAAGAACGAATTAGTAAGAAGGGTTCTAGAAGCAAGAGTCTCACCAGAAGAGCTTTACATGGCGGGGTCCACTCAGTTTGAGTCGCACGAGATATCTTATGAATTACAGCAGGCGGCATACACAGGCGATCGTCTCTCCCCGCGAAATAGAGCTTTTACAGAAGGAAAGAAACTTAGCCGTGCGCGAGACCGAGCTTCTTAAGAGAGAATTGGAATTGTTACAGATGACTGCGGGGACGGAGAGGAATATACATGCCCGAGCGGGCACGAGAAAATGGCAAGATCTCAAAGATTTGATTGGAGTGTTTGACGGAAACAATTGTGATTACGATCGATGGGAGAAGCAAGCAAGGAAACTATTATTAATGTATGATTTGGACGACTTTAAGACAAAGGCGCTAATATGTAGTAGATTAGCCGATAAAGCTAAAATGGTATTACTCAAGGGTTGATTGTAATTAAGTTGTAATGATTGAATTAAGTTGTAATGATCTTTTAAATGAGCTGAGTAAGATGGATTTCGATCGGATCAGCTAGCCCTACGGCGTGAGATGGAGGCTCGAGTGTGGAGAACAAACGAGACGTTCGCAGACTACCTTTATGACAAGATGACGCTTGCAAATCGAGTACCTGTGGAGGACGCTGAGATCATCAGTTATGTTATTGAGGGCATCCGAGTCAAGAATTACGTACGCAAGCTAAAGTGCAGTGCTATAAGTCGGTAGATGCGATGTTAACCGTGTTCGCACACGTTCTGCCGCCCAAAGAGGCGCATTTCAAACAAGTTCCACAACGACATGAAGACCATTCTGCAAAAAAGGATAAACAAGGGAAAATACAAAGGAAGACGGAAGAGACGAATCTGTTGAGATGTTACAACTGTAATGAGGTCAGACATTTTGCGTCAAAATGTGAAAAACCGAAGAGGGAACGTGGATCTTGCTTTAAATGCGGAAAATTTGATCATCGAGTCAATGCAGTTCTTCAACGGACGGTGTACACTGGGTAGCGCAAGGACTACAAGGGAATGACGATTTTCATCGAACGATAGAGCTACGTATAATTAATARAAATAGTAATTTTAGTAGAAAGTTTGACGCGTTATTAGACATGGGAAGTCCGATTTGATTTGTTAAAGAATGTTATATCCCGCACGAATATATAATTTCTATTAAAGAGCACGATAAATTTTTTGGAATTAATGGCAGCGGAATGAATATTTTAAGCTACGTAGAAGTGTTATATTAATTTAATATAACACTTCTACGTAACACTTCTACTTAATTTTGCACGACTCAGAAGAATATAAGTTGCGTAGTTTCGAATGACACGATGCAAAATCCAGTAGTTTTAGGGCGCGACTTTATTAATCAGGCGAAATTAACGTTAGGCAGCCGAGAGAAAGTCCGACATATTAAATATCGAGACTTTCGAGGATAACATCCGTATGGCATCCCGCGACATAATTATAAATTTAGATCTTCCAATCGAGATACAAATGCGTGTGCGTGATCTGTTTGAGAAACATTACGCACAAGTGGAGAGACCACCAGTACCTGCGGTAGAAAATGAAATGAAACCTACCGTTTTAGATAATAAATTTATTAGAAAAGGACACGCAAATTTTAAAAAATTAAGAAATTCAGGCTAGTGGGAGTCTGGCGCGGGTGTTGGTGCGCAAGTAAAAAAATATAATCAATTTTTTACTGTCTTTTTTGAAGATGTGATGTTGTCATCTTTTGATTTATTGAACGTTTCGGTTCTGTTTCGAGCCATCTTCAGCAATTGGTATAAAGTCTTCACAATTGTACATAAGGGTAGTTTTTTAATGGTGATGTTCGTTACAATATTGAAAATTTTTTAAATTCACAAATATTTGCTGCCTGCCTGTAATTACATTAGGTAATGATTTTTTAGCCTAGTTATATTTTGTTTTTTAATATAACAATTTACTTACTCAGGCAACAAATAATTGGAGTCACAATTTCTTGATAACAATACAATATAAACTCCGCGATGCCAAGGATCAAGTACACCACAAAAGAGTATGACCGAATGTCAGTAGAGTCAACAAAGTGTGTCATTATTTACAACAATAAATAAAAAAAGATATGAGATCGGAAAGTCGAAATTTTAAATATGATTGTCATTTTAGTTTATTTAAAATGGTAATGATACCGTCGTCCAAACATTCAGTGTCCGATTGGAAATTGAGACTATTTTTCTGACGCTTTATATGAATTATCTCCGAGATTAGTCGTTTTGATAAAATTCGTTCTTTATCCAAGATTTCGACCCAATTGAATTCATGTAAATACTTGAGTCTATGTTTAGTGATGACTGACTGCGTAGTGATGTTTTCTTTTATATGATTTCGGTGTTCAGATATCCGAGTTTTTAATGTTCTGCCAGTCTGTCCTACGTAAGTCGCATCACAGTCTGTGCACGACAGTTTATATACTTGTTGAGATAGTATAGAATTTGTATTCTCGCGCCTTCTATTTGTATGGTTGCTGAGAGCGCCGTCTGAGTTATAGTTTTTGTATGATGAACGTCGGGGCGTCTTCTTGTTCGTTCGTCTGAATTAAGCGCATGACAAAAAGGCTGCATTCGAGTAATAAATAAATATCGGATATACCTCACATTTACCCAACAGGTTATGGGCCCAGTAAACGTGGCTGAGTGATATTTTGTTAACGGCTGTATTTGCTTGTGATTTTCAGATCTGACTGTTTCTTTTGCGAGCTGTATCGGACATGAAGCAAAGATGGTTACAGAAGAAGTGTCGCTACGTAACATGATAAAGTTTGATGGGACAAATTATCAAATTTGGAAATATCAATTGTTAATGCTGTTAGAGTATCATGATCTGATCGACATCATCGAGGGAAAGGAAACCCTTCCAGAAGAAATAGAAGGCACTGGCGCAGCAGCGAGAAACGTCGAGCGTGCAGCATGGAAAAAGAGAAACGCGAAGGCGAAGTTCTTGATACACACTGCATGTGATGAGACTCAAATGGAATATTTGACAGTGTGTAACACAGCTCATGAAATGTGGAGTAAACTGTCACAAATCCACGAGCAACGATCGTCGACGAACAAGGTGGCAATGATGCAAGAGTTTCATGAATATACAATGAAGCCAGACTGTACTGTAGCGCAACATGTAGCGCGTGTGCAAAATCTTGTCTTTCGATTACGAGGTATTGGAAAAGGGGTTGATGATGACACGATAATGGCTAAAATTATTACGACATTGCCGGCGAAGTATAATGCTTTTAAGAGTGTATGGACCGTAATTCCTGAAAGCGCTCAGACCATTCCAAATTTGCTCGATAAATTACTACAAGAGGAAAAGAGCATGCTGAAAGTGGAAGAAGCGAATCAAGCATTAGCGTCAATGATTGTGAGTAGTGCATCAAAAGGTCATAGAGGTGGCAAATGTTGCAATAAGTATGGAAATAAAAGTGACCGAAGTAAGAAGAACGAAAAGATTAAGTACATGAAATGTTGGGAATGTCATGAGAAAGGACATCTCTCGCGTGATTGTTCGAAAAAGAAAGAGAAGAAAAGTGAGAAAGACAATGCATCAAGTAGTGCATCGGGTAAATCGACAGATGGCGCGTCTGAAGGATCGAGTGCAGTATGTGCATTTGCATTTCCTGCCGTATCTAAACAGGAAGATACAACATGGGATAATACATGGTTTTTAGACAGTTGTGCGTCGTTGCATTCTACTTTTCGTCGAGAATGGATTAAAAACTTTCAGAACTGTGCAAATGAGAAAATAAAGATAGGCAACAATCAGCTCTGTTCTGTGAAAGGACGTGGAAGCGTGGAAATAATAAAATGTGTAGATGGAAGATATGAAAGATCGCGCATTGATAACGTGTTCTACGTACCGACTTTACGAAGGAATCTTTTATCTGCAGGTCAATTAACAAGTAAAGGTGTTAAAGTGATTTTGACGGAAGAAAATAAAGCGGAGTTAATGTATGAAGATGTCAAGGTGGCGGAAGGTGTCAAAATGTCAAACAACGTGTATCGCCTTGCATTTAAAACAATACCTTGCTATGAAGCGAATGCTGCTGAATATGTAACGGATTTGAAAACACTACATGAGAGGCTCGGTCATGTTAATGTCGGGACAATAGAGAGAATGATAAGAAATAAACTATTGCCGTCAATTGATCTTGCGGAAGCTAAATCTTTCTTTTGCGAGGCATGTCAGTTGGGAAAGATGCATCGGAAGTCCTACAAGACAGCTGAAGGAAAGCATGAGACCAAACTGGGTGAAGTCATTCATAGTGATGTTGCAGGACCTATGGAGGTTGAATCAATTGGTCATTCACGTTGGTATGTGATCTTCAAGGATGATGCGACCGACTTCCGTGTAATTTGTTTTATGCAAAATAAATCAGATGTACTTGAGAAATTTAAAACTTTCGAGGCTGCAGTACGTAATCGTTTCGGACGACCGATCAGAGTACTTCGAACAGACAGAGGTCAGGAATATGTTAACAACGAAATGAAGAAATACTTGGAGCTGAAAGGGATTGAGCATGAGATGACTGCACCATTCACTTCGGAACAAAATGGAAAAGCAGAGCGTGATAATCGAACGATAATCGAGTGTGCTCGAACGCTCTTGCATGCGAAGAATTTGCCAAAAATATTGTGGGCGGAAGCAACAGCCTACGCAGTATATGTTCTCAACCGTATTGTCAATCGTAAAGATGGAAATGTATCACCCTATGAATTATGGACCGGAAAGACGCCGGATTTATCGAATCTGAAGACTTTTGGTTCTGATGCTTATATTCATGTTGCGAAATTTTTTCGCAGGAAATGGGACAAAAAAGGCGGAAAAAGGCATTTTTGTTGGCTTCCAAGGTGAATCAGGAAATATGAGGGTGTATCTACCGACAATAAAAGCAATCAAGGAGTCGAAAGATGTAACAATACATGAAGCAGACATCTTGGAAGATGACAAGGAACACAATGTGCAGGTAAAAATTCCTGTAAACGATGATGTTACCCACAATCATACGATTGAAGAAGACGACGATTGTGAACCTATAAACGAGCAAGTATCAGATAAACAAATTCTTAGATGCTCACAACGACAGCGTCGTCCACCGGAGCGATATGAAGCTCATTGGGCAGCTATTGAAGAACCCAAAACGTATGTCGAAGCCGTAACAGGAACAGACCGTTTGCAATGGGAGAGAGCGATCAAAGAAGAGTTGCTCGCGCATGAAGAAAACCGTATATGGACGATCGTGGAGGATCTTGGACAGAAAACAATTACTTCCAAATGGGTATTCAAAATACAAGAACACAAAGGCGGGCGTCGTTATAAAGTGTCTTGTTGCGAGAGGATTTAGCCAGACACAGGGAGTAGATTATCAAGAAATATTCTCACCGGTGGTTAGGTATGACTCTTTGCGGGTATTACTAGCGTTAGTGGCACAATACGATCTGGAAATGACACAATTTGATGTCAAAACTGCTTTCCTGTATGGAGAATTAAAGGAAGAAATCTACATGAAGATTCCAGATGGTCTCAAGATTAATAATGATGAAGAGGATCACATTTTGAAACTGGAGAAATCACTCTACGGATTGAAGCAAGCATCAAGATGCTGGAATAAGACGTTCAGTAAGTTTCTGTGCAATTTTGAGCTTAAGAAAAGCCAAGCAGATCCGTGTGTATTCAGTGGTCGTGTTAACGGCAGTATGGTAATTCTAGCTTTGTATGTCGACGACGGGTTAATCATATCAAAGAGTAGTAGCGCAATAAATAATGTGATCGAAGCTCTAAAGGAATTTGTAACTATTAAGATATTGGATGCAAGTAATTTCTGCGGACTGCAAATATTCAAAGACACTAAGAACGGGACCATGTTTATTAACTAAGAACAATACATTGAGAAAATTCTGAATAAGTTTGGAATGAATGAATGTAAAAGTTTATGTGTACCAATCGATAAAACTGCGGTGAATGATATGACTGATAGAAGCGTAAGTGATTTATCCAAAGTTCCGTATCGAGAAGCAATAGGATCAATAATGTTTGTAGCGGTAGCTAGTAGACCGGATATAGCATTTGCTAAAAATTTTGTTAGTCGATTCGTGTCAAGCTTTGATGAAAAACATTGGAAAGCGGTAAAAGGAATTTTGCGTTATTTATCGGGAATGAAAAGCATGGGCATAATGTATTGTAAAAGTAAAACCAGTAAATTGACATGTTATAGTGACGCGGATTATGCAGGTGATTGTACGATGCGTAAGTCAACAACTGGATATGTAAGTTTATTAGCTGGAGGACCTGTTGTATGATCATCATGTAAACAAAGGTGTGTATCTCTGAGTACAACTGAGTCTGAGTTTATAGCGGCGAGCGAAGCATCGAAGGATGTTGTATGGCTGCGTAAGTTGTTAGCTGATATAGGCTGTGAATGCAAGGAAGCGACTGACTTAAAGGTTGACAATCAAAGTGCGATCAAACTTGTGAAGAATCCTGAATTTCACAAGCGAATAAAACATATTGATGTTCGGTATTATTTTATACGGGAATTGTATGAGAGTGGTATTGTGAACATACTGTATGTAGAAAGTGAGAAACAGATCGCGGACATATTAACGAAACCTTTAACACGAGAGAAATATTTTTATATTTACGGAATAGTTTGAACATGAGAGCGAGAATGTCAAATTCTGGAGAGAGTGTTGAGATAGTATAGAATTTGTATTCTCGCGCCTTCTATTTGTATGGTTGCTGAGAGCGCCGTCTAAGTTATAGTTTTTTGTATGATGAACGTCGGGGCATCTTCTTGTTCGTTCATCTGAATTAAGCGCATGACAAAAAGGCTGCATTCGAGTAATAAATAAATATCGGATATACCTTACATCTACCCAACAATACTAAATTTGTTTGTAATAATTTCGAGATGTTGTCTTTTTGTCCCTTAATAATAATGGTTTCGAGTTTATTTATGTTATAATAGGATGTCATTGTATCTAAATCTTTCGTTACCTACATGTTTTAATTTTTATGATATTGTATTTATACGGTATTGTGAATCATTATTATAAAGAACGAATTTTATCAAAACGACTAATCTTGGAGATGATCATATAAAGCGCCAGAAAAATAATCTCAATTTACAATCGGACACTGAATGTTTGGACGACGGCATTATTACCATTTTAAATAAACTAAAATGACAATCATATTTAAAATTTCGACTTTCCGATCACATATCTTTTTTTATTTATTGTTGTAAATAATGACACACTTTGTTGACTCTACTAACATTCGGTCATACTCTTTTGTGGTGTACACTTGATCCTTGGCATCGCGGAGTTTATATTGTATTGTTATCAAGAAATTGTGACTCCAGTTATTTGTTGCTTGAGTAAGTAAATTGTTATATTAAAAAACAAAATATAACTAGGCTAAAAAATCATTACCTAATGTAATTACAGGCAGGCAGCAAATATTTGTGAATTTAAAAAGTTTCCAATATTGTAACGAACATCACCGTCAAAAAACTACACTTATGTCATACAATTGTGAAGACTTTATACCAATTGCTGAAGATGGCTCGAAACAAAACCGAAACGTTCAATAAATCAAAAGATGACAACACCACATCTTCAAAAAAGACAGTAAAAAATTGATTATATTTTTTTACTTGCGCACCAATACCCGCGCCAGACTCTCACTAGCCTGAATTTCTTAATTTTTTAGATAATAAACCTTTTTCGTGTACACTGCATAGACTTTCGTACAGCGGGAAAGCAGGATTGAAAGTTATTTTGGATGAATTACTTGCGAAAGGTATCATTAGGTAAAGTACGTCAGAATATGCGTCACCAATCGTCCTAACTAAGAAGAAAAATGGGGAGACGAGAATGTGTATAGATTTTCGAAAATTGAATAAGATTACGGCGCGCGATAATTTTCCGCTTCCATTAATCGAGGATCAATTAGACTTATTGGCCGGGAAAAAATATTTTACTACTTTAGATTTGAAGGACGGATTTTTTTACATTAAAATGCATGAAAAATCAATAAAATATACTTCGTTTGTTACGCCACTAGAACAGTACGAATACGTAAAAATGCCATTTGGGTTAAAAGGCGCTCCACTAAAATTTCAACTTTTACGTAACACAAATATTTAAAGATCTAATCGACACGGGAGAAATTTCGGTATATTTGGACGATTTTCTCATTACCACTGAAACCATTGAATATCATTATTACGTATTGGAAAAGGTTTTTAAGTTGCTCGTTGCAAATCGACTAGAATTACGGTTGGATAAATGTCGGTTCCTCTTCAAACCAAATTGGATTATTTAGGATATACCGTTACTAGTGAAGGTATCCGTCCTACAAAGCAGGGTATCGAGGCGGTCATAAAATTTCTTGCACCACGGAACATCCGCGACGTTCAAAGCTTCTTAGGGTTATGTTCCTATTTTAGAAAATTTGTTGAAAAATTTTCGGTAATAGCTAAACCTTTATATGATCTAACAAAAAAAGGGACTGATTTTCGATTCACAGAAACTGAAAGACAAGCATTCGAAACGCTAAAGGATAGAACACACCCGTATTAAGTATATATTCTTCGTGCGATGAAACGGAGCTGCATTGCGACGCGAGCGCCGCAGATTTCGGTGCAATTCTAATGCAAAAGAAAGCCGACCGAAAGTTTCATCCTATATTTTATTTTTCAAAAAGAACAACAGAAATCGAGTCAAAATATCACAGTTTTGAGTTAGAGACCTTATCTATAATTTATGCGCTTCGTCGTTTTCGAACCTATTTACTCGGTATAAAGTTTAAGATCAACGAATTGTCAAGCATTAAGTCTGACGCTTAATAAAAAAGATACGAATCCACGAATTGCGCGTTGGGTTTTAGAGATAAAATTACGACTATACTTTAGAACATAGATCTGGTTCACGTATGACGCATATAGACGCACTTAGTAGGCAGATATTTGTAGTCGAGGATAATTCTTTCGATAAGAACCTCGCATTATGCCAAAGCGATGATCCTATAATTGCGAAAATTCAAGCGGAGCTGCAACGGTCTGAGAATAAATTATTTGAGATGAGAAACGGGTTTATAGAAAGCGCTAGGGGCAAATTCTGCTTTATGTTTCATCCGTGTTAGAATCTAACATTATTTATAAATATCATAATGAAATGAGTCATGTTAGCGTTAAAAAGACAGTTAGAAATATTTTAAACAGTTATTGGTTTCCGGAAATGAAAACAAAAGTGGAAAGCCACATCAGGAACTATCGCAAATGTATTGCTTTTACTCCAAGTTCGGGTAAGTCCGAAGGATTTCTACAGAATTTGCCAAAGGGTGATGAACCATTTACTACTTACGCTGCATATTGATCATCTGGCGCCTATACCCAGAACGCATTCACAAAAGCGAAAGTATCGATCGTTTTCTTAGTCATTGATGCTTTCTCTAAATTCGTGAAACTGTATGCGGTCAAAAGCACGAACGCTTCGGAGATAATCAAATGTCTAAAATCTTATTTTGAGTATTATAGTCGACCGTTGTGTATAATCTCAGATCGAGGCAGTTGCTTCGTGTCTTGCGAGTTTGGAGAATTTATGGAGAATTTATCAAAATGCACAATGTGAAGAACATATCAAAATTGCTACTGCTTCACCTCAAGCGAACGGCCAGGTAGAAAAAATTAATCGTACGATCCTTCCAATGATAGCGAAGTTAGCGGATGAGCGCAGCGTTCAGTGGCATTGTGTCCTTGGAGATGTGGAATTTGCATGTAACAATACTATATCCAAGACTGCCAACGAGTGTCCTAGTATATTACTTTTTGGAATGCAACAACGTGATAAAGTAGTTGACGAATTGCGTGATGCGAATTGCGTGATGCGAATTGCGTGATGCGAATTGCACTCGAGCTCAGTGAACGGAACGTTACGCCACGCAACCTACCTGATTTGCGCAAGCGAGCCATGAAAAGAATCCAACAAAATCAAAATACAAATAAGCGAATATATGACCGAAGGCGTAAGGATAGAGAGAATACAAGATAGACGATAAAGTTATGATCAGGAATTTTGACAATTCTCCGGGTATTTCTCAAAAGATGATGCGTTTCAAAGGGTCCGTATCAGGTTGAACGCGTGCTTAGGAATAACCGGTACATTATGAGAGATATTGACGGTTTTCAGTTGACACAAACGCCGTATCGCGGCATGTGGGAGGCGGCAAATATCCGACGGTGGACACTAGGGTAAGAATAAGCTTGCGCAAATCATCAAATCTACTTTTAAGCAATTTGAAATGTTCTATTTTTAAGCAATATGAAATGTATGTCTTACGTATTTCTTATATTATCAATCTGGGTTATGCAACCATAAATGTTGGTGTGTTTGTGATTACGTTTAGATATTAATCGAAGCGATTAATAGTCAGGATGGCCGAATTATAAGCGAAAAGCGAAGTTAATGCGCTGCGGTTTTCAAAGCATAAGATGTAATTGATTTCACTAGGTCATCAGATTCGGCCGCGACGGACGGCAATTTTCGTTGTTTGCCCGGTCATCCGGGGCGACCGATCAGAAAGAGTTTTGAAGAAAGAGCCGATTCGGAACGTTCGTAAAATGCCGGCGAAGAGTTTTCGAAGTATCCTGCCGTACAGCGGGAGCGAATATGTTACGTTTAGTGAGAGCTGTGTAATTTGACAATAAAGTGTTTTAAAGTGTTCCGTCAACCGTTCACTTCGGTGTTTATTTTTTGCCTCCCTTACTTACGAAGTAATTCTTTCCATTCATGTATCTTCTTGTTTATTCAAGTTCATGTTTCTTGATTCTATATGTAATTCTTAATTTAAGTGTTTGTCTGCTTTCATATTAGTTAAACGTATTATAATTTACTGTTATTAATATGCTGTGACGTGACGCCCTTGGGCTCCTCGTCGCAAAGGCTATTGCCCAATGGGGGGGGGGGGGGG